>OY987184.1:3524328-4124328 GCA_963920625.1 Dinocampus coccinellae | reverse complement strand
ATAAATTATATAAAAATTCCAGAATAAACTTATATACTAACAACAGTTTAATATATAGTCAATTTATTTTTCTCAACACATAAATGTGAAGTTATTTGCAAGTTTACATATTTCTCAAGTATTCCAAAGGCTATCTATTGGATTAAAAAAAAGGTAAAAACACAATGATAAAATCTTCTTATCATATAATGTCGGTAAAATGAGAGAAAAATATGAAAATCCCTGCAGTACCATACGAGAATCAAATATATTAATGTATATGAATAATCACGTGGTGTAATCTCTATGAACCACAGCTGTAATTTATATGTTGGCTATTTTTTTTCTTTGCATCTAAATTTGAAAATAGAACTCGCGCATAACACATGCGCATAAATATTCACATCAAACTATCAAAGTTGCCAAATCATATATGATTCTATAAATTATTTTCATAACGCGAATGGCTCGATTTATATTACATATTTAAAAATTAAAAAAAATTTTTTTTTTCTCTCTCATCTAGTATATAATAGTTGACTTCGAATTAAATTTTTAATACACGCATTAATCATTCGGATAAAAGTAAAGAAAAAATATGAGTAATATATAGTGATTTGTTTCACACATTTATATCTATACATGTAAGTAATCTGAGTGAAAAAAAAAAAAAATTATCCAAAGAAAAATAATATTAATTTTATTTCTCTTTCTAGATGAAATTCCTGATATATATTGTATATATATTTACATACACGCACATGTTTGGAAATTCCTATTGAATAAAATCCAAATTTTTCTTTTCTCTTCAACTGAATGCCGCTTCCATATTCATTCTCAGATATATATTTAGCTATAAAATAGAAGGAAAAATATATATGTAGAAACTCGCCGAGAATTTCTCTTCGTCATCATCGTCTCTCAGTGAAATCAGTAAAATTAATAATTTATATATTTTTTTGTTTATTAATATATATGTAAATCTACGTGAAAAAAAATATAATTATAATTATATTTATGTCACATTCCATTTCAATGTCACAATATGTATCAGTGTATGCAACTGTATTTAGCATAATAAGTAAAACAATATTTTTGATATAATATAAATTTTTTTGTTGGTTAGACATTAATTAAATATGACCAAAAATTTCAATAGTAATATGTGTACATTATATATTGCACAACTTTGATTAAAAATTAAATAATTTGAAGTATTGAATAATAAAATTTATTGTGATAATCGAAATTATATAATTCCATCAGTTCGAAATTGCTGATACAAGTTGAGAAAATGTACAATACAATAATTCAATACGATTAATTCAGTACGAAAATATAAATTACTTACATTCCTGTCCTACATGAAAGCAGAAAAATAAACAAAAAAAGAACAAAGAAAAAAAACAATTTCAACACAATTCACACGAGTGTAGAGGATTTTTGAAAATTTTGTGTAGTTGTTTACAATTCTCCTTCATTTCATTTTTTTTTTTTTTTTTCAACACTGTGTATATTCACTGTTAGATACATAACTTGAGTTATATGTGGCAATGTAATGAACGACGCTTGATTTAAACTCTCGCTGCTAAGTTGAGGCACATATATCTTGGCATTATTCTATATAGCCACACGCATGTTTATGAGTTGAGGAAGTTAGAAGAAACTTTGGAGTTTATTTTGTGATGTGTTGAGCGAGGGTGGCAAAAGTGTTGGTTGACTGGACGTTGTTATATATTGAGTTGCGACAAAAATACCCCAAAGTCCGGAATAAGCTGTTAATCCAATGACGATAGGTTAGAAATACTCAGAGGGTTCGTGCTTTTACCACGATATACCTAATTAAACTCGATAATTTTTTTATCTTGGGTATACATTTGAATATTTTATATATAAATAATAATAATAATAAATTAATTAATTAATTAATAAATAATTATTGTTGTGAGGAAGTAGAGAATCGGCCTGTTCCCCTTTGCTGGCGAACTCAAATTACAGCGGCAGCAAAGCGGAAAAAGACAAATCCTCAATCGACCATATTCTCATTTGAAATAATTCATTAAACAAAACAAAAAAAAATCTGTATTCATACAGTAATTTGTTTACATGCGTTACATGATATAAAAATAAAAGGATATAGAATATGTGAGTATATATCCAATATGGCTGATATCCAGTGATTGTTGGCTATATTTAATCATAAATTATGTAACAAATCAAAAACTTGCAATATATTAATCCCAAGTTAAATATTTAATTATATGCATATTGAATCATTCAAATGTACGACATTTGAAATGAAACAATTTGAATTTCAACAAGATATTTTGATTAATATAAAATAAATTAATATATTGGATTGATTATAATTGTGAATGTTGGGTGATACTCAATGTATATAATGCTCAGACATGATACATCTCTCATTTGATGAAATGATATATATGTATATTTATGTACAATAATACATTATATGATGCTGAGAGATGAGTGAACTAACGCGAATTCAGTAAGTGTACTACTACCACCCTAAAATTCCCCCTGCAATGTTAATATCACACTTTGAGGAGTAGGTGGGATAAAATGTACGCATAACCAGCGTGAGGATTACTTAATTAGATTTTCCAAGAATTAGAAAATAAAGAAGAAGAAGAAGAGGATGTCTTCCTGAATAGCCGGATGTCTTCAATAACAGCATCAAAATTTACCACAAATCAACAACTGTTTCAAAACCAAATGGAGACAAAAAAAAATATAACATTAATTTCTCTAACTAATAATAAACACACGATAATAATACATCAATTCAGGTATTGGAATTTTTGTTTTAAATTTAAATACGTCAATTTCTAAATAAGATTTTACCCATTGGTTATATTTATTCATTATTATTATTATTATTATTATTATTTTTTTTTTTTTTTCATGTTTAGAGATCCAAGTGCCATTGTAGTACATGATGATGAATAACTGTCCAACATTCATTCAAATGTTTATACTTTCAAGCACGAATTTTTTAAAATTTATATTTTCTTAATATAACATTCATATGAATTTTGACATTCATATGAATTTAAACATTCATTTTGAATTTGTTTTCGTGCACAATGAAAATAAAACAATCACAAATGCTACAAATAATTATTTAGTAGTGTATGTAAAAATGAAAAATAATATCTTATTTTACATTTGTTTTAGATATGTTTACAGCTCGTGCAAAATAATCAAAATTATTCGAGACAAAAGAAAATAAATAAATAAAAGAAAATATATTGGGGAAAAATGGCTTTTTAATTGAAATATAATTTCTCAATTGATATGTTTAAGCGAGGTAATTTAAAAATAAAAAAAAATTCTATTTTTATATTATAGTTGCAATTAATTAGCGATTGTGTAAATAATAAAAACCAAAATAACGTTAGTATTTGTTAGGATTAATAAAAAATAATGGAATATTTTTTTTTTTATTATCATTACCCAAAAATACGTGATAGGAAAAAAATACATGAAAATGTATTTTTATTAAAATACAATCTCGTAAAAAATAATACTAATAAATTTCCATGATTATTATCCTGTAGAACTTGTTGATATATATCGTAATACAATTATTTATTTTTTTAATTTATCCATATGAGAAATAATTGATGAAATATACTGTATTATATTATATTATACTATAGTATATACTATAAATTGATTTAATGATTATATTTTGATGTGTAGACGGAGAAACAAGTAAAGATAGATGCCCAACTGAAAACTGACTGTCTTACTGGACTTCATTCACGAAAGACGTATTCGAACATTTGAAACGCATTTTAGCTTGTAGCTTTTACGCACGCGCTGTTCAACTCCTACATTTCCTCCTCTACTCCAATTGGACCCACAGTTATACAAATAACGCCCAAGATTTTCCCACTTTCTTCCTCTCAATTTTATTTTGATTCATTCAAATGTCTCCCTCAACTGATATTAATAAGTGAAAAACACACAATTTGTTCTTCCGTTTCCGGATAAAAAAAAAGGAAGAAAATGTCACATTCAGAAAATTAGATAAAATGGTATTTACACTTGGTTATATCCCTCATTTATCTACTATTTTATATATTTTCTTATTAATTCAAATATATATTTTAAAAAAATATATTAACGAAAGAAAAAAATTTTTTTTTTCTTCAATTTCAAAAAAACAAAATAAAAACGATTAATTTTTTTTTCTTCATCATAGACATCTGAAAGCAGTAGGCCATTTGATCACACGAAGTATATCCTGAATGTCGACATTTGGCATGGATCCAGGCTCACTTGTATCCAACTAATATAAATATTATTCTGCTTTAAACAGATAACCATATTCTTATGTGCCATATTTTTCCTTTTTTCTTTTCTTTTCTTTTCTTTTCAATACATATACTCATATCCGGTATTGAATTAAATTTCAAAGCATCGATAAATACTTTGAGGAAAACCCAAGTGCACATGTCAATATTCAAAATAAATTCCTACAATTAATTTTAATAATCAATTTATATTTATTCAGTTATCAATCAATATTATCTTTATTGTATACACCGTGTCCCAGAATCACTAGTCCAATTTCAATGTATTTCTTATGTATTTTGGACTATCGATTCTGGGACAGTATGTATGTATTTTTACTGTCTAAACAAAAAATATAATGTAAAATTGAATAAATTTCCCTTTTACCACTTTCCCTTTTATTGATTTATATCATGTTATTATTATTATTATTATTATCATTATTATTATTATATTTTTAAAAATTATAAAGTTGATAACGAGCGAATTCAACCGGTAAGTTGAAGCTAAATGTGACGAGGAGGCGGTGTCTATTCTCGTGCGTGCTTTTCTAAAATTAAACAACGCAACGCGAGACGCCACCCGCAATTTATTCTTCTCTCTCGCTCCCTTTTGACTCTCTCTCTCTCTTTTTTTTTTCCCCTTCTACTATATTATTTTACGTACTGATTTATCTCTGGTCTTATTCATTACTGCTACTAGTGCTACTTCGTTAGAGTTTCATTTTTTTCAACATTTCATTTTTCGTCAGGTTGACCAATAAGCTTCACGTTGTGGATCGTTCATTAATTACGAGGATGCTTTTGATTCTAGAAATAAAATCATTATAAATGAAATATATATATATGAATATACTGAGAGAAAAAAGATTACATAGCTTCCGTGATTAGTTACAGAGATAAATGCACTTACAGTAGCGTACCGGAAATACGTGTAAAACAACTCGTAACACATATAAATGATCTTAGAATTATTTTTCACATTCGGATTATTAAATCTAGTTGTATTTATATATTATCCATACTATTATAAATATACAGAAAATATTATTTAAATTTATTTCACTATATTATAAATTATAGGTATTATTTAATAATGATTTTTATTCTAAATTTCAAAGATGTCCGTGTAAAAATCGATTGAATTCTCTTGTCACGACAAATTATTACCATAAGTATAACAGACCGTTATAGATAATTTATCTTCTGTCGATAATCGTGAAATTTATTGTATTGCAGGAAATGTAAAAAAAAAAATGAAATAATTTCGTATGATGAAAAAATAAATAAATTATATGTGTAAGAAATTTTATCGGATAAATAAAACATTAAATAAATATTAATATATTTATAGTGATATAAAAAGGTAAATTCGAAAAGCATAGGTGTAGCCATTCAATGGCACTTAGTATTGAGCTTGATATATAAGTGAGTCAACGACTTCCGGCTGGCACTGGCACGGCAAGCCCATGTGGTCGAAACCCAGGCGCATCCATCAGCGGTGCGGTATAATCGGCACGCTCCTCCAAATCATAATTTGATTTTTACGTAATTTATTAATTTTCTAATCATTTTGGCATTTTTATCTACGAGAAAAAAAAAAATAATAAAAACGAGAAATAGTGAATATAAAAATGGCGGATCTCGATGATTTTTTTGCAAAGAAAGATCGAAAAAAGGCGAAAGGAAAGAAATTTACTACTACGGAAGAGATAGCTAAGAAATTGGAGGAGACAGGAAAACGTGTGGAAAAAGGAAAATCAAGGGAAAAGTTACAAAATCCAGAAGAAGATGAAGTACAACCGCCTGCCGAGGTAAAACGATTTATAAAAGATAGTAATCGTATTTCAAATTCAATTATATACAGATTATATAAAATATTCTATTGGAGTACAAAAAATTTAGGCTATGATGAACGGACGCTGCCATATTTGATCACCATATAAATGTCATACATTTGAAGCATGACAAAAATTAACCCCCACACTGAATGAAAAAAGCCTTTTATGGACCCTCATAATTTTAGAATGTTCTTTAACTCTGTTATATAATTACCAAGACATAATTTCTACTCTATTAATTAATTATTCATTCTAAATATGATCCTTATCAATTATTTAAATATAAAATCTAGCAGCTGGTTCATTGATACAAAAAATTAACCTCGAAATCAATATTGTCACTTTTTATCGCTATTCTCCTAAATATTAAATACATTGACATTGATTACAGTAAACATTTATTCGATTTTCATTAATTTATTTTTGTCATTTAATAGGAAGATGAAGAGTGGAAAACATTGGAGGAAGAAAAAAAAGACTACACCGGTCTGAAGCTTGGTAATTTACAAGTAAGCGACGATTATAATGGTGAAAGCGATGATGAAAGAGGTGGAGGTGAAATGGGTTCTGATGGTGAATTAGGCGAGGTCGGTTCAAAGCAAAGTGGTCCCTGGAAAACAACTGATGCACCGAAACAGCCAACAGATGTAGAGGCACCTGTGCCCTTACCACCACCATCAAATGTTATTGGTGGTGTATATAAATCACCCCATCTTAGGAATCAAACTGCACCAACGCAAAGTTCACGGTCACGAATGAAAAATATTGCACCCGACATTCGTAGCGAAGAATATTTTCCAACATTAAGTTCCAAACAACCGCAACCCGCTGAAGTATCAGCTAGCCCATGGGGCAGGCGGTAAGTTTTTTATAAAAAAATATTGAAAAAAAAATGATAATAAATTTTTTGAATTGATACTTATCAACAAATATGCATTATTTATTTATTAAATTACAATATCTAGGAAACGAGAAGAAGGAAATTTTGAGGAAGTACGTAATCGAGGTGGTAGTAGATCGTATGGCATTCAAGACTCACAATCACAATCACCACAATTATCACTTGATAATAAATATGGCTCTTTGCCACAAGACCAGAGCTGAAACCTTTATCATGGATCAAAGAACCATCAATTAAACGTCGCTTCGCCCCGTATCGTAGCCCAGTCGTGCCGTCAAACATTCTCTATAGGCTAAGGATCCGATGTGAGTGTGTGTACGAATGTTTGTGAATGTGATTAGGTGAATTTGTGTCGCCATCCGATCGTGAAAACTCTCAAGAATTATACAGCGCATTCGCCACAAAAGTTATTTACATTTTTTAATGAACATTGGTGATGTATGTATGTATTAAAAATGCCTTATTTACCTTACGTAAACGGATTTTTTTATTTGAGATGATTGAATTAGTGACAACTGTATAGCAAAATATGCTCATCATCGTTTCAATAATTTATCAGCTTTTATGAAAATTATTGAAAGGACACATCAATATTAAGAAAAAAAAATGAAAATAAAAAATAAGTAAAATAGTAAATTGAATAGAAAATATTAAAAATAGGCATATGGACATATGGAAATTGAATTCCACGCAATAATTACTAAGCCATGTTGCGTTATATAGCGACATATGATGAGTATAAAAATTTCGGAGTGACAAGTATCATCCATATGGGCACATGTATAAGGAAAATACAAAAATAATAAATTATTGAGAAGAAGTAAGTCGCCGGGGCTGGGCTTCGGGATGACGTTTTAACATGGAATATGAAAAATCTGTAAATGGTAAATGATATTATTAAATATACATGATGCAAGTAATGACTTACTCAATCAATCAATGTAATCAATGTAATCAAGTAATGAACATTTATATATGTTCATTAATTTTCGAAGTATAAAGGAGTGATATAATCGTACATACAAGGGGAAAAAAAAAAAAATACAAAAGAATCTGTGAAAAGAGAGTAATAATATTCTTATTTTCATCGTTGACAAGAAATAAAACGAGCTAGTATGATTTATTTTTTTTTTTTTTTTTTTTTTTCTTCTCAGTAAAATAAATAAATAAATTTAGTTAGTTGAAAATGGAAAATTTTTTGATGAAATTACTCAGTGGTTATTGAATGCACGAAAAACTACTAATGATAATAAATTCCATTGAGCCAGTGATTCATATAATAAGTATTGATAAATGTATTTTGAAATAATGTTTCGTTATACAGTCACATCGTTGGATATCTACGACATTACACCCAGTCAAATAATAAATAAACTTATCGATCTAGATTATCATTTTTTTGTCTAATTCAATATGTGAACTTGACTTATTTTTCAACGAAATTCTATGGGTTAAAATATATTTATCAGTATTTTCTTTAAAATCTATTGAATTTTTACATAAAGTTAGGAATATTGTCCTTTATCAAGAAATGTAAAGAAATAATAGATGAAAAATTTTTAAAACCATTTTTAATAGCGCAATGTTTAGCGACCAACGGCTGGTCTGTGACTTGTTGAGAGATATAATTTGGAATAGAGAAATTTATTGCTGAATAATTGGGCGAAAGAGCACGTACAAGCTTCGAAATGTAAAAATAAAAGGTTGATGGGAAAAGGAGGAGGGAGACGATCGACAAAATAATGTGGTGCAAATATACGTAGCAAAAAGAAAAACGAGGAAAGGAATAATATAATGAAAAAAAAAAAAAAATAAATAATTGATGAATGAATTGAAATTTCATTGATTTAAATCAAATTAATTTCTTTTTATATTAATACATTTTTTTTTGTTTTAATTTAATAATATAGTATATTATTCATTAATAAATATAATATGATATTCATGATCTATTGATAATTAAGATAAATAATTTATACAAATCTACATAATTGATTTAGCAATCTTGAAAAAACAACCGAAGTTATTATGTTATTTGTTCGGATTTTTTTTTTTTTTTTTTTTTTTCTCGAGTTCACAATCTTTCACATCACATCTTCAGGTTTCGCTGAATCGCCATCACTAAAAATTCAATTAATTATATTTGAAATATAGTAGCAATCTGTTGAAATATTTCTCATTATATTTGGTTGATGGATAGTTGAACCATTGATAATGCAATGAATATGAATTATACACAAAATTCCATATGATAAAGTGAAAATTAGAGAACTTCGGCACGATGATTGTACGATTTATCACGAATATACCTTTCTGCATACTTGAGACCGTGACTACCTGCACTGCTGTAAGATGCATACATTGGCAATTCTAAAAGTGTGTGTTTGAACTTTGGTAAAAAGTATATTCCAGCTCTGACAGCACACGAGATACCCTGCAAAAGTTAAGTTAATATTAAAATTAATCAATGAATAGTTGTATTATTTGTGAATATTATACCATTTCAAAATCAAAATCTGATTTGTCTGGTGCTAATAAAACATCAGCATCCATTCGTAAATAAAAATTGGGATGTTCTTCCAATGCATCCATTCGCTCTAACATCTTTGAATCAACGTCATAAACTTCACCCAATACTTGCTGCAACAACCAATTAAATCCATAAATTATCAATTCTATGAAAGGCAATACATAAATTAATGCTTACATTTCCAGTACCCGGTTTATGCAATAAAAACGGAATGTTATACTTAGTAGCAATGACCAAAGGATATTTTTCAACTGTTTTACCAATTCCTAAAAATTTGGCATAACCATTTGCACTGTCTCGAATAATTTCATGATTTGGCTCTCTACGTTTCAATGTTCCGTATACAAATATACGATGTAATGGACTTTTAAATAAGCTCTCATACATTTCGTTTATTTTACGCTCTTCAACATTTAACAAAAAAATATTAATATACAATTATTAAGTTATTAGTGCAATTATATTATTTCAATATCATGAAAATTAATACACACCGTGAACCCATGTGAAGAAACTGAAAAATACTGAACAGTGTAGTGGTAGCACTGCGAACGTTTTATTCAATCGCAGATGCGTAATTGAAAACAACCTATGAATCCCTTTACTGACAAGTTTCAGAATCAAAATATTTCAATACATTATTACTAGTACATAAGCGAATATGAATATTAATTAATCTATAATAATTGTGAATTTAACATATAGAAAACCTACAGTTGATATTTTCATCATTTCAATAAATATCATAACCCAAAATACTTTCTTCTTTTATTTTAAATAATGTTCATTATTTTTGGTAAAATAAAATTTCGTGATAATTAACCAAAATTCTTGTATAATTATTGACTGAATTGATATTGAACCGGTTGATAAAATCAATAATATCAATTATAATAAATAATAGTAAATGTATTTTTATTATTTTTAATTGAAATAACATACCCGCCACAATATCACGCGTACTCATTCTAGATGGCGTTATATATAAAAAGGTGGGGATGCGGAAGCCATTATCGGCATGGTCGCCATTTTGTTAGTTGAATGGAAAAGTTCGTTCTTACTGAAATCACAAGTCGTGGCAGAGTTTATTGAGCGTGGTAACACTACATTAATCTATTCGCACTCACTCGTATATTTTATTTTATTTATACGTTCTACCCTGTGTTAAAATCGAATTTGTCAGCGTTGATGATTGGGATTCCGCGTGACGACCGGCACAAAATAACGGTTAAGATTCATAATAACATGAAGCGAAGCTCCAGTCGCGATACACCGCCTCGCGTCAAGAGAAGCAGATCCTCTATGGGGCGGTATGTTCTTAATTTATATAATTATTATTTTCCTACTAACTATTGTTGTATATACATTTTCAATTATCGACATTCAATAAAGCTATGTAAATATTATTATTATAATTGAATTAATAATATATCCAGATGTCTTTGTTCTTATTGTTAGATTAAAGAATAATAATTGTGTATAGTGTCTGTCGTTATCGTAAGTAAACTTATCCAAAAGAATTTTATGGATATAACAAAAATAATTGCAGATAAAAAATTTATTATTTATGAATCATCTTTATAAATAAATAATAATATATTTATTAAGAATATATTTTAATGAAAAAAAAAAAATATATATATATATATACATAATATAATATTTATATTAAGAACAATTAATTTTGATTTGATTGAAATTTCATGTACAGATATGATGAGTCAAGTGATGAGCGCATCACCCCAGACCGAATTCGTCGTCGCAGTAGAGGTGCGCGAAGTCCAAGCCCACCCCCAAGAGCATCTTCTCATGCCCGATTTGTGGAATCTAGTTCGCACAGAGATGAATATCTTCGAGCAGCTACACGTGAATTACCGCCACCAGAACGGCCATACAGTTATAAAGTACTGTGTGTAAGTTCTGTACATCCAAAAGCTAGTGACGAAATAATTAAGGACACTCTTTATCGTGAATACAAGAAATTTGGTGAATTTTCTATTAGAATTTCACATGAATTGGATGAACGAGTGGCGTTTATTTGCTTTCGAAGTTCTGAGGATGCGCGCGATGCAAAGCATGCAAAACCACGAATAATTATTTATGATAAAGTGGCGATTGTTGAACCTGTCTATGAAAGATCAGAGACATATCGTCGTCCACGATCAATGACACCACCTGAATATGATCGATATTATGCACGTTCACCTGGGCCAGAACGTCACAGACCGTTGGAACGTTATGAGAGAGTTTATGGGCCACCGGTTGGTATTCCTCCACACCGTGAAATGAGACGTGAACCTATTCCACCACCACACCACGAATTTGTTCGTCCTCCAATGCATCATGGACCACCGCACGTACATCATCCAGGTCCACCACATCATTATGGTCCACCTAGACACATGATGATTCGTCATCCAGTTCATGGTTTTGAACGTGTTGAGAATAAAAAAGACAAATTTCCAAATTATCTTCATCATGTATCTCCTGAAGATGATCCACTTGCTACACGAACACTTTTTGCTGGAAATTTAGAGATAAACATAACTGAAGAAGAGCTCCGTCGTATTTTTAGTAAATATGGTATTGTAGATGACATTGATATTAAACGACCACCGCCTGGAACGGGTAATGCATACGCTTTCGTACGTTTCCAAACTCTCGATATGGCGCACAGATGCAAAGTTGAATTATCGGGCCAATACATTGGTAAATTTCAATGCAAAATTGGTTATGGAAAAGCTACACCAACAACACGAATTTGGGTAGGTGGTTTGGGACCTTGGACATCAGTACCCCAATTGGAACGTGAATTTGATAGATTCGGTGCAATTAAAAAAATTGATTATATTAAAGGTGACAGTAATGGATACATTTTATACGATTCTATTGATGCGGCACAAGCGGCAGTAAAAGAAATGCGAGGATTCCCACTTGGTGGACCTGACAGAAGACTCAGAGTTGATTTTGCAGATGTTACACCAGGATTCGGATTTAAACCGCGACCATATCCCGAGGAAGGCGGTGAATTTAGACAGAGGCCACCAATGGAATATGAAACACCGTATGAACCTTATCCTACTGAAGGAGAATTCACTTATGCTC
Organism: Dinocampus coccinellae; assembly: GCA_963920625.1. Taxonomy (NCBI): domain Eukaryota; kingdom Metazoa; phylum Arthropoda; class Insecta; order Hymenoptera; family Braconidae; genus Dinocampus; species Dinocampus coccinellae. The sequence continues at coordinate 4,111,650 of OY987184.1, read as the reverse complement.
CACGTCCCTACAGAGGACGCGGTAGCGCTCATTGGCATGATCGTCGTGGAGGTGCAAGTGGACGTGGTGGTGGTGGTGGCGCGAGTGGATACAGAGGCGCTTATCCAGAGGGAGGTTATGTCCGGGAAGAAACGGAATGGCCCACTAGACGACCACCTCCTGAAATAGAATATGAAGCTCCAAGAGGTTTGCGTCGTTCAATTTCACGTGAGCCTGGTGTTGATCGTTCAAGATCAAGATCGCCAAGACGACGACCATTAGATTCTGATTCGGATTCTGAAACAGCAAGAACTGGAATGCTCACAACATCACGAACACTTGTAGAAGTTGCACGTAAATCAATTGCTATTTGGCAAGGAGCGCTTATTTTGAAGAATTCTCTTTTCCCAGCTAAATTCCATTTAACAGATGGTGATACAGAAATAATTGATGCATTGATGAAGGATGAAGAGGGCAAACACATGCTAAGAATCACACAGAGATTACGTTTAGATCAGCCCAAACTTGATGATGTATCTAAACGTATACAAACATCGAGTTCGCACGCCATTTTTCTTGGTCTTGCTGGTTCTAGTGCAGCTGTCACAAATGAAGATGCCAACGTTCAAACACGACCATTGAGAAATCTTGTATCTTACTTGAAGCAAAAAGAAGCAGCTGGTGTTATATCGTTACTCAATAAGGATACTGAAGGCACGGGGGTGCTTTATGCTTTTCCACCATGTGCATTTTCAACAGAATTGCTGAAGAGAACATGTCCAAGCCTAAGCGAGGAAGGTCTCAAAGAAGATCATTTGGTAATAGTTGTTGTTAAAGGTGGTAGCGCTTAAAACAACCGGTGTCCTTTTTTTTTTCTTTTTTCTTTTTGATTTAATGAAAATCAAGTTGAAACAAAACAGAACACCAGCAACGGTTCATGAAAAAATTATATATAACTCAAGATAGGTGAACGTTTATTATTTCTTTTTTTTTTTTTTTATTTTATATTGGGATCGAAGTATATTTTTTGAATTCTATCTCTTTATTAGTAAAAATCAATTGACAGGTTTGATAAAAACGATTTATAAAAGAAGGATCTTGAAACGTGAGCTTATATCTATGAGACTACAGAACAAAAAAAAAAGATTTTTTTTTTTTTTTCTTTTGATAACGTAATAATTATGGGTTCATTATATTATAGATGAGTAATCAGTTATGTCTGGATACAACGTACGCGTACACACACACACATGCACACACATTTTTTCAAATAATTCTTTTCTTTTGGATTTTTATTTCATTTTGACCCATAGCCTCTAACATATATAAAAACCAATAGAATTTGCAAGTCATAATGGGAAAGTAAATTTCTACTTTTATCAGGGGAAACAAAGAAAAATCTCAATATTTATTTGGGACAATTGATAATTTTATCTTGATTCTTCCGATTCACATCCAATCACGTATACACAGATACGCGTGCGTTCATACATACGTACATTTATACATCAACACAAATATTATTCGGATAAAAACTAGAATCCTGTGCGGGTGTGAATTTCATATATATATATATATATATATATATATATATAGATACAAATTATTTCAATCAATTTTTACAAATCATTCGCGTTGAATACTTTTTTTTTTTTTTTTTGTCTTGGTACTAAATAAGCGAAAACATTCGCTATATATAACATTTATACAATTATCTCATTTGAATAATTACTCGTTGATAAGGGATATATTGTTAAATAAAGTGAATCTGCAGTCTGGCATTCCGTATGATACACTCAAAGGGAAGACATTGGAAAATTATTAAATGAAATGCTAATTTTATTTTTAAATATTGATTTAAATATTTTAGGGTAAAGATAAAAGAGTGACGTTTGAAGAGGAAGTAATGGAACCAGATTTTCAATACTATTTATTAAGATTCTGAATAATTCAATTGATTAATATCAACTATTTCTTTGTATTGTTCATTTATATAGGGGGAAAAAAGAAAGAAAAAAAAAAATAATAATAATAATATGTTTTCTTGTGTGAAGAAATTTAGTTAAGTGCTTGTGTCATAAACGAAAAAGTAAAATGCATAAAACAGACAGAGAATGTGAGCAAAAAAAAAACAGAACAAAAAAAAATTAAATTAGAAACACTTTTGGTGGCCCTCAGTGGTGGTGAATAGTTTTTATCATTTAGTTTGAAAACAAAACAAAAAAAAATAATAATTGTGATGTAAAGAAAAATGAAAAGGCGAGATAAACAAACAAAAAAATTTATATAGTGACAAGTTTTAGCGTTTATAAATTGATACTCAATGTGCCGGGTATCCTACGTACATCAGCACAACGTCAAATCAAATCTAGCAAAAAAGAAAAACCTCCCCCTCCCCTCTCTTTCTCTCTCTCTCTTCCCCAAAGTAAAAATGAGGATAAATGAAAAGAAAACGGAAAAAAAAAAAAAAAAAAAAAAAATTATGAGTTTACAATATTTGTGAATATGATCAATTGTTTTGGTGGTAAAAAAGAAAAAAAAAAAAACGAAAAAAACGAAAAAAAAAAAAAGAGTAATGAAATAAAAAATAAGTGCAGATTTGATACGCAAAGAGTTACTACTGTGTAAGTTGCTTTCGCGTACTGTTAATTGAAAAACGATATGATAAAAAGGGAAAAATGATTTTAAAAAAAAAAAAAAAAAACAATACAGCGCAAGTATAAATGAAAAGAAAAAAGAAAAAAGAAAAAAAAAAAAAATAATAATCTCCGAAAAATTGTGTACAGTGATGTAATAATAAAAGTGATTGTTCGTGTACTCGTCGACATCTCTGTGGGATCGGGTCGTGTTATGTTTACATGTATACATATGGTTTTACTGATTTATTATTCTTCCGTAATAAAATTGTGTTAATAGCTTTGTTTTAACAGTTTAATGTGGATTATTGTTATTTCTTCGGGAGAAAATAATATAGTGAAAAAAATCCCATGAGATGGCCCGATGCCCAACGAGCGTCGACGAGATAAGGTGCAGTGGATCAAGTGTATCATGTGTGTCTGAGAGATGCAAAAAAAAAAAAAAAAAAAAAAAAAAATATATGAATGAATATAGATGCCGCTATGCAGATAATAAAACAAAAAAATAATGTGTTTAATTTTCATAAAACCGACGCCCAAAAAAAAAAAAAAAAGAAAAAAAAATTCATAATAATTTGAGTTGTTGTTCCTGCTATTGTTATTGGTTACTGCAGATGTTTGCCACGTTCATCGTTTATCGGTTTGGATCATTTCAAGTTCATCTTTTCATCGTATGTTCGTGCGTTCAAGTGAATAATTAATAAGTAAAAAAGTTTTAATGTTCCACTTCAAACGGAAAGGAAAAGGCAAAAAAAAAAAAAAAGAAAAAAACGAATTAAAAAATAAATCCTCGAGTCACGTGTCATAGGTTGGAGAAAATATTGCATGCGGTGTAACACTAAAATAATAATAATAATAATAAAACGCGAATAATAATATTATGATATATTGCACAAATTATTTATAAACGTTATTCCTCGATAAAGTTTTGAAGTTGAAGTTTGTTCACTTGAGTGATAATGACGCCAAATATAAAATATACAAATGGGACAAAAAAAGGAAACAAAAAAAAAAAAAAGTACAAAAGTTGGTGATATGAAATATAATATGGTGCTGTGAGAGTTTGTTTATCCAAGCGTTTCCATTTTAATATTGTTGTTTGCTAGTTATTGTTATTATTGTTGTTGTTTTTTTATTATTTATTTATTTATTATTTTTTAAATCTTTTTATTGATGCGAAACAATGAGGAATTCATTGTAATCTCTAATGTTTGCGGCTCCTGTATTATTTCATTGTGCACGAGTGTGGTATATCATTTATTTGCGTATATACTTTCATACAGACAAAAAAAAAAAACCCGGAAGAAAAAGAAAAAGTGGAACATATTGTATATATAAATTTTTTTTTATATACATATTTTTATATTTTGTTTAGTGATAAAGTACAGAAAAAAAAAATAGTAATTGTCCCATGAGTTTGTATATTTCAATTTGGATATTTCGTGTTTTTTTTTTTTTTTTTTCCCGGGTGATATACGTTAATTTGTTCATTCGTTCGTTATTTATTAGTGATAAAAGTGAGTCCGTGATATTTTATTCGTTATCAATCACCAATTGCGAGATAGTATTTTTATTTTCAGATTAATTTTCCAATGCATCTGGATAGAGATGGTGGGGTAAGTTGTCTTCTCATCATAAGCAGCAGCAAGAGAGAAAGACTTTTTGTTTCAGATCATTTGTTCAACACCAAGTGCAGTGTCTTCATCAATAATATAAAAATATATATACATATCAATCAAGTACAACAAAATCATTGAATTTATGTATTGAATAATTAAATTAAATTTTTATATTTTTCCAAATAATATTAATAAATAAATGAATAAATAAAAGTATTTTTATCTCTATAATTAAAGTAAATTTTTTTCTTTTTTCAAGCGTTTCATCATATTCTTACCGCGTTTATAAACAAAACAAGAGAGTAATTTAAAAAAACATTAAATTAGATGATCCATACGCACACACGTATATTTATGGTATTTCATGATGAAAAGTAATTCGTTTAAATTCATGTAAATTAACCCATTACTTTTTTTGTTTTATTAAAGTCAATTAATTATTAATATTCCTTGCCTTATCCTTTAAATTGAAATAATTTGGGAATTACCATAAATTCAGATGACAAACTGATGCAAAGAAAATAATTTACGTGAATATAAAGCTCGTTTAGTTTACAGCGCAGGTCTGTGAATGGATAAATAACACGAATAAAAGAGACGGGTGTGTCAACGATAAAACGTAAAGAAACGAGATGGAAGACACAAGAGAGGTGGATATAGGCATATGTATGTAAGCTCATTCTCCGTACGGTGTTCCCAGTTGATGGCATCGTCTTGTCTCGTAACAGTAGAGATTTGTTCTCATTCATACTCTTCTCTCTCGTTTATTCATTTTCATTCAACAATTTGCAATATATCAACGGGCACAATTCATCCAGTGTGTGATATTATTGAAGAAAAAAAAAAAAACAAAAAACAAAAAAAAAAAGATTCTGGAGAAAATAAATCATGAAATTTATTTGTGAGTTGAATGTTAAATTGAAAAATTCTGACATATACTATTGCGCATTGAGGACGACCCAGTGCCTTAGCAAGCGTCAAGGCACTTATCAATTGTGATTAAAAATTTGTGCCCCAGTGTATTTACTGTATTTACACGTGTATTTGATACGAGATGAAAATTAAATAATAATCCAAATTGAACATACAAAGGTAAAAGTATTTCAACAAAAACACATATATATACATCACATTGTGCTATTAAGTTGTTGATGTTATTTTTCAATATTATTATTGATTATTATTAATAAATACATTATGATATTGGTGAAAATTCATTTTTACTATTGAATTTTATTTATATAATATTATGGAGTAATTGAAGAGAATTATCGTGTAGGCGTTTTCATTCGTGTTAGGTTGATAAGGTCTCATTGTGCTTCGGTGGGTAGGGTTGAGCTGTCGTTAAATTAAAAAAAAAATTGCATTATCGAGAATTAAACTCAATTATTAATATTAAAATTAAATACCATGTGTGTATTTGTCATTTCAAGAATTCAATAAGAACTTTTGTCCAAGATAATCTTAATCTCATACGTTGTTATAACAATCAACAAATATACAATGACAAGATCACATTGAGTGTGTCATAACATATAATACATAAGGTAGAATATCATCAATGTATTAATGTAGATATTAATTACATTCTTGAATTTAATTCAATTTATTTTTGATGGAATTATTTGTTTCGTTTATTTATTTATTTATTTATTTATTTTTTTGTTTCATCATCATTTTGCAAAACAAAAAAATATATATATTTAATTTGATTGTTTAAAAAAGTTATGAAAAAATATTTGTGAATGAAATATCATGTGGAATTAATGAAAAAGAAGTAGAACTTGGCAGTTAGAGCGTAACATTTGAGCTTTATGCAATTACAGTTGGCATTGAGAAATAAACACCAGTTGTAATTCGAGCTTTAAAAAGCTAAATTGGATAATGTCAGTAAACAATGAGGAAAAAATGAATATCAACGATTCCTCCTATTTATCTTATAAATACAACCATCACAATCACTTGCATTGATAATTTTAATATTTTCAATATTATATATGAACTAATTTATCCACAATACTATTGTAGTGATAATAAACAAGCACAAACTCTTCAATATTAATGTTCTCGTTTGTTTTATATATTGCTACATTACTACGTAATATTTATCTAAACTATTTCAAGACTAATGTTATATTATATATTTATACGTGTTTATGGATTAACTAACAGGAAAATTGCCAAGTAGTTATATATCGTTTCAGCTTGAAAGTCTAGAACTTTGTGTGCTACTAGTTTAAGTATAATATTTCATGTATTCAACTATTACATGAGTAGACACTTAATTATCTTTTTTTTTTTCCTCGTCAATATATTCCATCTTTTTTCATCTATATCTATCCCGACTGTGTCGCTCTAAAAAGTTACTGACGTGAATAGAAAATCGCCGACGCGAACCAATGTATCATCTATACGGTGCTTCGACAATATAAATATTGTATAATAATATTTATGTGTGTGTATGTTGATTTTTTTTTTTTTTTTTCTTTTCATTGTATTTATATAGATAACTATATGAATTTTTATATCAAAATTTTTCTAAATAATATTTCATTGTTTTTTTTGCGGACATTTGATTTTTTTCCTTGGAATATTATTGAAAATGTGTCCTCAAGTTTAGATAAAAACTTTATATTATGTTATGAGCTAGGATGAAGATATAAAATAATTTATAGGAATTGAAAAAAAGACAAAAAAAAAAAAAAAAAAAATATGGATAGTCGGCCAAAAATTGAAATAATTCGAGTCTCTTCAATGGAGCGTAAAAATTTTCGTCCACTCGATGGTGTTCAACTTAGAGCGGCTTATAGTCACATTAGAATTGGAACTTATTGTCCAGAGCCAGAAATTAATGTCACAACGTGTGAAAATAAATCACTGAATCAAATGCGAAAATTCAAAAAGTAAGTATATAAAGTATATATAATTGATTGGTAAATTTAATAATAGTAAGGAAAAACTAAAATAAAATTTGATGGTGATAATTACAGAAATTTTGGGACAGTATCAAGACTATTGAGGCGTCGCCATCAAAGTTCTTGCTCCACAACTAAATCCTGTGATAATATCTATAATGTAAAAAGAAATAGTTCATCATTAGGGTGGCGAATTGAACCACATTCAATTGATTCAGGTATTAAAATATTTAATTATTTAATTATTTTTATTCTAATACTTCTTCATATTATTTTTATATAATTCTTGCAGCCCTCCATACTCGCCAAAGCAATAGTTTAGATTGGCGTATGGGTCGTAAAATAAATCTTGATTGCCCCGATACAAGTCGTAGTGCTGAACATTTATTGTCTCGTAGTCCTTACATGAATGTAACTGGACTTCGAACACCCACGACAAAGTATGTAAAAATTATTTGACCTGATAATAAATAAAAATATTAATTTATATTGTAAATAATTTATGTATACAGGTCGAAAATCGTTTCATTACTTAGACGCTTGTCACCACGACTTCCAAGACCAAATAGCAAAAATTCATTACCTTCATCGCCAATAATGTGCCCATGGGTTCGTGTTGAATATTCAACAGATTCTATTGATGATACAAAACGTGACGAATCACAGGATAGTGATGCCAGCTATCAACAGGAATTACAGTTGAATGAGCTTAGAAAAAGAATGTGCGGTGCCTCGCCTTCAGCATCTCAGGTGGGTCTTCAATTTATCATTCATATATAAACATCCAATTTATTTCTCTTGATTATATTTTTTCTCAAATGGAATAATCTTCTTCGATAAGTTTCATCATATTTTTTTTTTTTTTTTTTTTACTTTTTTTTAGTCTTTTCATATTTAGACCAAATTGTCTAAGACAATTATCATAATAGAAAAAAAAAAAAAAAAAAATTTAATTTGTTGTCCTTGACGTTAAAATGATGCTGAAAGCCTATAAAAATAAAAATTTAATTTATAATTATTGTCGCAATTGACATTTAAAAAAGTTATTATTTATATGGAATATTTTTAGTTGCCAATTTTGGAAAATTTGGAAATCGACAAAGATAGTGGTGATACAAAGAACATTCAACAAACAACGAAAATAAATTTGGATGGAGAATTGAAATCCTGTAATCAATCGTAAGCTTTATATTACTTTTTTTTTTTTTTTTTTTTTTCGATAAAATTAAAAAATATACATTTTGTATTGTATTGTGCCTATTAACTTATATTGAAGCTTCTTTCGTGTATGCATAAATGTTAGATAGATTTATTAATACCATATACTTTGTTGAGGAATTTGTTAATTTTTATTTATACATTAACTGTTATTATTAAAAAGATCAAACTTCATTTGTAGGAGAAATAAATTTCAAATACTACATTCACTTTTAGAATTTGATTAATAATTCGCGTGCATGATTGATTCAATTTTGTCTCACACATTATCCCATAATTTGTCTTTAACAATCAATAATTTTTATCATGTTATGTATATATAATATATAATAACATTATGCACTTGAATAAAAATCTCAATAGGGAATGATTCCAGTATTTCTATATGCTATTTACTTTATTACCTTTACCCTTTTTTACATTTTTTTCTTCAAGAATTAATTCAACTTGTATTATTTTTTTGGTTTTACTTACCAACATTTCAAATATTGTTCTTTTTTTTCTATTTTTTTTTAAAAATATTTTTCATATATTTTCAAACAAAATTATTGGATATATATCATTGAGGCAATTGATGATTAAAAAGAACAACAATGGCCATCAATACTGATAATTTTATTAATACAAATACTATATTATATTACATGCAATAGGTTATACCATCATCGAATAATGTTTAAACATTCAAAATTATTTATTTTTTAATCTGGTTTGGTTGCACGAAAACTCCATTAAATCTTTTATTTTACGTTTCTTTATAGTATTTTCTAGTCACTGTGAAGATTCTTATCTGAATTGTAGATATTACAAATATAAAAAAAAAAGGGAAATATTTTAGTTTTCTTCTTCCATAAGTTCATTCAAGCGATTCATTTCTCATAGTAGGTACATATTAAATTGTAAAAGTAACCCTCGCAATAATGATTTATGTACTTTTGAAATCTACAGGTACTTAGTACTTTGTAAACTAAGCAGAGATGATTATCTTCGGGTGTAATGTGTATTAGAGCACCATCAGGTTCTTTCGGATCTACATAATCTATTGTTTCACCGTCAGGCACTTCGCTTGTATGAAAGTGAATTATAACATCTAGTGCACCGGGTTCAGCAATCGATTTCTCATCCTCACCGTCATTATCATTATCATCATCATCATCGTCGTCATCACCACCACCGCCGCCTCTACCATTGTCACTGTGATTATCACCATTATCACGACCATGATTTTCTCCATCATCATTATCATTTCCTTCGGAGCATCTTGATGAATCTGATAAATAATCACCAATGTCAGAGACTTCAGAGTCTTCAGAATCAGGATTTAATGGCGGACTACGCTTAGAATAATCTTCAGACTTTGAACACGATGCCTCCTCAGATTCATCTTGTTTTTTTTCTACTTTTGGTTTTTTATCCTTTAAAATGAAACGTAACATTTTATCGTCTTCATAATTTTCAATATTATTTGTATAATCCTTGCACGATTCAAGTAATTTTTCATCATTTTTACGAGGTTTACATCCATCATTGTTTTGTTTTATTTTCGAATCGTCATAGTAATCGGTGGTACTGGTGTTGACATTTGATTTTTCATCATCGGCATTTTCATCTTCTGCTGTTGTATTATCATCACCAGTTGGTTTATCACAGATGAGTGTATAACATCCTTTTGACCAGCGTTGTAATTCGATAGTCATCTTCGGCTTCATATTTTCTCCATCGGGTACCAAATCTAACTCGGTATATTTTTTCAATAGGGTGAAGAATCGTAAACTCTTGAATACTCCTAAAAAATCTTTCAACATTCCTGATAAAGATGTTTCATCTGCAAGATCATAATTACGCAAATTCGGTGGTCCAACTCTTTTCCATTTAATTGAATCTGAAAGTACTTCCTTCGACAATTGAGCATAGATTTTTTCTCTAAGAAATTGGGCGAGATATGCGTATGATTGGTGCTCTACGTCATTACGAATTCCACTAACAATTCCAGTACATAAATATGAATCCATTATCCAATAACTTAGATCTTCATTTGAATCAATAGGTTCAATAAATTGTTCCTCTATCTCGGGTCGTGGTGGTTGACTAATTCTTTTTGGGCCATGAAACCAACCATTTATAGTCCATCTTGAAAATTCAGCTGAAGTTACTTCCGCCACTTGATGATAGGAACAGTCGGAAACCTCAAAAAATACAAGTGAATTGTATTCTGGCACAAGAGATTGTACAATATTTCTCGGCAAGCCTTTTTCATCTGTGTCAAATAAATCTAATGTACCGCCATCTTCTACAGTCCAATTTGGCATGAGATAAAGCACGAAGGCAATTCGCCTATCACCCATATTATCATCATGACATAGGAGATAATCTCCATCATAATAACATGAGCCAGTCATTGATATTGTAGAATCTAATTCAATATTTGTCACACTTTCCATCCATGATACCATTTCCGTTCTGAATGTGTGATGTAAAGTTGCCAAACATTCTGATCCAAAATTCGCCAAATCGTTTGTCTGCTCAAATTGATATAAATCATTATGAATCCTGTTACTGTGAATATCTGCCAATTCACTCTTCAATTCATCCATGAATGATTGACTGCGAATAAAATTTGATATTTTCGATACTCTAAATGGCTCGGAAAAAATTTCCATATTAGGTATTTTGATACTCATATGATTTGACCAATGTTTCCGGAATATGTCTTGAAATTTTTCACTCAAAACATGTTCTGATAAAATGGAATGCTTGAATTTTTTTGCTGTTGGTTCTCCGTCAGCCATGATCTTAGGGTACATTGGCAGATGATATTTATAAAGTCAAAAAGAAACAGAGAAAAAAAAAATGTGTATATATATATATATATATATAAAACTATATATATATATATATATATATATATATATACATAAATATATGTATATTAGTCAAATACGATCCTTTCTCTTGTGATTATTGTCCCTCTTTTTTTTCCATTAATTTATTGTATACTATTCACGTCATCAATATCAACATATTGCAATGTTACAAGATATTTATTTATCAACTTGTTTTCTTTATGAATTTTTCTGATAGTTAAAAATTTCACAATGATTCATATTTCTGGCAATAAATACAAGTGAAATAATGATGTTTCTCCAGTATTAAGAGTAAATTGATATATTTTAACGTGAAATATATGGTATGGATAAAAGGATTTGAACATACCGGTTAATCTGCTTTGACGTAGATGGTTGGTAATTAAAATGCGTTACAGATGATTATTTCATGATTTTTTTCTTCTATTTAATTCATAATCTTAAATATTCAAATGTTTATTCAATTTAATCTGGTCCGTTTATTCGATGTGACACAAATTATCGTCTTTCGGCACTTGTTTGTGAAAACGTGGGAGCCCACGTGGTCAAGTGCACATGTATTTCTGAAAATTGATTGTATTCCATTAATGTATGATACATACAGTAAAACCATTAAAATTAGTGACATTAAATTTATTATAACAATTTATCTAACGATATAATGTATCACTCAATTTTTATATACCTGTTGACCTCGTGCGTTATAAAAATTTCGCGAAATCAACCTGTCGTTCCTTGTCACACAACTCTATACTACGCCACCTTTGAATAACCAGACCCTCCTGAAAACATTGTGTCAATTTTACAATTCAGGGGCGTAATAAGTAATTCAAAAAACTTGTTCATTATTTGTTTTCTCCTCCTGTATAAATTTCAATAATTAGATATATTATTATATTCATAATTTATGATTTTAACTTTTTTTAAATCATCAATTGTCAATGGGATATTGTAATCAGTGAAATTTGAACAGATTGAATATATGAATGACATATTATATCATTTCATGATTCATACAAAATTTTTGTTTTTCATTCGTCATGCAATCATCTAATTTTTTTTTTTTTCTCAATATTAATATCATCATCAATAATTAATTCCATCATCTTCACATAATAATGAATTATTATTATATCTATTTTCTCCATATAATTTTAAAATTTTTCATAATAATAGTAATGATAATAAATATTTTAAAAAAATTTTGCGCCAAACATGAGTTAGCATTGATGACCACCAGAATGCGCGCAAGATAATGTGCAAGTGTGTGTGCGCGCGTGTGCTATTATCCCTATTTCATTATTTCTCTCTGTAAGTATCAAAATGGCCGACGCGTTTCCCACGTTTGACTGTTAAATTTGTGACGGATAAACTAAACGGATAAATTTTTGGACACTCCTATACAGAAAAAAAAAAATATATTAATATTAACTGTGATAGTATTGTAATGAACAAGTAGTTATATATATAAACAAAAAAAAAGTTTTATTATTTAAATTAACAGAAATCGTAAATTTAAAACTGTCATATTAAATAGTGATTCTCTAATTTCATCATCATCGTGCGGCAAATAACGTCTTACACCTAAATATTTTTCAACGTGAGTCAATCGACGTTTTTTTTTTTTTTTTTTTTATTATTTATTATTTCCTTTTAAATAAATCAGACGTAAGTAATTATATATATAAAAATTGTAATGAAAAACAAAACAAAAAAAAAAAACACCATAAAATAAAGAAAGAAAAGGAAAATCAGGTTATATAGGTAGTGCAACGGGAATTTATTGGGACAATATTTGTGAATAGATGTAGGTGTATATGTATAATGAATTTATTTGGTAAACGGTTCACATGATATACCAACAAATTGAATATATCATTTTTGAGAAGAGTGGAATTAATGGTGTATCACTATCACTGCTATCAGGATCATAATCATCATTATTATTATTATTATTATTATCATCATTATGATTTTTCCTCAATTCTCTCTACGAGAAAAAAAAAAAAAAAAAAAAAAAAAACCGTTGCACTTTTATTGCTGTTTATTATATTACATTGTGAATGATTGTTCCCTGAACTTCGTACAAATGTCGTATTCATTCGGTAATCCACAATACACGTTTATCAACACGTGTATAATATCATATTATTTGTGTATCGTAACATTGTTATTTCCTATTCTTCATTTATTTCATTACATATAATTATATTTATAATTATTTTGTACCATCTAATTGTTATATGTACATACCAGTGTTTCTTCACATTCTATCATTCTATTAACTTTTATTGTTGTTACTATTGTTTTTTTTTTTTTTTTTGCTTTTTTTGTTGTTTTTGTTAATACAATAAACAGCACAAGTCACCTGTACCAATCATCGTGACATGCGTGATATCAAATGTTAAGAATTATAACCGTGAGTTCTGTCAATATCATCCGTTTATATATTTCTATATTTATATTCAATTGATGTTTCAGTTTATTTCTCTGTTAACATTATCATTTAACTTGACTATTCTACTAAAAATGTAGGTAGTTTATGCGTGGATGATGGAAAGACAGAGAAAAAGAGAAAAAGAGACCTTCAAACTTTTATTTATATTAAATTAGAATTGGATATTGCCATTGCGACAGTAAAAAATAAAAAATGAAATGGATTTGAATAGTTATATATATATATATATTATAGTATAACTTTATCGCAATAAATCGTGTTATTGCTATTCAAGTTATACGTTCATATGTATAAATTTGCACTATTGCCATTTATCGATGTGTCACAAATGGATATAGAGAACACGATTAACAAATACCACAATGTGTATTGGTTAAAATAAACTTTATATACACATATATCTCAATAGTTTTTGGCCCAATATATATTTCAATAAATTATGAGACATGATAATTCATAAATGTAACAGTAAAATAATATGAATAATATTTTTTTGAAATATTCTACTATTTAACATTTCAATTCAACGATTAATCATAATTAGAAATAAATAATAATTATTATTATCTTGTATTTAGATATTTATAAAAGTTTATATCATGAGAGTATTGACCGATGTAATTGTGTCGACCTTGAACGGTACTTTCTTCGCGCCCTAGTCTCATTCACTGGGATCCTGCAACACACACACACACACACACATACATACAAACACACATATACGGGTTGTTTGTGCTATATTACATATAATAATTTAAATATTTCACTTTGAATTCTATTGTTTAAAAAAAAAAAAAAGAAAAAAATAATTGTAGAAGTACATGTTTTTTTTTTTATTTAATATTTGTCTTTTTATTTTTTTTACTCTTTAAATTCACTGTACATCATTATCTAAAAAAAAAATTTTAATATATTTCAATAAGAAAATATTAATGTTGAAAATGAAGTTGGCAAAATAGTGTTGGTTATGTCTGAGACCCTTGGAATCATACGATCCCACGCACAAAATTCATCGCGACTACATATTAAATACAGTCACCAGACAGTGACATATAATATTCATGTAGGCGGTTTTTTATTTTATTTATTTATTTATTATTATTATTTTTTTTTTTTTTTTTAATGACACTATCATAACCAATCTCTTTTATATTCATTGTATAAAATAATAAACTTCCGAGTGCTATATATAATAAACATTTTATATATATAAATTTACTCTGAACAATAAATATATTCAATATTGAAGTAAAATTATATAAACTATACAAAAATTTATAGACAATATATTTATATTAAAAAAAAAAAAAATTGAAGAATCATCTGGGGAAGAATGAAAAATTATGATAATTTTATTTTATTACGTGTACGATGCAACGAAGCATTTTATATTTCTATTGGTAACTTCATTTCCGGTCACGTCACGCATTTATATCAAGATTTCCCGCTATGAATACAAGTACAAACACACAGTATCGTTGGCATAATAATTTATTTATGTTTTTTTTTTTTTTTTTTTTTTTTTTTTTTCTATGTTATTTCTTATTGCTATGATAAAGAGAATGAAAAATTAATACAAAAAATAAATAATTGAAGAAGTCTAATGAAAATGAGATGAAGCTTCAAGACACTACTTGTGTTGAGGGGAAATGCCAAAAGAAGAGAGAGAGAGAGAGAGAGAGAGAGTGTATCACAGTTGAAAAGTCATCGTATTTTATTTGGGTTTATAAATAGGTAAAAGACCGAGAGTTCGTGTGGTGTCACTTACCCTTTCGCGAGGGTCGACAACAGGGAGAAACAAAATGATGAGTATATATATATATATATATATATAAGATGAGCTGACGGTGAGACTTTTCCGGATAATCAGTCTCAAGGTTTAATTATAAATGTTGCGTTGGAAATATATAATGGGAAAACATATTAAATTTTAAAAGAAAATAACTATAAATATAATTCACAATTTATAATAAATCATCATTTATTTAATAATTAATTTAACAATCTGAAGAGAAAAATGAAACAAACAACAACAAAAAAAAACTTGGAGATACTCATATAAAACGATGACTTGACCATAAAATAATAAATGATTTTTACCCCATCCTTCTCATTTAGAGAAGAATCAAAAGATGAATGAAAATATATTCTGGAGATTATTGTCGAAAGAGAAATAATAATAATAATAAATAAATAAAATATAAAAATAAAAGACGACATAAATAAGTTGAGTTGAACGAATGACTGGATTGAGGGAACAGGAGAAATCTCTCTTTTCCTTTCTTGCTTCTGTCTGGGAATGCAGAAGAGTATGGAAGCTATGAATTCAAATGCTACACACGAGTAGTTGTTAGAGACACATACAATTGTACTCTTGTACTCTGGTTAAAATGACGATCATCATCTTGACGCGTCGTCTGGTTGTTTAGTATTGTGAGGATACACACATACATACACACACATACAAAATTATATGTATTTATATATATATATATATATTTCTTTTCATTTCCATCAACATTGAGCGATTGTGCACAATTTTCGCATGAGGTTAAACTAAATCTTGTCATAAATGTCAAGATAAATGGGAATTTGTCGTGGTAAAGAATGAAAAAAAAAAAATAAATAAATAAATAAATAAATTGTTCAACGTTGCCATGTGAAAAATAAAATATTATATTTATAAAATATTTATTTAATACTGACAATTGACATTCAAAATTTCAATACAATAATTTTTTTTTTTTTTTTTTTTTTTTTTTTCTTTTCTATTGTCTTCTTTGTTATTTATTTATTAAATTTTTGGGAAAATTTCTTGTTGAAATAAATTTATATATGACAGATTAAATATAAAATAGATAGAGAATAAAAGGAAAAAATACTTTTGATTTTGTTACAATAGTAATTACTACTGATATAATTTTGTTGAAGGATTTGAAAAAAAAAAAAAAAAAAAAAAAAAAAACAAAACAATATACGTATTGTCTTTTTAATGTTGATTGGTTTCTGCTCCGATTGACGTTGTCCTCATTTTCAGAGTATCTGGGATAAATATTCCAATTTAATTGATGCGAAAGATTTTTAACTATGTAACAGTAAATCATTTTTAATATTGTAAAGTTTAAAATAATAATAAAAATATGAATTATGAATTTTTATTATTATTATATACGAATTATCGTTTGCTACTATTGAATGAAGGAAAAAAAAAAAAAAAAAAAAAAATTAAAATGTCCATAGCGTTGAAAAAGTGAGTGACACTTTCGTACTTATGCAAATGTAAAATCCAAATGAGATAGTGAGAAGTAAATGATAATATAAAAACAACAAAAAAAAAAAAAAAAAATGATAAAAATGTGAAAAATGAAATTATCATAAAGAAGTTGCGCGCGTGTCCCGACTTTTCTATATCTCTCTTTCTCTCTCTCTCTCTCTTTTTTTCTTACTTTTATCATTTTTTATGATTCGTCTCACTCATGGTTGAGAGTTCCAAAAATACTTAGTCCCCATCCACGGAACCAGGAAAGTACGGATTTGTGAAGGAAGAAAATGAAGAAAGCAACTGAGTAGAGTGAAAATATATCTTTGATCATTCTTCAACAAACTATCATTGTGACTAGACATTATATTTAATTTTCAATTGATTAAATATATTTTTATTTGGAATTGTCCAATAAATTTTGTGTCAAGTTAGGATTATATAAAATTTTTAATTATCTCATAAGATTCAAAAAAAAAAAAGTGTTGCTTCGTTTAAATATTTAAAATTATTATTCAACAATTGTATAATTTAAATAAATTTATTTCATATAAAATGCCATTAAAAATTGAAAGTGGTACGTACACGGTAAATTCTGCTGGAACTAAAAAAGGTCCATCTAAATTCTTCATATGGAAGCATTGGCGATGCAGGTACAATCTTTCATTCCTCCTTTTAATTTTTTTTTTTTCTTTTTTTTTCCCTAAGTGTGTTGTATTTGAAAAATTTTAGGGAGTTTAAACGTTATTGTGCCTGTATCTAAATATTAAATTCACAATTATTCCAATATAAATCAGTTAACCATATGAATTTTTTTTTTCCTATTTTATTGATTTACTATTATTTATTCAATTATTAATTTATTTCTATCTTCTTTCATAATTTACATTTATACATTTAAAATAATATCATGATGAATAATTAACAATATTTATATATTTATAATGAAAAATCATGACAATTATGTTTACTAAATATTCTTCAATTTTTTTTTTTTTTTTTTTGTCTTTACTTTAATTTTCCATGTTTGCCTTCAATAGCATGCCCATTTTAAATACATCACGCTTAATTACTTCTCACATAATTTATCCAACGAATATAATTACCTATTGAAACATATTTACTATACATCTACATCAACGATCAATGTCCAATTTGCACCGCAAGATTGTAAAAATAGCAAGAATTAGTTTGTCATTTTGTCTGAAAATAATTAAAAATTTCCTTGCACGTTTACCTCGATCAACAAATCCATAATATATATAAGCAAACAAACAAATGATCAATAGATAGAAATAAAAATGAACAAAAAAGACCAAAGACAAAAATCCTCGACAGTGTCCACGAGGATCGTACGGAGGGGGATCATCATCATCATCATCATCATCATCATCAACGGCGTCCATTGCAGTGTTCGCCTGTTCACAGTGAAGTGGCAGGCCTGAAACAAAATATAGACGAGACGACAGTGACGACGTTGCCAGGAGGCGGCAACGACGGCGGCGTTGGACCCGGTAACAGGCCAATACGCACCAGGCCACTATCACTCGCTGTCCAACCACTTCATTATCATCGTGTCGATCCAGATATTCTTACAATCATCACTACTGCGACAAAGGACTGTATTACAAGCAATAAACATCCAAATATGACCAGCCAGGACAGCATCGGTAGTTGCAGCCTCGATGTCGATCGCTCCACATCCGACCGATCAGGTTGGGTTTTTAAACAAAAACAAAAAAAACAAAAAAAAATGTGCACCTTCAAAAAAAAAAAAGTCAATATTATTTAAATGTATTTTTTTCCTTTGCATAATTGCAGAGTCACGGGATGACTAGAGATATTTATATAATTATTAATTATTATTTCAATGATTGTATTTATATTGTTATGTTAATTCTGGTATAAATTGAAATAATACCTCTTCAAGGTTGCGATATTGGCCGACGTGGACGGTCACTGATCCCACGCGTACCTTCGCACTTTACTATATCCAAGGGCTTGTCTATTCTCATCACACTCCAATCGAAATTAGCCCAAAAGGTTATATGTATACATTGGTTTAGATGAGATTGAGATTTTAACTTTATTCTCGTGCCAAAAGTATATTGGTGACACATACACACACACACACACCCCGCCTTATGCATTTTTTTTTTTTTTCTTTTTTGTCACGCAACGTAGATCAGTAATGCATATACCCCGTGACTCGTATTCTATTCCTGTAAAATCGTATGTTATTTGTCTACTCTCTTTATTTATATTTTCACAGGTACAAGGCAAGAAGAATATAGAAATAATTTGCGTGAAATAATGACAATAAACAATTTGTAGTAAAGCACTAGAATTAGTACAAACATATTCAGATGTAGTATTCACATTTAATATTTTTTTGTTTGTTTAACTAGAACACGAAATATTTTAAAATTTGTTTTTGTTTTGTCTTATAGAACCAACTGTGGGATCTGTATCAGAAAAAACGTTGCACAGTTTGAATCTATCGAGTAACGGAGGTATCACAACAAATGATAATCCAGTGAATGGTAATAGTAACTGTGAAATAATTCATCAGCAATCAAAAACATCACCGCTTATAGATTCATCAATTGATAATTTTAATGGCGATAACGAGTCGGAGCAGTTGACAGTAAAGAAGCCAAGCTATCTGGGTTTGGCATGCAGTATAAGCGGATACTCAGGCATTACTAGATACGATAGTAAACTCAGAGAGGGTTTTAGATCAAGAGACAGTAGTCCTGGATCAAGATTAATTACTAGAGAAACTAGTCCTGCTGGTTTCAGGTAAATATTAATTATTTCATTAAATTTATTTATAACTTGTAATCATCTTCTTTTATTACAGGTCTAACGAAAATCTTGGTGTGCCAGCCCATTCTTATCCAATTAAAAGTCAATCGATATCACCTTTAGCAATGGATCGCCAGAATGGTTTTAGTAATGGCAATAAAGAGTGTAAAATTGAGACATTTGTTGAGTCAAGAAGTTCATTAAATATTTGTCAAGGTTATTCTGAGGTTGATCGTGGTGTTGAGTTGCATTCAACATTTGGAAATTTAAGTCCCATTTGTGGCAATGGTAATTCATTTCAAAAAAAAACATTGGGAATGACATCAATCACGAGTTGCAACAGAGAATCAAAATCATTTATGTCAAGCGTATGTGTGTCATCAACACATTCACCAAATACTCATTTTGATAATAGTTTTTCGAATGGTTCATCGTTAGATATTCAAAATCAAACTATCAATGTATCTAATAATAGTGAAAAATCATTTATTCAACAACGTGTTGAACGTTTATACGGTCCTGGTGCATTGGCACAAGGTTTTTTCTTCAAACGCACATCAAATAATTCAATGTCAAGCGATAATAGCTTTAACAAATCGAGTAATAATAATGATATTCGTACTGATAATGCAAATAATGAGGAATCTCTGAAGAATTTACCAGTTTTGAGACATTTACGACCAGAATTTCGCGCACAATTGCCTGTTGTAAGTCCTAGAAGACCTACTGATGGTAGTGAACAACTTGTAAAACCTATGCAAAGGATATCAGTATCGTCAAAAAAAAATCAAGTCACAACGAAAATTCCCGTTACCATTCAAAATTCTATTGAAGTCCACGATACGTTTAATGACTCATTGAAGTTGAGTACAAGTATAACGAGTATTACGGATCAACAGCCAGCCGCACCGGAAGTTGTACTGCCAGTTCTTGAATCGAGTGTGAGCACAAAAAATTTTGCCGAGATACCAAATGTAACGGAAGAAAATAGCGACTCAGTTATTCAGAAGGACGGACATTATTTCATTAAAGTAAAATTCATTTAATCAATTGTTATTTTTTATTCTTATCGTGTGCCATTATAATTCATTTTTATTCTTACAGTTATTAAAAGCCGAAATCGAAAGACTTTTTGCTTTGGCTGCGTCGGCTGAAGCTGAACTTACCAACGTTGATCTACTACCGGAAGAGGCAGCTGGAAAATTACGTTCTGCCGCAGGAAAAGCCCGACTTCTTGCAACTCAAAAGATGCAGCAGTTTGAAGGACTTTGCCAAAAGAATATTGTAATTTATTGTATAACATTTTATATATTTTTTTTTTTCATCCATATATGATGGATAGAAATAATGTTGTTTTTTTTTTCTTTTTTTCTTAGAATCAAATACCTGGCGAAGAATTTCCAACGACCAATGAAGATTTAGCTGGATTCTGGGATATGGTTATGCTACAAGTTGTTCAAGTAAATAATCTTTTTGAACATATCGACAAGCTGAAAAATTCGCAGTGGCAAGAGGTACGCTTGAACACTATTATATTTCAATCAAATAAATTGTCTTCCGAAACGGAATTCTTTCCCCAAATTTCTATCAATTATTTTTCATTTACAAATTTTTCATTTTTGATCACTAGGTGGCTCTAGAAATATCTCCAATTGTGCCACCTCAAAATGGCAACAATACAAAACGTCGGGTATTGACAATACAAAAACCGAAAAAACCTACAGCAAATAGTGAGGCAAATCGAAAAGTTCGAGAAGCCCGTGAACATGCTCGTCGTCAAATGCTGGAAGATCGAAGAAAAGCAATGAAATCAAAGACCGAACAATCGGTTGAAATATTTGCACCGAAAACATAATAGTAAACTATTGCTAAATATCAATATGATGATGAAAATTAAATTACACTTAAATTACCTCGATTAAACAATCATCATAGAAATTAATCAACTGAACAAAGAGATACATAACAAATGTTTTTTATTCGCTGACGCGCTCATAAAATCATATACATTTTAATGCAAAATAAAATAAATAAAAGTCATAAAACTATTAGAAGATTGAAATCGTATCATCAAATTATAACGCGACAAAATATTTTTAGGTGATTCGAAAAGTTTTATTTGAAACATTTTAAAAAATATCCGTAAGATTTTTTTTTTCTTTTTTTTTTTACGAAACGGATTCACGCCAGATTTTTTTTTTATACTTATTAATGATTGAATTCGAATAATGGCAATTTATAACGAGTAACTTGGCATTATTTCGACAGTATAAAATGTTATTTGGTGATTGATAAGGATTTTATAAAGTCATTCCTGATTCACTAAATTTTTCTATCACATTGTCGTGGACTCAAAAAGTTTGTATGTGTGAATGAGTGCATGCATGCTTTCGTGAAAGTATGATTACCGATGATTTGAAAAAAATTTCTGCCTCTCTCTGTAGATTTAAAAATGAAAAAAAAAAAAAAAAAAAAAAAAACAACAAAACAAAACACCTAACATAATACAGTTATACAATTATAACAAAATAAAATGATAATTGAAGCGATAATTCTGTAAATAATATTATTACTTTGGGCTGTTAAACGTGATTATTCGCTTAATATTCTAAGTTTACATTTTCCATAATATAATAATTCACACAAGTATGAAATTGAAAAAGAAGAGAAAAAAAAATATTAATAATATCAATTAATTTATTTATCATCATCATCATCATCATCATCATTATCATTATCATCATCATTATCATCATTAAATTCAAATCTACTTGAAGTATTGATGGAATGAACACAAAATGATTAGGAAAAATGTAATGATTCATAATTTTAATTTCATTCTGAAATAAATTTTTTCCCAATGTTAAACTTGGTAGATTATATTGAATGAATTGTCACACCAAGTTATACATTAATAAGCAATACTTATTAATGAATATACGCTCACTTACCAAATAACACACAAAAACACACATACACACATACACACCTAACTGAATACTCATAAGTTACGATAATTTTCTACTGTATAGATGAATATATAAATATAAACAATACAAAAGAACAATGGAAATTGGGAAAAACATTAAGCAAAAATTTAATAAAAAAAAAAAAAAAAAAAAACAATTATTCCCAATGTGAAAAATGGCAGGTGCCACTTATTAATTCAAAACAAATATAAAGTATTTGCTTCATTAATCTCATGGATTCCGCTCAATTCACCCTAAAGAAAAAAAAATTATGAATTAAATCATATTACGTGTATGGTGAAAAATGATTTTATCTTTTTTTTTTTTTATTTCATCAATTTTTATTATTTCACGAATGTTTGTTTATGACTTTAATCCTGTAAATAAAAGACTTATCACGCAAAACATATTGGAATGGATGTAGAGTTCGAATGATAAAGTATAGAAGCAAAATGAACGGAAAAGAAAAAAAAAATAAATAAATAATAAAGATTTATAATAGTTAAAATTGTTATATTTGACATTATAAATTATAAATTCGTATAAAAATCCACATAAATCGTTAATTTAACAAAAGATTTTATCCCGTTTTTTTTATTCTTCTATATTCAACTAGTAATTTATATATTCAGAAACTTTGAATGAATGAAAATCTTTTTATCTATCTTGTATATATTATTGAATTTGATTGTCTATCGGGAAAATAAAATAAAAAATAAATGATTTAACCATTTCTATATGTATATGTATGATCATTTAACAATTGTATATATTTAAGTATCAATTATTGAGTACGAAAAAAAAAAAAAAATATGATGCAGGTCATCGACTTCAATGACTAAATGTATTGTTTTTCTAAAGCATATACATATGAACACCGTTATGTATTAAATCGAATTTGACCTAAATCGACTTTTCAATATAATATCAAGATACGATGTATCGCTCCACCATTCATTCGTTATCGCTACCTTCTATGTCGTGACAAATGATTCATTCATATATTCAACTGTACGCAATGTTATCTACCACATAAGCCTCGGAAGCTGGAATTTGATCCTATTTTATTCAGAATTTAAATGGATAAAACAAGGCCACATTCCTCATGGCCCCATTACAATGGCACTTTTGTTTTTTTTTTTTATGTATTCGAATGTATATACCATGATACTGAGGATTCTACTATGCCAAACATATCAAGGTCTTGCCCTCATTTATTTTATCCTGGACCTTGTCACTGGCTGTTGATTTTTCTGCCTGTGCACTCAATACCGCACACACAAATGTAAGCGCCACCCCAATAGTTGCACTATAAAATGCCCAACCTTGAATAAAATAATTATTATAATTAAATTAACTTCAATATTATTTTACAGATATTATTATAAATAAATTACCAAGACTACAATCTCCAAGATAAAAAGCCGTGGCCTCAATTCCGCATATCCTTCGGACTCTCTCAGCACCCCATCCAGCAGGATACAAAATCATGCCCAACAGATAAATTATTCCTATCATCAAAGAAATAATTAAAATATTTATCAACTATTTTTTTTTAAATATAAATATTATTTATTCAATATATTAATATAAATGATGAATAAATATTTTTACCTGCAATCGCTTGTGCCACGCCTGTAAGATTAAAAATACTTTTTCGCCCAACACTTTGGACACAACATCCAAGAATAGCGGCAATAACTGTTAGTGCCATCACTGATAATCCCAGTGATAAAAAAAATAATGAAGCTTTCCAACAACTGGGAAAGACATTGGAATCAGTCGCAAGACCATCCACATTGAAATTGGCACAGTGCATTCGGCCAAAAAGTCTTGTACAACGATTAAAAATACCGGTAGTGGGTGTGTATATTTCTGTTTTATTTTCTGTAAATTAAATTTTACTTTAATTATTTTTATATAATTTTTCAATTTCACAGTTAAATATAATTATAATATATATTTCATTACGTATTTCGCTTATTTTAGGCGGTCCCACTATCCATTTTGGTGTAATAAGAGCTGATAAAACCGCCATCAATGCAACAAGAGAGAGCAAGGACCACAAAAGGCTGCGGCCCGTAACTATCACATAGCACATCCTGACAAAATAAAACTGCTGCTGCTGCTGCTGCTGCTTCACTCGTTGTCTATGCCATCATAAAAAAAAAAAAATCTTAATGCCTGTTGAAAAAATAAAAATAAATATAAATATAAAGCAATTGACATTTCGATTGTATCATTTGAAGGAAAGTGAAGAGAGAGAGAGAGAGAGAAAGAGAAAAAAAAAATAGAAAATATAGAAATTCATTTATCAAAAAATCAAAGTTCAAAAAGTATCATGTGCTTTTTTTTCCATTATATTTCGACTTTATTTCTCAAAAGTGGCTCATAAATTTTAAAAACACCATCACACACTACATTGACCGTTCTCCGATTATCATTTTGCCGCAAGCGTATACAATTTCTTTACAGGGATTACAAAGTCCCGCCCTCGTATATCTCACATACCTATATAAGAAAATTCTATTGTATATATGTACATACTTTTATCTGACAATGGCTAAAAAATACCAATTACATGCAATTTACCTTTCGCATGAAATATAAAAAAAAAAAACAAAAAAAGATTTCAATACAAATAATAAAATGAGAATTTTATTGTAATTTAAACATTAGATGTTTTTTTTCTTTTTTCATCGTATTCTTTTTTTGTTTACTTTATAATATAAAATAAATCTTAGTGAATATACATAATTATCATAATATTTATACGTGATCCGCAGACACACGATGAATCATGTCCAGTAGATTTTTAATTATCATTTATTTAAAATAGTAAAAAATGTAAAATTGTAATTAACAAAAAAAAAAAAATAAAAAGACTAGAAAGGGAGTAAAAGTCATTGCATAATTGTGAAGCATCTGGTAAGCAGATGGCCAACAGGTGCTCCTCTTTTCATCTTTCTTATGTACTTATTTTCTATTATATATCCACTTTTTACTTTCTACTAACTCTTACTTCATTCCATATTATACAGACACACACACACACACACACGCGCGCGAGATAATCATCTTCCTTTTCTCTATTGTCTTCTATAAATTTATATTTATGTACATTTTAAAAAATATCTTCTTTGTTTTATTTATTATATAATTATTTTTATTTGTCACTTTAATATGAATATTTGGGGTACAAAGGGGGAGGAGAGTATTAATTAATTTTGCTCTATCATTTTATTCGTGTTTTTTTCTTTTTCTCCTTCTTCTTCTTCCTCGTCGTTGTCGTTGTCTTGTTTTTTTTTTTTTTTTACTCTCATATATAAAATTAACAGCCACGATCACTCTGTTTTAACACACACGTATTGTGTCCAAATGTGTGTATACAAATAGAAAAGCACATGGCGATTTTATCATTGGGTGATTTATCGTGATTCCCGTTGTCAGACGAGAACCCACTGGGGGGCTTGAAATTAACGATCCAAACTGATCTTTTGCATCTATATATAATCGTTTAGACAATTCGGGGTTTCTCGTGTACATTCGAATGATTTACCTTATGACATTATAAATATTATATACACTGTGTACAATTGTAAAAATGGAATAAATTGATATTTACCAATTGTATTGAATATATAATTAAATATAAAAATGATATGTATTAAAATTTATTTATTTGTTTCAAGCCATCAAATCATTTTATTTCATTTTCCCCTACACACATTTTTCACTGAATCACGTATTTTTCGTTATTCAATTTATTTATAAAATATTTATTTCAAAAATGTCACAAGTATATAAATCAATTAATTGAAATAATCAATAATATTTTCAATTTTATATTTAAAAAAAAAAAAAAAATCAACTGTTCTATATAATAAACAAAATATAAATGTATGTTATTTGGTATAATTTTAACTATTAATAGCGATGAACGATCACATTACAAAACTACACAGTGAGATACTGGGTATAGTTTACATTTTTTTTTTATTCTTTCCATTTTGTCTGAATAAAACATTGGCTAACCGGAAGTTTTGTGCGAACGTCTGGCACGAAATGAGATATATATATATATTATCCATAGTTATACATACAATATACAACGTATTGTACATACATTTTGACACATAACTATATACAATTTTATGCATTTATATACGTAATGTAATATTTTACATATTATTTTTCCATTTGCCCTTTTTCTCTCGTACCCACTCGCTTTTTTTTTTCATCTCTCACTCTCACGCCACGCCCTTTTTTTCCTTCCCTTCTTATCTTCAATCCCTCCGACAGTTTGTTTATTCTATTCTTTACATTGTTGTTCATCATCAATTCATACTACACACGTATCTTTGATAGTGTAGTGACACATTGCCAGTCGCTTTGTCATCCACGACTAATACATTACACACATAATAAATATTAAATTCAAAGAAGACACGCGTTTACACTATACATTTATAAAATAAATTATATTTATACCTGATTGTATAAATAAAGGAAATGATAATAATAAAACTATATAGTGTAATTTATAATTGATCATAGTCATCAAATATTTTTCATGTATTGTCATGGATTTTTTTGTTTTTGTTTTATTATCATTTTTGTAGAATAATTTGAATTAATAAATTTATTAATTAATATATGAGATTATAATGATGATAAAATCATAATGAATAATTTATATATGAATTTATTCATTATTAATTCAGTCACGTGTGTAATTATAATGCGTTATGTGTCATAGGTATTTTTGTTTATAGAATTGTATATATATGTATTATGTAAATACAATAGTTTACGCTGATTTGTTATTTTACATATGAGAATTACTGTATGTAATATCTTATATCCATCGTAATAATCATTTTTATTTCAATGGTATTTGTATTGTAAGAGATCATTGACACATTGCGTAGGTTGAGATGTTCACTCACGTGAAAAAAAAAAAAGTTGTGATGAAAAATAGTAAAAAAGAAAAATATAAATATTATTTTAACATGTGTAATAAAATTTTATGGAGAAAAATGATGATTCAAGACGGAAAAAAAAAAAAAAAAAAAACCAAATAAATAAATAATTAATAAAATAAAAAATATACTCATTTAAAGTAAATAATTTATTGATTTTTTTCTACATTACAAATATTTATATTAATTCATATCAACATTAATTGATTAATATCGTGTATTATTTTTTATTTTATTTCATTTAAGTTGAACCAGTGTTACTTGAAATTCCCGGAATTGTTTGAGTGTTGTGTGTGTATGTTCGTGTGTGTGAATATAGAAATAGATGAGAACGCATTGAGGTAAAGAGACGTGTACACCAGGACACGCAGTCATCGGGGAATTTCAGCCGCCCTCTTCGAAATGAATTATTCATAAAATACATGAGTTAGTATTAGGGAAACATCGCTTCTGATGGTCATACAAAGCTCACATATTCTCAAATGATTTTAAAGAAAACGAAGGACAAACGCAAGTCATGACAAATTTTTATGATAATTAATCAAAAAAAAAAAAAAAAGAAAAAAAATATGTATTATTTTACAAACAAACACAAATTATTATTGATATTATTATTATAATATATATATAGATAATTGTTTGTTTATTGAAATTGTTAAATTGCCTTAAATAAATTTATAAATATATAATATTTAAATTCTCACCTCAATATTATATATTGATAAAACAATTTATTATCATTACAATTTTTTGTAATAATTTATTATTGTAAATTCTTTTTTTATGTACTACTCCGTTGTACTTATTCAATCACAGTAAATTAATATATATATATTGATATTGAACAGAGATAATAAAAAAATGAAAAAAAAAAAAAATAATAATATTAATAATTAATATAACACTGATAGAACTGGCGCGGCTCAAGTGCCGAGCTAAACTGAATCGTGTGTTGATTGTTGAGACTGTTGGAAGCGCAATAGCAAGCACCCGAAGGGGAAGAAAAAAAGAAACAAAACAAAAAGACATCGAAAAAAAAAAAAAAAAACAAAGCGAGAAGTATATTGGTGGAATATAGGTAGCGGGGAGAGGCCGGACAACTTGAAGAGTAGGAATAAACTGGGAAGAACGTGCGCAAAGGCGCCCCATAAAATGAGAGCCAAAGAGAATGCCCGCTCATGGTTATTATGCATTTATGTACTTCATGCGTTCTTGTCGTTCGCTCGTCAAGAAATTTTATATAAACGTAAGATAACTCGTTGAAATAAAAATTAAATAAATAGATATAAAATATAATAATAATAATGATAATTAAATGGTACATGAGGACAAAAAACAAATGATCGTTCTCACGTTTATAAATTATCTCCCTTTTTTTTTTTTTTTTTTTTTTTTCTTTGATAGATAAAATAAAAAGCTCTGACCGAGTTTATGGATATAAAAAAAAAAAAGAGAGAAGAATTCCAAAAGAAGAGACAAAAAAAAAAGAAGATATACCGGGAATAAATATAAATTATAAAAATTGGACATTTATAAAATATTTTTTTTTTTTTTTGTCATTTTAATTTTATTTAATTTATGTAAATTATGGAGAATAATTTTGTTGTATTTTTTCAAAAACGCTGTAGGGAATTAAATATTTCCGCGCCAAAATTTCACGTGTGTAAATTTATAATTTATTGTAGAAATTTGTTTATATCCATGATATTATGTTCAATTTTATTTCAGATTTATGATAATGCAGATTGGTATATAACATCATTACCGATATTGAACAAGGACGATTGTGGTATTGAAATAAATTTGTTTTACGGTGACGGTACGTCTACGAGAAATTTACAAAAATTCAAATGCAAAGGTTATATATAAGTTTTAATTAATTATAAATTATTATTAACATTATCATTATCTCTTATATTTAACATTATTCACAAATCAGGTTATAAATTGTCTACTCTTATACTTGATACAATTTTTTTTACCATACACCAATTCAACACTATAACTGTTTTGAGGTAGGCTCTAATAATTTTTAAAATAATTTTAATTTTTAATATGAATATTAATTATTTCTTTTTATTATAAAAAGCCTTTCAAATTGTCATATAACAGCTGATGGAATTATAAAAATAGCCACGAGTCTCAATGAAATATCATCCATAAAAGACATAAATTTAGACATAAATCCAAATGCGCGTGGTAATCATTATTTGTTATGTAGCCGTACTTGCAAGTGAGAATTTTCAATTATTATAAATTAATTAATTAAATTTATGACAAAAAAAAAAAAAAAAGTGGAATTTATCTCATAAACACATCCAGTTTACGATATTTGTCCTTTAAATTCTGTAACTTGAGTGACTGTGCAATTAAAAAAATTGCCGATGAGTTGAAATATCATGGTAATAGTGAAAAATTTCCAAAATTAGTAGCACTCGATTTATCACATAATAAAATAACAGATGTTGGTGCGACTTTTATTGCTAAACGAATGCTCCATAGTAATAGGTAAATTAAATAAATTCGTTGATCTATATTTATTTACTGTATGTCATATATATTTTTTCAGATGTTTACAGAGCTTGAATTTAAGTGGTAATTGGATCACAGATATTGGAGCCCTTTCTATACTCTCTGAACTTTATATGTTAGTTAATTAGAGAGATAAAAAATATATATAATGATTTTATCTTAAATTGTATCGTTGTAGGTTTCCTCTTGCCCATGAAGATATTGTTAAATTACGGAAACGGAAGTATGCACGATTAATGCAAGAGAAGGAGAAAGTAAATGAATTAATATGTTTGCTGTTGTGTGTGGGTTTTGGTCTCGCGGAGATTGATACAAATTATTTATTTCAACAGTTGGCGATACATGAAACATCAACTTCGAATGTATTAAAAAATCAACGGATGGCAGCAGTGAATGGTGAGGAAAATAATGATACAGAATTTAATGAAGATAATAATTTTTAGAATAAAAAATCCGATAAATAACTTCAGGAGATGTTTAAAGAAATGCATTTTTTTTTTAATTTGGCACAACTAGATTTTTATCCCTTTGTTGATGAATGTTACACAGTGAAAAATACAATTATGACAACTGGAAATTTAGAGTTACAGCACTTAAATCTAAGTTGTAAGTTTAATTATAGTGTTATTCTACTTTCTTGAATGTTATAAAAGAAAAATTACTTTACAGATAATCACTTGACTGCAAAAACTCTTAAGGAAATGGTAAAGTGTATCTATTATCACAGCTATATGAGGTTCGATGATTCTAATCGTGGTCTTTTTCACGTGAATTTAAATGTAATATTTTGAAGAACAGAAGAAAAAAACTACTTTATAGTACAATAAATAAATTGAATTACAACACTTTATAGGGGAACAATATTTCGGATGATAACGAACTCTGGACACAATTGCACGATATGTTAAACTGTCGACAAAATAATAATACCAATGAAACTAAAATATAAGAGTTCATGATAAGACTGGAATTTTCAAGACTCAAATAATCTTATAATTATATAATACCTATTTTACTTTTTAACATGTTCATTTATCTCTTAATGAATCTTCACTGTCAAAGAAATCGATATCTTCCAATCCTTCTGGTAAATAATTCAGACCGGAATCAGTATAATGCATCATATTGTATCCTTTTCCATATCCTATGTCAAAATAAACAAAAAATCAATAGCTGATGAATTTGCAATATGTATAAGTAAAATTTCCAATGAAATAAATTAATTACCAAGTTCACCCATCAATTTTGTTGGAGCATTTCTCAAGTGTAATGGGACACTTGGTTGTGCACCCTTTTGATTAGCCACAACCCTTTGTGCAGCTCTTAAAGCATCTTCCATTAAACGTGATTTTGGTGCTCTTGCTAAATATATTGTACACTGTGCTAACAATACATCACATTCAGGCATTCCTAGCATTTTACATGCATGCATAGTATGCACCGCAATACCTAAGGCTTTTGGATCTTCCAAACCGACATCTTCACTTGCCATCCGTACCAATCTTCTCGCAATATAAACAGGATCTTCACCACCTGACATCATCCTCGCTAGCCAATATAATGAAGCATTCTCATTGCTAGCTCGAACAGATTTATGCAAAGCTGAAATCATGTCATAGTGTTGATCTCCTTTTCGATCATATAATGTGTGGCTTTTTTTCAAACTTTCCTTGATATCGTTGAGGGATATTGATGCCGGACCTTTACTCAAAAATTCATTTTCATCTGGTACAATGGATTGAACTGCTAAATCTAAACCGCCAAGTGCTATTCTAGCATCACCATCGCATGTTTCCGCGAGAAATTGAATTGTTTCTTCATCTATAAAAAATCTTGGAATATCATTTATATTTTTTATTGTATCATCCACTACTCCTTTATATATAATTCCTTTTAAAGAAGCTATAGCGCGATTTAATATATCAATCAAATTTGAAACAGATAATTTTTCCATGACAATAACTCGACAACGGCTTAATAAAGCAGAATTTAAACTGAATGACGGATTTTCAGTTGTTGCACCAACTAAAGTGATCGTTCCTGATTCAACGTGTGGCAAAAATATATCTTGTTGTGCTTTATTAAAACGATGAATTTCATCCATAAATATCACAGTACGACGACCGAATTTCAATTCATTTGCAGCTATAGTTGTAGCATTTTTTACTTCTGCCACACCAACCATTGATGCTGAGAGCTTTACATAACGTATTTGTCTATTTGGATTTTGTTTACAAATTGTAGCAATTACATTTGCCAACGACGTCTATAAAAAGTATGTTTATGATTACATGTGTGCAGTTGTATTCATTCAAATACATACATTTAATCCATATAATGAATAATTATTAACATACTTTACCACATCCTGGTGGTCCCCAAATGATAATATTAGGAATTTCACCCTTATTTAGTAAATTGAAGAGTAAAGATTGCCTTCCAAGTATATGTGATTGTCCAATATAATCTGACAATGATGTAGGTCTCATTTTTTCTGCAAGAGGAACTCCAATTATTGTCACATTTTCAACTAATTTTTTGCTTGTACTTGCTTCCTACAATCAAAATTACATCAGTCAATGTCATATTTTTAATTTGACATGCAATAAAATAAAAAATTATTTAATAATATACATCATTAACTGTTGCTTTTTCCAAAGTATTGTTAAATAATGAATTTGTTTTTTCTTGATTGTCTGATTTTAAAACTGTTTGATTACCATCATTAATTTTCTTTGCTTTCTTACTAATAATATTAGGACTTTTGGATTTTATTTGATTATTGTTATTAGTGGATCGTGGCCGTTTTAGAAAATTCATTGACTTGATTGACGTTGATGAATCATTGAGAAATAAACATTTAGAGGCATGAACCTCAATTGTTGCAGTTGGATATGTTTTGGAACAAATTGGACACTCAACCACATCATTATCCATGATAAATTCGTTATTTAATAAAAAAAAAAAAAAAAAAAAAAACAAAAACAAAAAAAAACTTAATGATTTGATAAATCGACAAAGTTTACACAGCAAGTCATAAGTTGTTTTATACATAAGTTAAATTCAAACAAATCACTCTATCTGTTTCATTGTTTATTCAAAATAATATTATTCTGTGAAAAAAGTTTTACTACGTATCATTTGCTTATGTATTATATTACTAAAGGCATGTTTTCAATCGATATCCAATCACAATCGCAGAAATGTGTCGTTTATTGTGAATGTGATCATAGAAATGAGAGTTTTGAATATATTCTATTTACATTTTTTTTCTATTCCCCCTATAAAAATTTTTATTCTAAATTCAATTTGAATATACGAAATAATATTTGAAAAAAAAAAATGAAAATCACAACAATGATGGTACTATAATATATTTAGTTTAGTTATTATACGCTATAAAGTTTATAATTATATGTATCTGTATTGATAGTTAAGAATAATTCTTAGAATTTTATGTTTCTTGACACATATGCTATTATAATAATCAGTATGCTAATATTGTGTGTGAAGAAATTAATAGTTCTTTCATTTATCGTTATTTTTTGGAATAAATAAGGTAAAAGAATCTCGTGAGTGATAAAATGAATTCAAAACAAACTAAAGGAAAAAATCATTATTGTACACTTTTCGTATGTGAAATATGTAAACAGAAAATATGTGATTGTTATTTTCACGTTCATTGTACACGACATTTTGTGTCGCGATTCCTTGAGAAGAACTATGAGAACAAATATGATACTAATAAGTGTAGAAATATCAAATTGTTTAACGTATCCCATTGTAATATATATGATGATTTGAATATTAATGATGCTGGGCCAAATATACCAAATCGTCAAAGTATTGACACAAATTATATTTATAAAATTGATCGATATCAATTGGGGAATATGAAATTGCAAATTATTCTCTCTTTTTCAATGGATGAACACAATATATATTGTCTGATATGTCGTGAAATTGTGAAAAATTCATTATCAACTATATACGATCACTTACGTAGATCTGAACACAATAATTGTTTCCAACGCATGAAATCGGAGCATTTAAAATTTATCCTTTTTCCAATGGTATTGAGTGATTTACAATTAGCTCTAGAATTCATGGAAGCAACTTCTCATTCATATGTTAAATGTTGGGCTTGTAATATAGATATTAGTGATATAAATGATACTTTAGAACGTCATATTGATAATATTTCTCATAAAAAGAATTGTGAAATTATGGCAAAAAATTCTGGAGAATTATTTAAATCCATTGAAAAGAGTATGTTTAGAGATTGGTACAATGTAACACATTATCTGTGTACAATTTGTGGAGAAACCAGTTTCTCGGAAAATCAATTTCTTGGACACATTTCTACAAAAGACAAACGACACTTTGGATGCATAAATGATAATAAATATATATACGATTTTTGTCCAACATGTGCCACATTGTGGTTTGGTCCTCGACATGCAATTGCACGTCATTGTGAAAATAAAATACACAAATACCTTTTGAAACATCATTTTTATAATATATCAGAAATCCCAAATGAGGCAAAGAAACTTTTAACTGCTCCAGAGTTTATTTGTGATGATATATTAAAGGAAATAAATAGAAATATCACCAATAACGACTCAATTACCAATATTCTTATAAATGATTTGAGGGAACTTATAAAAACAAAATTTCCCCTTGTTGAAATTTATCCATTTGGATCTTGGAATGTTGGTTTGGTTTTTGAAAAAAACGCTATTCAAGTTTATGCCGATTGCGGTAAATACAATAATCTATATATAATTGAATAAGTCTTGAATATTTCATTAATTTTTTCTATACTTGCAGATAACTTGAACAGTAAATGTTATAATAATACTACATCCTTCGTAAACATTCATAAAAATATTGAAACAATTAGAAAATTGTTAGATATTAATAGTGCCTTATGGAGAGTTGATGCAATAATTACAAAGCATAACGGAATTCCAATAATAAAAATATATCACAGGCCCACAAACATTCAATGTGATATTTCATTTATTGAAATTTGTGCAGCAGAGTATGCAATAACAATTCAGTAAGTATTTATAACTCATAGTAATCATTTAAACATATTATAATTTACTGAGTTATAGAAATTTTATTTATATATATATATATTTTTTTTATTTGAACACAGAGAATATATCAAGTTGTATCCAGTGTGTAAAAAATTGATAATATTTATTGAAAAATGGATGAAAGAGTGTAATCTCAGTCAAAGTGATGGATTTACAAGTAGCGCCATCATTTGGATGGTTATTTATTATTTACAGAATGAACATATATTGCCAAGTGTATCAGCTATATTAAAATTACTTCAATCAAATAAAATTCAAGTTTCCAAAATTCCCAAAGTTGATTGTGATAAATTTAGCTTGGTTCATCTTATCAAAGGATTTTTCGAGATGTATTCAAAATTTGATTACCGATATGAAATCATATGTCCTCTAGTGGGCTACTCAATTAAAAAATACCACTATAACATTTCTCATTTTGCAAGTAGAGTGAAAAATATTATGGCATGTATTGGTATTAATCCAGAGAACCAAGAATTTAACACTCTTTCAGCAATCTGTATTCAAGATCCATTTGAGTTTGGTAATAATCTTACAAATAATACTAAGAAATATATATTAAATCAATTGAGGATTTTTTGCTCCATCAGTGCTCAAATGCTATAAAAATCTTATCCGAAATATTTATACCACGTACATTTTTTTAAATTTATGACTAGTTAATTATTTCAATTTTAAACATATAACAATCTTATTTCATATTATTATTATTATTATAATTGCATTAAAATATATTTTTCTTCAAAAGAAATTCAACTGGTAAATATTTATTGGTCCATTCTGTAATAAATCCACAATACAATGGACGATAGATTAATTTCAATTATTGAAATTCCATTAACATTTAACTGTAATCATATAGATTTAATTTCAAGATAAGCCATTGCTTTAAAGCATATCAATATATATATATATATTTTTTTTTTTACTCTAAATGGTTTGTTTCTTATTTCCCACACAAATTCACACATGATATAATTTTATTCATATTGATTATTATTATTATCATCATTATTACTTACATATATAAAATATTAATGAGATTTACTGTTATATTTATGAAAAGGAAACTTTGAACTATGTGATATATTCAATTAGTTATGTAGGTATGTGTATTATATATATATATTATGGCGCTTTTCGTAACACTTGTACATAGTCCAGTGCACACGTTGAGCCACACATCTGCCTGTGGTACTATGCGCGGTCACGGTATTACGTTGCGGTAATAATTCAGTCCAATGGTCAAATATTGAATGACATATCTTCAATTTTTCGCGTAGTGACCAATTGATACATCTCATTTACAAAAAAAATATTGTACACCATGGTATGTTGATATTTATTAATTTTAGTGATTAAAAATATTTTTGATTTCATAACCTACACAATAAGACAAGAAACATATAGATCATATAATTCTATTCTATGTGATGAATTCTCCATCAATCAACTTGGACTTTGACATGATTTGAATTAACATTAAAAATATTCCTCCCTGTGTTACAGAAGGACGGTATAAGATTCCGTCCACATCGTGTTGAACGACATCCACAAGAAGCTCTTTATTATTTACCAGGTTCATCAAAGAAAAAATTACCATTGCCAAATGACACACAACATTTATTATTTGTCCTTACCTTTTTCCTATCTGTCTCATTAATTATTATTGTTTTGGAAAAACGTTTACCTGAACCAAGATTAATAAGTACAGAGTCAAATTATCCAGGAAAATTTATCGCCGAGAGAGCAAGAAATCATATTATAAATCTTACATCAATTGGTCCTAGAGTTTCTGGTAGTTATGAAAATGAAATTGTGGCTGTGAAATATTTAACTGCAGTGATAAATGATATTATCAAAGGAGCTCATTCTAATCATAAAATTGATGTTGATATTACGAAACATACTGGTGCTTTTCCTTTAACATTTTTGGATGGTATGACGAGTGTTTATAAAAATGTGCAAAATGTTATTGTTAAACTTGGACCACGTAGAAAAACAGAACACAGTTTATTGTTGAATTGCCATTTTGATTCAGCTGTTGCGAGTCCTGGTGAGCACATTTATTTTTCATATTTTTAAAAAATTTTTTTATTTAATTTTGAATAGCAATGTAAATAAATTTAATCTAAATTTCTACAGGTGCATCAGATGATAGTGCAGGATGTGCGGTTATGCTCGAAATTTTTCGAATAATGGCACAAAGTTCTAAATATCTTAATTATAATGTAATATTTTTATTCAATGGTGCCGAAGAAAATTTGTTACAAGCTTCTCATGGTTTTATAACTCAACACAAATGGGCACACGAAATAGAAGCATTTATTAATTTAGAAGCATGTGGTGCAGGTGGACGAGAATTATTGTTTCAAGCTGGACCTGATGCACCGTGGATCATTGAAGTAAAACAAAATATTATCAATACAATTTATTATCCAATTTACCATCATAAATTAATATTATATTCAATTTTTAGGTGTACTCTCAAGTGGTTCCTTATCCATATGCCTCGTCATTAGCTCAAGAAATATTTCAAAGTGGAATTGTGCCGGGTGAAACAGACTTTCGAATATTCCGTGACTTTGGCAAAATATCTGGTAATATTTTCAACCATCGTAATTTATATATATATATATATATATATATTTAAAGTAGTGCATCATCTATTATTTAAATTAATTCATTATCAATAAATTATCGCTATGGATTTATACATACTGATATGGATTTGTTTATGTATTTCAGGAGTTGATTTTGCATGGTCTACTAATGGCTATGTTTATCACACAAAGTTCGATACGGTTAAACAAATACCATTGGGTTCATTGCAACGTACAGGCGATAATATTCTGGCATTAACACAAGGAATAATTTCTAGCAGTTATATGGGAAATTCTATGAATCAAAATTACGATGGAAATCTTGTATTTTTTGATTTCTTAGGAGCATTTGTCATACGATGGCCACAATATATTGCCAGTATTGTCAATTTAACGACTATTGTTATAAGTGCGTATTCAATATATTTGAATATGACAAGTGCTCGTAAAGGTAATTTAATTAATTTTTTTTTTTTTTAATTTTACAAATCTACAATGAATTAATATAATACATATTGATCGTAGAAATAAATACGCAAACGTATTTGAAGCAAATACTAATATGTATTGGTGTCATCCTCATTTCATGGATAATTTCAATAGTTTCGGTGACATTCATTGCTCTTGTTTTAACTAAACTTGGTAAAGTAATGAGCTGGTATGCAAGACCAGGATGGATATTTTTTCTTTATGTTTGTCCTACTATTGCGGCATCTATGCTTTGGTTTTTATATGCTGGAAATCGCCAAAGAACTGTGAGTGCATCTAGTCGTACAATTATTTACAAAAAAAAAATTGCATTCTAATCTCATATATTTGATTGTTATTTAGGAAATTAATGCTCCATGGGTTTTATATCAGATGTACTGTGATGCATATAGTTTTCTTTGGATGAGTGCATTATTTATATGTATTATATTAAAAATTCGCTCAGGTTTTATACCATTACATTGGGTAATATTTCCATCACTTGGAAATATTA
This sequence comes from Dinocampus coccinellae, assembly GCA_963920625.1. Classification (NCBI taxonomy): domain Eukaryota; kingdom Metazoa; phylum Arthropoda; class Insecta; order Hymenoptera; family Braconidae; genus Dinocampus; species Dinocampus coccinellae. The sequence continues at coordinate 4,072,721 of OY987184.1, read as the reverse complement.
TTCGACACAATTTCTTCGACAAATGGAGAGGTATACAAATATAAATTTATTTCAATCAATAAATAAGTTTAATTTAATTGTCATTGTTTAATCTAATTGAATTTGATTTAATTTTTTTTTTTGTTTTTTCTCATTTTACAGATTGGAAATGGCTGTGCTACCAAATGGGAATATTAAGTTTACCTTATATCCAAACATTTTACTTAGCAATCGGTGCACTATATTTATTTATTCCAATAATGGGCCGGTCTGGCAACAGCATTAATTCTGAAATTGTGATAGCCATTATGCATGCAATTCTATTTTGCCTATTACTCAGCTTTACGGTAAATAAGTTAGAATCTTTGACCGTAATTCAATGATTAATAATGATGATAATTTATTTTCATTTCAGATGCCGATTGTAATATTGATAAAAAATGCAGACCGTGTGATAAGTGTTATAACAGGATTATTTTTGCTATCAGCCGCAGTACTTATATTAACTCCACTTGGCTTTCCATACAGTGGTGATATTTCATCACTGGCACCACAACGTTTTATGATTGCGGTAATTTATTATATAATTTATCGAGAATCACTGTTTAGTTGACTTTTATAACTTGGAAACGTAATTTTTTTTTATAGCATACTCAAAGACAGTATTACAACGAAGATGGAAATCTTAAATATTCAGGCACTGGATATTGGATCGTAGATTTAGACATGAATAGCCCGCATAGTGTAGAGTCAGTTGTACCAGAAGTTGGTGCTGCATTATCTACTGCCAAACAGTGTGAAGAACAATTGTTCTGTGGACTACCATACATTGTTCCCGTGACAAGCTATCTATGGTAATATTGTGTAAAAATAAATAATCATGAAAAATTCTAAATGATTACTTTGAAATTAATTAATTTATGAGTGATTTTTGTTTGTTTTTTATCTCTAGGAAAACCAGCTGGATTCCTGGACCCGCGCCACTGATAAGCATTCCTACAAAATTAGAATTACTATCAAAAATAAAGAATGAAGGCACTGCAACATTCACATTCAATGTTACTGGTCCCGATCATATTGGAATTATTATATCACCATACGAAGGAGTTCATTTGGAAGAATGGAGTGTTTTAGATGGTGAGCCATTGGCCTGCCCATCGTGGAATAATCGAGAAGTTTATTTTATTTATTATGCTTGCGCGATGGATTGCGATTCGTATACGTTATCGATGATTCTCAAAGTGCCAACCAATCATAAGGGTTCCATTTTAACAATTGCATTAGCTGGACATTTTCTTCATGGTAAAAATCAGAATTCTGCACAATTTCAAAAATTTATGAATCAATTTCCGCCATGGACAGTGATTACACCTTGGACAGCTTCTTATACATCTTGGGAATTTTGATAAATTTTATTCTTATAATATTTATTAAAATTATTATTGAAACGTGAAAATTCATCGGGAAAAATTGTAGATAAATTAACCAAACGAGTAGTAATGAGCACACAATATATGGCTGTTATTAGTTAATCAACATTTAAAAAAAGTGATATAGGTTAATCGTTTTATAAACGGCCTATAAATTTTGGGCTATGTTAAATATACACTCTCTAATTTAAATTAAACTTAAATTTTTTAAATGAGCAAATTGTGCATAACACAAGCTCAGGTGATTTATCAATTTTATTTATGTTATTGCACAAAAGTCAATAATAAATAGCTGCATGAATTACAATAAGTTCGTTGATTGCCGTATAAAGTTGATATTTAGAGTTTATTTTATATGCACCAGAATTTATAAAATGAGTGCATAAAAGATTTCTTCAAGAATAGCAATGTTAATCAAGATAATAATTTGAAAATATGTAGACCTGGTCACATTTTTTCATCTCATAAAATTTAAAAAATTAATTTTGATTAGTGCAATATTATAATTGAATTTTTACACCTAATATTTATTATAATTTCGAGTTTAATCGGCATTAAAAGTGCAATACAAACTTGTAAAACCAATTTATTTCTGAAATTATTTGTTATATATTCATTCGCTTTTTATATTATTGTTCTACATGCAAATACGCTACACCCACAGCAATAATTATATTCTTAAATAATTGAACTAAACCACTATATATTAGACATTTTGTAATATTAGTTCCAATTTATGGGAGAAAAAAAAAAAAAAAAAAAAAAAAATAGGGACAAATTTTTCATTAAATCTCTACGAGCTTAATTATAGCAAATAAAATGCCATTAGAATTAATTTTGTTACGAATTTTCACCATCAATATTGCATTTATCGAATTGTTGAATGACGTTATTGTTAATATTACATAACTAGCTGTGCGTGTTAAATAAAGATTGAATTATTTGGAGGCTTTAAATTATATCGATAATTACTTATTTATATAACAAAAAAAAATTTTTATTTTTTAATAATAATAATAATTATTATTATTATCATCCTACGTAAGAAGAATTTCAATAATAGATTTAAGAATCGGTATAGACTGTATGGAAGTGTATTTCCAGAATGTTCAATCTCATCGGAGATTCAACATATAATGTGTGATTGATTTCCGGTTTTTTTTTTTTTTTTTTTTTTTTTTTTTTTTTTTTTTTTTTACAATTCAATTACACATTGGAGTTGCGTAAAAAATCATCATTTTTATTCACTTCATAAAGTAAGTTGTACAAAAATTCAGTAATAATAATTTAAATGATCTTTTTTTTTTTTTTTTTTTTTTTTTTTTCTTTTAATCATTTATATTTTAATTTTATCGTTTCAATTTTGAATGCGAATTTTTACACACCTAAAAAAATTTTGATGGATCAGTGATTCGCATACAATTGCAAAAGTTTTCTTGTTTCACCAAGAAATGCGTCAATATTGACATATCAGTGTCCGGTAAGGTAAAACCAATTTCCTGGTCGCTATAATTCGAGTCAAGTTTCTTCGTCACACGTATACCCATACATTTGTATTTTTCTCACTCTCACTCGTCGAACAAACTCGACGAGAGTCATTCGATATCGTTGCTTAAGTACAACACGTTCCTTTTTTTTTTTTCCTTTTCTTTTTTCGAGCTCTAAAAAATTCATTGCAATAAATACAATAAATACAATAAATACAATAAATATAAAAAAAATAATAATGAAGTTATGTTCGTGTTGTTGATAACGAAAGTGATGTTTAACTTGTACAGCTACAGAATATCATATTATATTATATAAATAATAAAAAATTACTGTTAAGGTATGTACACGAAATAATAATAATAATAATAATAATAATAATAATAACTATTGAAAAATTTTTCTCACCACAATAAATCTTTGGTATGTGCAGTACATATTGCACAGATATAGCTCATTACCATGTCATGTTTAAACTCAGTTAATTATTTTCCAACGAATTATTGTGAAATTAGCAGCGATGTGTGAGTAAATGACGATGAAAAAATTACTATGATGCAAATTTTAACTTCTTCGTTAAAGAATTAAAACGAGTTTGCCTTACGCTAATCATTATTAACTGCTATTCACTAATCAAACAATCATGTTATTTCATTTGTGATATCATTATTAAATAAAAAATAATAATAATTCTTCAAGTTATATTTTGCATAAATATACGTTTTGTTGATGAATAATTTTTTACAGAATAATTTGTTATTGCTATTTTTTTTTTTCTCTGTGTGTTCCACACCCCTTCGATATATATATTTTTTTTTCATAATGACATTCATGCAATACCTTGTGATCACACTACATAGTAAAAGGAATGAGAGAATGTACCTGTTTGTTTGTCAATTAACACATTTACCAGTCTTTGAAGCGGTAGCGAGTGAACTGTCTCATTTACACGGCCTACTTTTATTCCAGATTCTTTTCCTCCTACTCGTATATTTCAAATACACATGGTAGTATTCACAAGTTTATGAGAAATTCATCATTGTATTATTCTACACACTCAAATTAAATGAATCATTGTGATACTATTTAATATAAAATTATATTATTTGAGAAAATTTGAATATCTACAATTGATAGCTGTAGTAATTCTTATCTTTTTTATTTTTCTTCGTCATCCATTTTTTCACTGTAGTTATACATATACTCCTCACATAACATGAGTTAAATGCAATAGAATTTCTCTCACACACACCCCTCCAAGTTCATTAATAATCTTTTTAATATTTTTCTCTTAGTTACAATTTTTTTTTTTTTTTTTTTAATTTAATTATTTAATCATTTTTCTTTTTTTTTTTGCTTCAATCCCTCACTCTGGCTTTCAGATAAACCCGAAAAAAAAAAATATAATAATAATAATAGTGATTAAATAATATTAATTACCTTAAAATAAAAATAATTATCAATTGAATTTTAAAAAATAATGAATATTCAAGGGAGAAAGAGGAGGAGGAGAAGGAGAAAAATATGATTAAATTATAAAATGTTGTATATTTTTGTTGACGGTGTTGATGAATTGATGGTAAGCCGGATGAGGTCCATATAACACAACATTTCTTTTCTTTCGGACATGTGTATATAGATAGTCACAAAACTTTTTATGGACTTATGCGCGCGCCCTACGTGTTTCGCGTACTGATTAATTATTCCTCATTGGCCGAGAGAGTTGTGCGCCCTGTCGCCTGTAAACACACACAATTTCTATGAGACACGACAAGTGAAGACCGAAGAAATAAACACGTCGACGTCATTGTTCGACGGAATCGTTAAGTTAAAAACCATTGGAAGGAAGAGTTGACTTTCTCTGGATGGAATGAAACACCAACTTCGCCTTGACATGCCTACTAATCGGCTATTTGTAGATTTTGTTAAAGGACCATAGGTATATATATATATATGCACATATACACACATACACATATATACATATATATTGTATATATATACAATCCATGCATTATTTTTTATGTCTCTCTGTGTTTAAAACTAAAATAACGTTCAAATAATTTAATGCAAAATTTTCAAGGCTTGAATTCCAACCAAACTATCTACATATTATTACTGGAAGAATTGGTAAAGTATCGTCTGTTACAATAATGTGATTCAATCATGTGATCAATGATCAGTATCAACACATTCCTGATTCCTGAGGATGCTTGTAGAATTGACAATTAAATAAGTGTGACGAGGCTGCATTCAAGTCGTATAGAAAACGCCGTATCACCGTAACATACCAAAATTTATTTAAAAAAAAAAAATAAATGTTTGAACTTTTAATTAAATTATTATATAGGTAAACAGTTAATATAAAAATTAAACATGCAACGATATATATTTATAAGGTGTGTAAGAGGAACAATATAATAGCTCTATATATGATGTGTATATATTATATTTACATACACATATACATGCACATACACACAATGGAATATGATGTCACCATTGATTGTGTACACGCCTGGTATTTGATTGAGGTATATCGCGTGATTGGCATGAAAAACTCATATACATACACCGGAATATATCCGTACAAATTTTATGCTGCATTGTCGCACCATACAACATTGGATTTTCTCCAGTTCTTTGCCATATCCGGTCAACCAAAGTGACTATACGAACATCAGGACATCACCGGAAGTCACGGACACAACCACGCGCACGTACTCGGATAAAATTTCTTATCGTGATTAGTCTTCAATACATAACTATATCTTCAATGTTGATTATACATATATATGTACGTTAATATACAATTAATTCAATATTTATAGTTAGTTGAAGATATTAATTAATGTAAATTTAATTATTTCATACAGTTATATAATTGTTGATAATATCCTGAATTATTATCTGGAGTATTTGAGGCTGGATTTTTCGAGTTGAAAAAAAAAAAGAAAAAAAAGTTTGTTTTTATAAATTTGTGTATGTATATATTTGTACATTATTATTTGCATATTGATAATATTTTTTATTTTATTCCTTTTAAATTGATTACTGTATTTTTGCTTATAATCGGATGGTGACATATTCATCAATATTACAAAGTGACAACAAGTGCAAAAATTACACAAAGACAAAATAAAATACGAAATACAAAAGTTTTGGTGTGTGTGTATGTGTGTGTGGGAGGGTTGGTGTATGTATACGTGCGTATACGAAGAAAAGTCAAGAGGTGGTTGATACATATGCGAAGAGAATTGACCAATAGTTGAAGACAATTAGACACTTTAATGCCCCCTCTACATTTGTCAAGGCAATCGTGTGGTGTACAATTTGCCGGGTAGTCAAGCCATATCTTAGATTATTGTCAGACACCTACACTGTTAGTTCTTCAGTAGAACTCATTGGTTTCATCTGATTTTCATCACTGTGACAAATATAAAATTAAATTGGAATTCATAATTTAATATAATTTCTATTTTATTCAATTGTCAAGGTATAAATGAGTGATTCAGTGATTATTCAAAATTTATTCATTTTTTGTTAAAATTATTTCATTAAAAAATAAATATAAAATGTTTTATTTTTTATTTTATTTTTTTTTTTTTTATAAAATATAAAAAAATTGTTTATACAGAAATAAATATAAAAAATATATCAGGTAAATGTCATTTTAATTTTATTCTCATAATAAAATTATATAAATTCATATGTATTTTATTTTAGGATGAATAAAATAGAGAATGAAGATGAAATATTTTTGAATGTCTGGCATGGAAATGACCAATCATGATACGATGAATAATAGACTTGTAGGCCTGAAAAATCCAAACTGTTTATTATTTCTTTGAACTCGACTAAAATACATATGAAACCGCGTGTGTAATCGTATACTTTTTTGTCCATCTATTTATAGAAGTACACATGGTATTTGGAAAAAGTGTTTGTGTCATGGAATATGTTTTTTATTTCATTTGACGAGTAATAATTCACTAAATCATCAATTAGTCGACAGTGAAATGTCAGCGATATGGTTTGAAGAAGAAAAGAGAATGAAGAAAAAAAAAAAAAAAAGAATAACAAATGTCGAGTTGCAATCAAAAATGGAAATTATATAAATGTGATAACAATACACCAGCGATTATATGTATTTATCAGTGGTAATTGTGTCATGTTTTAGAAAATTACGGGAGACTTGCTAATTTGTTTGTTTTTTTTTTTAATGTATGGACTGTTAAAAAAATTTATTAGCTATTTAAATTTTATACAGAACGTTTAGAAGGCAAGATGTCGGCATAGCTGATGCATTTGGAAATTCGGCTATGTCACATCAAGCCAACCAAACTGGGCTGATCGTCATCATCATCATTATCATCATCATCATCATCATCATCATCATCATCATCATCATCATCATCGTCATCGTCATCATTGTTGTTATTACTAGTTTAGCCAATGGTATATTTATTGATTGAGAATAATTTTATTATTGGTTATACGTAATAAATTAAATATTGAATTATCGTTTTTATTAATCAAACGTAACCCTGATAGCCAAAAATACACAAATACCCACACTTTACCGACATAGTCAATGAAATACTAGCATTCGTGTAGTTTGGCTATCAGAGAAATTAATTCAACTGTTGATATAATCCTTGATATAATGAATATGTGACTCAAATTTTTGTATTTTTATTTCATTCCTCCCAGTTTTTGTTCCAAATAAAAATATTTTATACATATCAATAATACATAATTCAATAATGAATATTATAAAATGAAAAAATAATTTGTATTTTTAACATAGCACCTACCAAAAATTTTAGGTTATAATTTATTAATAATGATATATTTCTCAATCATTCATCATCACGTTTTAAAAATTGGACGGAAAGAAAATTATAATAATTTGAGAATTAACGATAAATATAAGATTTTGTATGTGTCACAAGTACAAAACATTTTATAAATTGGATATAGCGCGTGGCGTGAATGGGAAAGCGCATGCGCGTCCACGTAAACGCACAGTAAGAGTGTCTGATAGGGATATAAGGAGAGTTAAATAACCAGCTGGACGCGCTACTGTTCCTGTAATACTTTTGCTGATACACCAAGTGCCTTCCTCATATTTTCATTCACCAATTGTCACGTCGTTTTATATTAAATCTAGCCATATTTACATCTTTATCATGTCATCAGGCGGTTGGGAAGTGGTTACTAAAAACAAGAGAGATAAAACTAGTGTAAAAAATGGTAAACTCTCAAAAGCTGAAAAAAAAAAATTTATTGATAATGCTCCAAAAGTTGAAGATTTCTGTAAGTAGTACTTGAACAATATAACCTCAAATGAATATAATATTTTTATGGTGTTTTATATAGAAAATATGTGTTCAGTAATACATAAAATAATTAAATAATTAAATGATTTTTATATATTTTTGCATTGAAGGAATTTGTTTAATTCTTATTTATTATAATTATTATTTTTTTTTTTCAAAGTACCGTTAAACCAAGTGAAAACATTGTATGAAAATTTGGATGGGAATAAAGAAAATAAAACACCAAAAAATAAAGAGAATAATATCAAGGAAAATGAGGAAAAGAAAAAACAACAAAAGCAAAAACAACAGCAATCTGAGAAAAAAAAACAGCAACAGCAAAAATCCAAAGAAAAAAATAAATCTAATGGCAAAAGCGAGGTAAAAATTTATATTTAATTGAAAAGTTCATGCTCATAATTCAATAATATTTTACATCAAATATGAGATTTTTTTTTTTTTCATACTCAGATCACAGTTGACCAGATTAATGAACTATTGGAGACCAATAAAGTTCGTTTTCCAGATGCTCCACTTATCTGGCTGAAGGATCTTGTGGCTTATGTAAATGTCAACGTTATTGCAGAAAAAAGTGATTCAATATTTAGCAATAAATCAGACACATATCCATTATGCTTAATTACCAAAGCAGTTCGCACAATATTCGAAAAAGTTATTAAATCTGCCGGACCACAAAATATACAACTTTTTTATGAAGGAACTATTCTTTTGATGACAAAAAATATAGCCAATGGCATACCCGATATCGGTTGCAAAATATTTCTCCAACTTCTATCACAAATGTATCCGAATATATCTTGTGTCAACATTGAAAAGCACATCAGTCTTCGGAATTCATATCAAAATAAAAAACCGATTGGTTTATCTCTTCTTTGGGTACTCTCTCAAAGTGGAAAGAAAAATTTATCCGTAGGGTTAACATTGTGGCATGAGGTCATGGCGCCCATGCTCGAATCAAAAAATTATGCATACTACGTGATAAAACTATTGAAAGAACTCATTGATATCCATGAAAATAATAATAGTCTTACAGCAGAAATGTATCTCAATATTATTGATGATTTATGTTCCGGAAAAATAAATATTCCTACTTCTCTTGGGAAAGAAGTTACTGCTTGTTTAGATTCATTACGAGTAAGTTAATATAATCGATGAAAATTTTAATATAATTAAACATTGAACACATTATATAATTTCATGGTATTGTTTTGTCACTTTTTCAAGTCAACAGCAGTCCATAGTGATAAGATAAATGTCCAATCATTGTTCGAAACGATATTTGATAATGTATCACCTAAAACAACTGCATCGTGCAAAGATGAATTATTAAAAATACTTTCAGCTTGTATAGCTCACGACGCTCGATGCTTATCGTCTTGGAAAAATTTACACATAAAGCGTCTTTATCAATCAGACTTACTTATAAATCAACTTGGTACCATCTTTTACACTAATTTGAAATTATATACATAATCATTTGTTTTATAATCAATTGACGTTTCAAAATCTCGTTTCAGCTCATGATTTGACAACAATTTGTTCCAATGTAAATAATAAGGCTCTCAAAGAAACGCTTTCAATTTTCAAAGTTACCGAAATCAAGACTAAAAGAAATAAGGAAGACGTGCTGATGGCCGCCTGTCAAAAAAAATCACAGGTAAATCAATATTTATTTTATATTTTTCATTAATCAACCATTTTTCCACAATATATGACCTTTCAAACATGTCCCAATCACAACAGGATATATTTCTTTGACTTGAATATAATTAGTTGTTTAATATCGCAATTGAAGAAGTATATGATTGTACACAACTTTTATTCATAATTTTTCTGCATATTTCGAAGAGAAAAGAAAGAATCACAAATCAATAACAAAACAAACATTTTTTTTCATGAGACTATCTTCAATTTAGAAGCCAAGTATTCTTTCGTTACGGATTGAAAAATATTTTTTTTTTCATCTTGAACAAATACCATTCCGTTATGTGTTGAAAAGATTCTCCATAGATCAATCACCCATCCTGTAAGTCTTTTTTTTTTTTTTTTTTTTTTTTTTCTTTGATGTAATACTCACATATATAATACAACAAATCACAATCTTGACTTTAACTACGGATGGAAAAATATTTATTGCCTTACAACTGATTGATTGATATATTAATATTATCTATGATTAATTTGGATATAAAAATCAATTCAATAATATATATCCATTTATTGAATTATATGTATACATTGATACTACATACTATACTTATACTTTTCAATTCTAAAAAAATAGTTTTTATTAAGGTTATTCAAAATTTCAATGTGTTGGGTATTTTGCATTTATTGCATAATATTTGACTTGATTGATTCAAATTCAATCTGACATACTATTTTTTTAATACGCAAAAGGGGGAAGTAATCAAAGCGAGAGTGATGAGTATACGTGCGGCATGGATGGTTTTTGCGATTGATGTTTTACTGCTATCGCCTTTCGGTATCTTTCGGCACTTCATACATAACTGACATTATAGATTAGGTTAGACACTAGTGACTGGCTTAGCGAAGGGAGGGACGAATATCGATCGGCCGTAGTATTAATTCTACGTTTAGCTTCACGTAGAGTAGTGACGAGACAGTATATCGTAAGGTTTTCTTTTTTTTATATACGTAATACAGAATTTTCAGTTATAAATTATAATACTTCTTTATATAATAATAACGTGAAAAAAAAAAAAAAAACCATACAAAATTTCACATTACATACAGAGAAAGGTAAGAAAAAAAAGACAAGTTTCAAAATGAAATGTATAAACCATTGCTCTCTTACTTCAAAAGATTTATTGAATAACGGATAATACGCAAGCAATTTATTCAAATTACCTCCTGACCCATTGAATTTTGACTTTTGACTTCATATCAATAATTTTTTTTTTTTTTTTTTTTTATTTCATTGACTATTATATTATGATAATTGCAATTATTATTGAAGGATTTAATTGAGAAAATGGCTGCTACATCGAAGAAAACTAAAGGATTTCCCTGGAAAAGAGGCTCAATAATTTTATTATTACTTATTGGAGCACTTGTAATATTTGATTGCCAAAAGCATGGCTCATTTGAAGGTAAGTTTGTATATAGATTATGATATTAGTAAATATTATGTATAAAACCAAAGTTTTGACATAAATACCCACTGATAATATCGTTTCAGCGTCGAGTACAGGAAGATTTTTTAAAACTAGTGGTATTATTGCGTATGGACAAAAAGTTGGGTTAATGACGAAACACTATTCCAATAGGGGATTAGCATATTTGGAGGCAACTTATCCTGAATATTATGAATATGCGTGTAATCTCGGACAAAAATATATGAAACTTGCTCATAATCTCTATCTCATCGGGAGAAATATTGCATTCAGATGGTATGAAAATGTTGTAGCATATATTGAAGAAAAACGACCTATCATTGTGAAAACTGTAAGTACCATTGACCTATCGTAGAAATTTAAAATTAGCAAAAAGTAAAATGAAAAATTTAATTATGAGGATTTATAATAAATATTTTATTCATAGATTGAATCTAATTTTCCTGGATGGATTGATGCAATTCAAACAGCAGGAGCAAAACAATTAGAAGTAACGAGAAAATATTCAGTTCAGGCAGTTGATTATATTATTAGAAAATCAATAGTATTTAATCGATGGTTAGAAACTAGTGTATTTGTGTAAGTATACGTATTATATAATTTGTTGTATATCATAAACAATATTAAACGGATAATTAAAATTTTTTCGAATCATTTCTTTCATTTTTTGCAGAGGAAATATGAGCCCGGAAAATATTCGTGGATACGCCACAAAAGCAATAGAGTCTACTCAAACATTTGCTAGCCAAACTTACGATTGGGTATATGAAAAGGTGCAAACATTGTCGAAAGTTCAATGAATTCATAATGTATATGGTTCATTATACAATGACGGAGTTTCCGTCGACTGACAAAATGAAAGAAAATAAGGGGAAAAAAAAAAAACAAAACAAAACAAAACAAAAACTAAACTATCAATCCAATATTCCAGCATTTATTTGATTAAGTAATTGGTATCACCGAGCCATTATACCTGTATCATACAACCTATACAACGATACCATTTCAAACATCATCGCGGCGCCATTATACCTGTGATATTTCAAAAAAAAGTGTATAATTGTTTCGCGAATTAAATTACGATTTTATTTTCCACATCATTGGGATTGTCATTCTTTTACATCTATTGCGCGAATTAATAATAAAAACAATGTGTGGCCGAATTCATTCCGAAATGAAGACCCCTTTTTTCCCTCTTTCTCTTTTTCCTTTTGGGGACTAATCCGAAACTATAGTATTTTGTATGCTCATCTATATGTGTTTTGTTGAAGAAATCGAAAAACAAATCATTGTTTGAATGTAAAGAATTAAAATAAATGACAGTTGTTAATAAAACTTTGTTTACGGGTGTAGAGGAGGGTAATAACGAAAATTGCAAAAGACAAAGAAATTAAATTGCAATTAGCATAATGTATACATAAATAAATAAATAAATAAATAAATAAATAAGGAATGAAGATGGAATAGTTATCGCAGCAGTAAGAGAATAGTATAATATTGATAAATACAATTGTCATCATTATAATAATGGCGGTGATTATATAAGAATTATCAAGATGTTAACAAGAATATATTAGTTTTTACTTTAATGTGGTGAGAAATTTTATAATGAACACGTTCCCGAGCTCAAAACGTGTCAATCTAATCCTTTCTACTTTATCGGTTTTTTTTTTTTTTTTTTTTTTTTCTTTCTTACTATAAAAAGTTGAGAACACTCGGTGCCCAGTATTTTTTTTTTCTTTCCATTATAAGAGAGTGAAACAAAATCGAGAAAAAAAAAAATAACAAGGCAAGAATATGATTCACGCAATTATTGAGTATTAAAAATGTGTCAATTCCGATTTCATCGAAAAATATCATCAAAGTTATATAAATTTGTGTTACAATTCATATGGAAAAAACACTTTCATGGAATTCTTGTATATTTGATTGCAAAGATATTCCTCTTCTTCGTCTCGTACACGAGCTAAAACCTCCAAGATTTGACTATGTAAAAAATGAATAAATTATAAATTTAATGATTTATAAATTATTTAAATATAAATGTATACTTACACTATTGTGCAAGGTTCATTTCGTCCTTTCACCATTCGATCGGCCTGCCACTTTTCTTTTTTTACCGATGAATAAACTGTAATAACATCTTTAGCTGATGCATGAGTAGGCCGTATTTCGCACCATGGACAATCAGTTTCAATCATAAGTTTATCAGATGGTATAGTTGTTACCGCAAAAATATTGTTTTCTGTCTTTAGTGAACTGTGTATAAACATAGAAAATTACATTAAACTATATATGTATATATATCACAATTAATATAAATTAATTTAACAAAAATATTACCATCCATTGATGCCAATATATAATCCTAATTGCAAAATACTATTAGCTTCTTCGGGATTCCCGTCAAATGAATGAACAACTCCTTCTGTCAATTTATCTTTATGTTTTCTGAGAATAGTAACGAAATCTTCAGCAGCATTTCGACAATGCAAAAACATTGGTAATTTCAATTTTGAACACAATGAGAGCTGCATTTCAAAATATTTTTTTTGTATATCTTTTGGACAAAAACTCAGTCGATCATAATCCAAGCCCATTTCACCAATTGCCACAATTTTATCACGATTGTGTGTCGCCAAATCGGCCATAGATTGTAAATACATTTCAGGATTACCTGAATCTTCAAACTCATTACATCGAGTTGGATGACATCCCACAGTTGTAAATAACCGGGCTACATGTAGACAAACAAATATTCATAGATTCAAATTGTATATTTATAGTTGTATTAAAAACAATTATACCATCTGTTCTGGCAAGCTCTAGAGCTTTTCGACTTTCATCTAAACTCCCAGCAGTAATAATAATTCTCGAAAGATTATTTTCCCAACTTCTTTGCAGCACTCCATCAAGGTCAGGTTGATGTTTTTGCGATCCGTGATAAATACCCTGGTACACGGGATCAAGTAAATTTGCTCCAATATCTAGACCAGAAAAAAAAACACATACATACGTATATTCTTAATTGTGACAGACAGATTTACTCCACAGTATAAATGACAACATAACCTCACAAGATATAATTGAATGCATATGAAAAGAAAAAAAAAAAAAAACAAAAAAAAGGATATCAGACACTTTTTATCTATACTCACCGATGAATTTTCGTAAATTTGTCATCCTCGGTGCGAGCATGTGACCCTAAAATATTGGTCTGGTGTCGCAAACACCGTATGACAATAGGCTAGCAGGTGTCCGTTGTTTAACCGGCAGTTCCCCTGACACATGGATATTAGATATAGCCAAGTGAACAGTGGGAGAGTGCGTGTGCCATAGAGCGGCAATCACGAATTTCGTAGATTATATTTACACAAAGGCGCAAACGTAATAGAACGCGCTATTACACCTTGAACTCAAAAATTTCTCCATCTCTATATATAAGTACAATTTAACTTTATATTTCTACAATTTAATTTTAATTTTTTTTACCTAAGGTTGGAAATAAATATAAATAAATCAGAAATTAATTCATATGTAGAAATTACGTAGCTTTTTTATTATAAACATTATTTAGACAATAGCGTAATTACTATAATAATAATTCCATAAGTTTGTAGAATTTACAGTCCCAAGAGACATGATTTTATTGAATGTAGTTTTGTCAAAATGATTCAATCGTTTTTGGTACATAACATGGTATGCTTGGAAATGAATAGTGAAAACGATTACGATGAAAAATATTTTACTGTAATGACTTGACAATCGTATTAATCTTCTCAACGCATTCTTCTTTCTTCTTTGTAATAGTAGCTTCAATCTCAACAAATTGCTGACGGCTAATTTTTCCAGTGACAAGTTTATCAACATATAATAGTTGCTGTTGATTATAAAAATCTTTGAGCATTTTGTCGTATTTTTGTAAATCTTGAACACGATCATAAACATCACTTGATTCACCCTTAAGTTTTTGAGCAAGTTCAGTGATTATATTTGATGAATTTTTATATTCTTGATTAATATTTTTCATAGCAGACAAGAAAGCATTTGTATCTTTGTTGGCTTTAAGATGAACCAATTGCTCATCCAATTCATTATAAGATGTTACACGTTTGTCCTGGGCAGCCAAAATTTTTTCGCACTGTCCCGCAATACGGAGTTTACTCTCCGACGCCTCATCTTTATCAATAGAGAAGTCTAAACGAACATAAATAATTACAAGAAGGAATAAGAGATAAAGTGCAACGGCAACAAGAAGCGGTTCTTGAAACATATACAGTCTAGGAAATGAATATTTAAGGCTGAAATTTTTAATATGATTTTCGACCAGGTTTCTTTTTGTTATTGAAATCACTGGACGTCCAGTAGTGTCTAAATATGAATAGTGAAGAGAATCCGGAAGTCGTGTAGCAGCATACGGAAGATTTAATTCAAAATTTTTTGAACCTTCTGGGAGAATTATTCGTACAATGAGTTCATCCACAACCATATCATCAAATACGTGATCTATCAAACGCATTTCCAAAACATAATCATCCCCGTTGTGAAAAAGATACTCGTAACTTGGAACATTGTAGCCAATTGTATAGTGAGTTTTCCATCCACCAAATAATGGAAATCTCGGACGAAGGTTTAATTCAACTGAATCTTTTTTCACTCGTGTATGAGAAGTTGAAATATTTCCGATATCATCGCGATAATAAATGTCAGAAGCAGCAGCAGGCAAAATTGTATCGAAACTTTGGATACTAGCTTGACCAGACTTAGACTCCCGAGTATATTCATAACGTGAGAATGATCCTTTCAATAACGCACCTGTATGAAGAAGATCAATAGTTTCCTCAACAGCAATATTTCCCCAATGAGAAATTTCAATAATTCTCTCAAGTCTTGTAACTGTAAGGAATTTATTATTATTCTCAAAATGTACGGTATATTCTTCATATGAAAATGGTGGGCGCTTATCGAATGGTCCATAGATAACTGCCGAGTCACTAGTGGTCACTGGTTTTATTCTGGTAAAGCTTTCAATATTCTTGGATGGTAAGATAACATTAGTTGTTTGTTTCTGGACACTGTATGGTGAGAATACATATACATTACCACTATATTTGACCAATTGTTTCTCTCTTTGAGTAATTTCTCTCGGGTATGGATCTAATTCGTGAGTAGATACGGTTTCAACTTCTACTGAAGTTGTTCGTCCAGGTTGCAATGGATCCTTCAAATTGATTCGATACATATTTTTATCTCCATGACCATCGAGCTTTGTTTCGGTTATTTTGAGTTCAGTTCTACTGGCATCTCTTGTGTGTGCAGTAATGAAACTCAAATTTTCCTTTACATTGGTATCAAGAGCAAATAAAAAATTTGTAACTGGTACCTTTCCTGCATTTTCAATGACTATTTTCGTTGATATCTTTGTCAATTGTGACTGAAGATCGATTGTTCTGTCAACATTCTTTAATGATACACTCGGATCGAGCTTATCAAATGCGGTTAAACACGCAATTTTACTGATAATTAATATGGCTAAAAGATTTAACCAATTCTTACTCGCAATCATGATTATATCTGTATAAAATACACTTTTTTTATTAACAATATTTCACAATAATCGTATATGTTTACCGGCGAAATTGGATCAAGTTTTTGAGGGTGCCAACATGAACGTGGCGGCCTCGGAGACGTGGCCGCAACGATTTCAACGTTCAATAACCCTATCCAGATACTTTTTCTAGAGATTTACTTACAGAGGTTGTATATTATTGGATGTATTGAAAGACTAGGAGTTATTTGATTGGTGGATTTTTTCAAGCAGGGAGCCAAATATTCAATATACTTTTTACAATTACCGAATGATAGTAATATTGGGACCTGGAGAATAAGTACACGACTAGACATCTGGTGATATAAAATCAAATTACTGTTGATTTGCAAATGTGAAGGTTTCCATGTGAGTATGTTAAATATTTATTTTTTATTTCGGTAATTAACAAAATGCAAAATCCGCCAGATATACTTCCAGGCAAATATAAATTTTTCAACGTTGGGTATGTTAATACGTTCAACCTAAAGTTGATGGAATATTGAATTTATATAATTTACGTTCATTAAAAAATTCACCCAAGTTGCAATATTATTGATAATTCCATTCATTTTTATAAATATTCCTGATGGTTTTTCATTAGTATAATAATTAAAAAAATCCATAACAATTTGACTTTGTAATTTGATATTTCCTTTCATCTTTCCACTCCATAAATGATAACATTGTAACTACATTTATATGTGAAAAATCTCTATTTAACTTAGATAAATTATAACTATAACATTGTTGTAAATTTTGAACTATGAATTTTTCTACGATATCCATTAGTTCACATATTCGGCTGATGAAAATTGCAGCTCGTGCGTTACTATTAATAGTTCATATAATACTGTCATGTGTTCGTGTTATTGGGTCATGTCTTCCAATTCTACATGTACAAGAAAAAAAAAAATCGTGATCAATAATAAAGAATATGTAAATAATAAAAATTTTTTGTTTGTAAATACAATACATACATGTGTTTAGAGTAAGCAGAAAAGGGAAGTTGCTTCAATATTATTTCCTCAATTTTTGAACGTGTGTCTTCACTGCATTCAAATTTTTTTTTCATATTTTTAATAAAGCATTCATGCTCTAACAGTGGTCGAACATTCTCGTTTATTTCCTGAGTTTCTTGAAATGAATTTTTCCCAATGCAATCGTTATCAGTGCATGATAATTCTTCAAGATCGTTAACACTACGTCTAAAAAAATTAATATATACATTATAAATTTTTTATCATTCATATATTTTTTTTCGATTTCTATCATGTGAAGCCAATTAATAATTAACACGATAAAAATTTATTGACCAAATATCAACAACTTTGGGGTTAGAAACTTACCTGTTGAGGTAGAGTAATGTCGCAATGATGTGTTTACATTTCTCGCCTAAATTAGCTTTACATGAGCACATAACAGACAATATTTCACCAGAATGGGATATTTTTGCGTCAATTTGATAAAGATTTTCATTCAAATTTGATGTTTGCATACAATATGCTGTGATACTCACACTGTCAATAGAATCATTCGTATTTTTTCCACATTTTATAATGTGTCCAGCATTCAAAATTTTTTCACCTTCGACAAAATTTCGGTGAGTGGGTTGTGTATCACCCCAAGCACAAATTTGATATACATTTATCATGCTTATTAATTTTTTTTATACATAGATTGTTATAAATTTGAATTATTTCACTTTGTTTACGCCATGTTGGTTTAGGCTCTGCCTATTCTTCAGATCTCAATAAAATCACAAATCGACATTTATTTAATTACATACAGATGGTAGTAGCATACACTTGCAGAAAACCAGGAAAAATTTGAACTCCTGAATGACGTCTCCATCACGAAAATGCAAATGAAATACTTTATACTTGATGAATGATGAAATTTCTAATTCTAATAAAACATAAGACTCAAATATTGTAAAGTGTATCGACATAAATGAATCACGTGATTTACACATCAAGCATCGCTTAATCGTATAAAGCTTGCAAATATTACAATAATATACATATATGTATATATCATATATATGTTGATAAATGACATCGATTCAGCACATAAAATATAATAACACTTAATCAGGAGCTACCGTAAAACTATCAACTGGGGTAGTGCGCTGTGACCTGTCACACAATCAGTTGCAAATACAGTTTAGCCTACCACCACTTGTTTGGACAGTATTGACACATACTATATACATATATTTTTTCATTATTATAATAGACTTGATTATCAATTATTCATTAAAATGAGACACATAAATCAATTATCTTACATTCTTATTTTCTTAATTGCCTACACTGATACAAAAATTCTTCGTGGGCATCTTCATACTACTCAAGTAAATAAATAAATCTAGGACCATTTATATTAAATTGAACATTATTTTTTCGCTAAGGTTCAATAATATTGATTATTACATTTGTATTTTCTTCATCGTTGCATTTCATATGTCCAACTAATCACAAGTATTTAAGTACTCATTTTTTTTCTTTTTCCTTTCTTTATTTCTTCACTCAGAATTGGGCCTTCCTCGCTAGATTCTGTTTCCTCACTGAGAAAGGAAAATTCCGATACGATTTTATAATAGGTGGTGATTCAGAAACTGTATCAAAAGTAAACTTGTTGCTTTACTATGATGCACCAAATCAATGGCCAAGTGTTTATCCATCTAACAAATCCTGTCAAGAAAAACAATCAATTCTTAGTGTTGATCATGGACAAATTGTGCCGTTATCAGCGAGTAGTAATATCGCACCGATATCAGGATGTACAATAATAAATGAACCTGAAACAAAAGTACGATGTACAAGTTATAGAGAATTTCGATCGTCAAGACCACGATGGTGGTTTATTGTACTTGCTGATTGTTCATCAGAAATTGGTCTCAATGTTTCATATGATATGTCATTGACTAATGCTCCACCTGGCAGCTTCTGGAAAGAGCATTTTTCAGCTGATGAATTTTGCAAGTAGCCTATAACAACATACATCTAATTATTCAATAGCAAAAATATTTTTACAAGTTTATTTTTCTTAATCATAATATTACAGGGCTTTTACCATTATTGATCGCTGCAGGATCAGCTTATTTGATACTGCTAAGCCTCAGTATTTATGTTGCGATTCAACTGCGTTTGCGACGGCTCCTTCACATTACTTATAAAATTTTTATGCTATCAATCATTTTTCAATTCATCGGAATCTGCAATGGAATTTACAGTCTTACGTGGTGTGGCTTAACAGGATTTGATGCTCCAAATACAGCTCTTTTAGCAAATATTTTTGAAAGTTGTGCAGAAAATTTATACACACTCTTACTGATTTTATTAGCACTTGGCTACACGGTGACAAAAAGCGTTCTACCGAATAGACAGATGTGGCACATTTTTTGGTTCATCAGTTTAAGTATCATACTACAAATGTCACTCTTTACTTACCAATCCGAAGTATTCGATCCTGGATTAGTTCTATATATCTATGAATCCCCACCCGGATTCTGTCTCATGACATTAAAAATAATTGCATGGATAATTTTTTGTATATCTTGTTTTAGAACGTGTAAAAGAACAATTGTGAAGATAAAATTTTACGCTTCTTTATTATCACTAGGTTCAGTTTGGTTTCTCTGCCATCCAATGACGGTATTATTATTCAATTTTTATACCACTACTTTAATTAATTAAATCTTAATATTAAATTCTCTTTACATTATTATTATTAGTTTTTTTTTTTTACTAGGTTCTGGTAATTACTCTCGTTGTAGACAAATGGGTGAGAGAAAGCGTAGTGAAAGGATGTTCATTGTGGATAGTTTTTTTGGGACATACGATGTTTCTATATGTGACAAGACCTACAGAAAGCAATAAACGTTTTCCATTTCATATACGAACATGCCAAGTTGTACCTATTGCAATTGGACAAAATCACAATTACGAGCCTCGACGCAATACAGCAGCTGCTTCAGTATTTACTGTCCAATTTCGAAATACTGTAGCGCGACCAGCATAAACATTTAATTGTAAAAAAAAAATTTTAACATATCACTGTTGAAGTGAAGAAAAAACAAGATGCCTTATAATTGTAATTTAATATATATATATATATATATATATATATATATATATATATGTTCAATTCATTTCGATGCTTTAATTATAATACGATAAATTTTTTTTTTATTTACAAATAATCATCCATTATTATGGGAGTACTTTAATTTTGTTTTTTACCCTGAGAACAAACTTATCTACAATAATACTCATTTTCTCAAAATGACACTATGATTTTAATCTTCATTTTGAGAAAAAAAAAAAAATAATAATAATAAATAATAATGGATAAATGTATATTTTTCAATCACAGGAACCATCCAACCAACCATCTTTCCATCTTTGTTTCACAAGTTTACAATCAAATACCGGTTTTCCAATTTTTTTATTTACCTCATTGTGAATTATGCACAACCATTGACTCAATTCATTCTGTGAATTTGTTACTGGTGGCGAGATTTTCAATTGTTCACGTAAATCTTTTGCGCATGGGGCGCAAGGATAGAATTTTGAAAATATATCAAAAAATGTTTTCATTTCCGTTTTTTCTTGATTTGTCGGTTGATCGGGATAATGTGCTGCCATTGTGTGGAGAAATGACCATGTCGCTGATCCTAACTCATCCTTATCCAAAGGACAATTTAAAAATTTTCTTTCATTATTTGCTGACATTGAATTATCGTCATCCTGTTTGAACGAATTCTTTTCCTGAAAAATGAATGGGATTAATATGCGTTTAATAATATTTAAAGATAATAATAATAATAATAATAATAATAATAATAATAATTCGCGGTTACCTTTTCGGTGTCATAAGTTTTTTTCTGAATTTTCGTCCAGGTTTTAAAGTCAGTACAAGTTCTACATGGCTTTTCTTGAACCATTTTTTTTTATTGACATCAACTTAGATTCAATTTTGTTATAATGAAGTTATGAAATAATAAGCCAAAACAACCATTTTTTTATTTTTTTTATTATTACCGGGTCATCATGGTAAATTGCATTTGTAATGCAATGTGATGTGTAGTATAATTTAGTGTGTCAACTCTGCTAGTGACACCAAACGTCTTTTTAAGCGGCTGTATAAGTTAAATTTGTTACCGACGAAAATGTAAAGAATGCTCTTATTATAAATATGCGTAATATTTTTAATTTATATTCTAGCTTGGATTTTTTGATTCATCCCAATCTTCACCCTTTGAACATTGTGGAAAAAAGTTAAAAAGATATTAGACATTATAAATTATAATTCATATCAAAATTACTCTCATAAAGAATCAATTTTAAATAAAGATAATCATCATTTATTCCCGCGCAAATTGATCGCTCAAATAGTATATAACACACTTCATACTTTATAGATACAACATGGGGACCAGAGTCTCTAGTTTCCATGAGATACAATACATAAGTGTTTTAGGATGTATAACCTCAATGTTCAATTTGTATATATATATTCATATGATATAAATTATATGTACACACACACGTGTAAATGAGGAAATATTTTTAAATAAAACACAAAGTTAAAAAATTGTGGTGTTTTATCATGTTTCCAATGCGATTTGACATTAGAAAATTCAGGTTATTAAGAAATAGTTTATACATATGGCAATCCAATAAACAATTTCATGGTAATCTATTCACCCCCATGGTAGAAGATATTGAAAGAAATAAACTATTAAAAAATGAATTGCATAATAAAAGGTTGAAAAAAAATGCTTTATTATTTTCAACTGAGCAACAGATTCCACCAGTGAATCCTGATATTTTCGGTGAGATTAGTGGTAATGAATATGAAAAATTGGAATTAGACGAAGATGAAAAAGAACAAGAAAAATTTGAAGAAGAGGAATCGTGTGTACCACGACGTTTGAAATTGAGTCCCGGTGGTTATGCTAAACTTGTAAGTGATCATATTGCAACTGGAGATTTATATTCAGCAATAAAAGTGTTGGAATTAATAAAAAACAATCGAGACAAACCAACGACTTACATATATAATTTATTGCTTCGAGGATATGCAGTTCAAGGCAATTTAAAAAAATGTTTCAAGCTCTATAATGATATGAAAAAACGGGCATTGCCACAGAATGCAGCAACATATACAAGTATATTCAATGCATGTGCTAATTCGATGAATCAAGAAATGTCTATAGAAATATTGAATAAAATTCGGCATGAATTACTTCAAAAAAATTTTCCTTTGAATGAAACTCATTATAATGTAATGATAAAAGCTTACGGTAAACATAAATGTCTCCTTGAAGCTTTTACATTAGTCGATGAAATGGTAGATAAGCGAATGTCGACTGGTGAATCAACGTTTAATTCATTACTCTTTGCGTCAATAACTGATGAATCTCAGGGTTTAAGATATGCATTAAAAGTATGGCATTTAATGCAACAAAGAAGGATTAAACCATCAATTTTAACGTATAACTTATTATTGCGAGCAATTAGAGATACAAAATTTGGAGATGTAAAATTGAATGACGAATTTATTAAAAACTCATTTAAAAGTCGTATTCTTTTAACTGACGATAATACTTCAGATTTATTAGCTGTACCACCAGTTATTACACGTATTACAATTAATTCAATTACCTCTATGCCTACAATAACGTCGAATGAATTAGAAGAAAATAAATCATTAACTACTTCAAGTGAAAAAAATATTGGTGAAATGGAAGTGGCAAAATCACCATTATCATCATCATCATCATATGATGAAATCACTTTGGATACTATACAAGAAAAAAATCGACTGATTCTATTCGGTGGATACACTGGATTTATTAAACGTATGGAGAAAGATAATGTCGTACCTGATACAAAAACATTAACACTTTTAATGGAATCGATACCACCCTCGATAAGCATTGAAAATGATTTAATTCGAATTGCTAGAGCCCAGAAAATATCATTAGATATTGATTTTTTTAATATGTTGATTAAAAAAAGGAGTAGTCGTCGAGATTATCGAAATGCGAAAGTGAGTACTTTATCAATAATTATGTTATACTTGTTTAACATGTATGTAATATCCTTAACGTAAAAATTTTTTAAAATAAATTTAGAAAGTGTTGGATGATATTCAACTGAATGGTCTGGTTCCCAATGTCGTTACGTGGGGTGTACTTGCATTTGGATGTCAAACGTATGATGAAGCTTCAGCTCTGATTGAAGGTATGAATGCAACTGGTCACACACTCAATCCAGTTATTGCGACCACACTTTTAAATAATGCCAGATCGAGAAATGACTTTAATTATATACTAAATATAATGGAAATAATGTACAAAGAACGTGTGAGGCCAACAGAAATTACGTATAAAGTTTTAGATTCCTTCCAGAAAAATATTTCAAACATTGTATTGGGCAAAGTAAGTAAAAATTATGTTTATTAATTATTTATCAAATATTGTATCGCTCGTTCTTTTCTCACTCACACATTATAATTTCAGATAAAATCAAAACATTCAAAAAATCCACGTTACAGAGAATTATTTGCTAAATTTAATTTACGATATGATAGTTGGCAACGGCATTTCGAACGCAATAAGAATCTTACAAAAACTAATAAATGATTGTATAAAAACAAAACAAAAAAATGAATTTGCAGATATGTACATAATGACATTGTAATAAAGTGAAATTTACTTATTTTTTTGTGTTATTATTGGTGTAATTATTGATTATCGTAAGTATGGGGGACGTGGCTCGCCAATCCATGGACGCAATCTTGGACTACTGATAACTCCTCTCGGAGGGCACACTCCTCTTATATTGAGCTTATTGTAGCCCGTAGGACCGGTTGGTTGTGCGCCACACGTTTCAAGTGCCACAAAGTCATCAACATGAAGAGATGGTGGCCGTGAAGTATTGGGTGGCCTTGATCTGAATGGATCGGCGCCTCGGCCAACACCACCAGGAATTAGACCACCACGTGAATTAACAAATTGTGCTCTACCTCTCATTGGCGTGACAAATGGCAGTTTTGTTTTCGCCATAGGAACAGTTGGTGCTTTAGGAATATTTCTTGTATCATTAACAGTTAAACCTGGTCCTTTCGATTGTAATGGCTCCATAATATCATCACTCGGTGTTCTCGAGCACAGCATTTGTGTTTGAGTTAATAAATTGAAATCAGCGGGTAATAGTTCAGTAGCCAGAGCTATTAAATCAATCGTATTGTTATCCAATGTTATCCCGCTAATTTCACTAAATCCTGGCTTGCATAATCTTGATGTGGAAATTCGTGATTGTTTCATTGATCGTTGTGAAAATTGATTCAATAATGCATCAGGTGTTGGTAGTAAAGGCTCCAACATTTCCGGAATAGATTCCTTCTCTTCTTTTGTTTCAATTGATTTGGCTTTTAAATCATTGACAAGATCATCAGTGCCACGAATTTTTTCAAGTAAATGAGATTCATTTTTATCCCACATAATGAGTGTGGCCAACTGAGATAATCGAAGATAAAGTGATCGTTTTTCATATTTCGTGCATGTCACTAAACTTTCTAAAAATAACACGATTAGCGTCATAATTGTGTCAAGTTTTTCTATACTATCTCCTTCTTTTTCAACAAGTTGTACCACATGTTCAAGAAAAGATTTGAGTGCACCTAAGTTATTTTCTAAGCAACTCTTCACATGATATAAACCATAATTATGCTCAGTGAGTGATAATAAAATGCGTAATGTACTTTCCAAAATATTAAGTGAATATTTAGCTGCATTAGCAAGAATATCAATGAGCGCAGTAATAATTGAAAGTAAAGGCTCCTTACTGGGTACCGAGTGTGTCAAACGAATTTCAAATGGTTCATTACAATCTTCCTGGACAATCGTCAATGTTTGATCACAAAGGGTATGAAAAATATCTAAAATTTCATTTTGAACATTTACATGTGTTGTACTTTTTAGAGTAGAACACATCATTTCCACGACTGGTAAATATTTTTGATCTGATTTAATTTGCGCTCTGGCAGTAGGACTCATTAAAGTGAGTAGTGTAGCTTTAACTGGTGGATGAAGTATTAAATTGTTGAGAAGTGCTAGTATCGGTCTATTGTTCTCTAATGGGGCAGCAACTAAAATTCTATCAAGAAGACATCGTCCAACGAGTAAAGCAGTTGGTGCGGCAAGATCGCTCAATTGCTTACATACTGTCGCCAACAAATTCAAAAGACTTTCATTCCAACTTGCACACAAAAGTCTCAAAGTATCTGTGAGGTTTCCTGATTGTGCTTGAAGGTGAGCAGACCATAATTTCCTCAATCCCAATGCACGCATTGTATCCTCGCTCTCTGCATTATCATCTAAATATAAAATTGGTGGTAGTAATCTTGAAAAGAGTTTTAAACCAGGAATAAAATTGCACGGACTGGCAGAAATCATTTTTAAAATTTCACCAAGCATTTGTGTCCAGAGAGATTTAGCAACATTTCCTGCACCATCAGAATCAACAGCTTTGGTAAATAGCAAGAGAGTTTCCGCTATTTCATCAGCCAGAAGGTTTGTTAACGGACAATGACCCGGAATAGCATCAACTAAGGCATAGGCTCCTAGAAGTGGAACGACTGGAGTTAAATCTTTGAATTCTGTTGCCATACATTTGACTAACCGTTCCAAAAGAGCCCGAATTAATTTTATACATGGTAATAATAGGGCAAGTAATGTCAATCCTCTACGACCGGTGAATGATGCACGATGTAAAAAAGGTTGTGCATAAAATGTTGTTAAATTTGACATAACTGCAACAAGCGCAGTAAGTCCATCAGCGGCAAATAATTGTGTCAATGCATTTCGATGTTTCAATTCAATATACGGCTCCATTGGATCAATATCATTATTCGATGGAAAAATAAGATAATGTAAAATACGACAAGCAGTAATTAGTTCACCTGGCATCGCTGATGTTTTCTCGGTATATTTTCTTATTGTCGCTACTAATAGAGATACTTCATTATAATTCCAATTGGCAGACAAAGCTGCGATATTCAAATAAGATGAAATATCTCTTAATGCACTATGAATTCTTGCTTTTTCCAAAAGAATTGAAGATCGATTTTGAAGTATTTCTACCCGCTCTGAATAACGAATAACTATGGATATTATCTCTGCAGCAAATTCTGATAAATCACGATTTGATAATAATGAAATTAATATATCAATGAAGGAATTCATTGGCAAAACTGTTACAATTGCCTGCATACCATCGGGATATATCAAGAACGAATGGAGTTTTTTCATTGTAATCCAATTCATTTCTCTTGAATTTTGATTTTTTAATTGCATTAAAAATTGTATAACTTGAAGCTTCCACGCGATTTCAGCACCCATACCAGCTTGATCATATCTCAAAGCTTTTAATAAATGTTTCGTGACATTGGCTTCTTTCAAAAGGTATATTAATCCATCCCCACTGTCTGTTAATCGTTTTAATAATTGTCGAGTGACTCTAATAAGATTCTCAGTAGAGTCTGGTGATGTGAGAATGTAAAAAATTCGTCGTATCAATCCATGGTGTTCAAAATAAGATATTAAATGTCGTCGTGGATTGCGATTGGATTCTCTTTCAAATTCCATCTGCGTACTTGCCGGTAATTGTCTTTTAGGTTGTGCCATTAGCGTGGGAGCACACGCATATGCTTGTGCTAATTCTGCTATGGCAATGTCATTCAATTTTGATTCACTCATGCCATCAAGCAATTCGTAAACATGAATTTTTCTCAATAAAGAAGTTAATGCATATTTCAATCGGGCAAGTTTCGCCTCGTCTAGCATCATCAATGTAAGTTTATATAAATTATTCTCAGCGTCCAAAAATTCTTCAACGATTTTAGGACTAATAAGTGCGGCATCTAATGCTCGAAGAGCTGCAAGCTTGACTGGTAAAGCAACATTTTCACGCATACACAGTGTCAATAACTTTTTATGTGCATCAACTTTCAACAATATTTCAGAGCCTTGTTGCAAACTACATACAGCTTCTGCCAAACGAACACCAACTTTCACATGCCGGACTTTATATGCCGGTTGTGGTTGTGCCCGTGCTAACTCCATATCCAATCCAGCCTTGACAATTTCAGCTATATCATGAACTTCATTATTCTCAACATGAGATAATGATCCCACAAGAATACATAATGTCTCACAATTGTGAACAAAAACTTCTTTCTCCTGTCCGGTGACATTATTGAAATTTATAACTGATTTTGCGAGTGATCGCAGTAGTTCTCGAATTTTCTCGAAATTTTCATTACAACTATTATCTTTTTCGATAATTAATAAGGGCTCTTTAATATCAAGTAAATCCGGGGGTTCAATAATAAGAAAATTATCTGTTAATGTATCACTGGAATAATCTATAGTTGATGATGGTAAATCGTCTGTCATTAATTCTTCATCAGAGAGAATCGGTTCAAAAGGTTCAACCGCTTCACATGGGGTTTCATCTGGTTCTCGTTCACCTTCTTCTTCCTCTGCAGAAATCGATTCAGGACTGAGAGAAACCAAAGACTCTACAGGCGGAGATGATGGTCGTTTTGTTGATTTTGTTTGAGGCTCAGGAACTTCTTCTGTCCATTGAGGAGTTTCAGTTTTTGGTGATGATTCAGCTACACTTGGTTTCACTATAACTTCGGGTGTTGTTAGTGTTGGTTGGGCAGTTGGGGAAGGTGTTGATATCGGACATGTTTCAGCTTGTGGTGGTGTTGGATGGGGTTGAGATGGATTATCATAAATCCACTCTGATTGCACCTCTGCACTTGGAGTTGCAATTGCAGCAAGTGGTGGCTGTTCCGAGGCCACAACTGGAACAGTTGTAATCGGTGCTGGAGTTGCAGATTCAGGAGGTGTAGTAAGAGTTTTTGTGAGACTACCATAAACTGCCAGAGTGATGGTAGTATACCAGCCTCTCAATACCAAACCATCAGTGGGTATTTGTTTTCTTTCACATTCAAGTTGAATATGAACATTTTGTTTATACTCTAAACCACCAAGCGATTCAAACGTTGATGCGCCGGGTTTACTTAGATCATTCACAAAAAATTCAATTTCAAATTGTGATGGATTTGTGGCTCTGAAATGTAGAAATAAAAAACATGGAAAATAAATCAATTTGAATGAACACATCAGGTTCTTATATAATATTTAATTATATTAATCAAATAATTTTTTATATACCCGAGCCGAACACCTCCAGGAAAATCAGCTTGTACTCTCGCCCCAAGGGGGATTATTCGCACTTCACTTATATATACAGGTTTGGGAAACTGTACGAGATCCAAATTGAGTTCCTACAATTATAATGACACATTGATTCAGTTGAATTTCATTTTTTTGTTTTTCTTCTATTTCACAATTATAAAAATATAAATAATAATTTCAGCAAACCTCTGATATATCATGAGAAAAGGTGTCAAAGAATAAAAGTTCAATATTATCCATCCTGGTTAAAAAAATATATAATAGATGTATTCATGGATATATATATATATATATATATATATATATCACACATATATAAACATATATATATAATATGTAGATATACAAATGGTGTATGTATGATGTACGTATGTATGTATATATAGATATTATATATTATTTTATTGTATATACAAAAGTGTCGAGTAAGATATTGAGAACATATTTTTTAGCGGATTTATCTACATCCCACTGAATTTGAATAAATAATATATCAACATACAAAGAGGTTAGTATTTAGTAAGAATTAATCTTTATTTCCAATTAACGACAATCGTGAAATTTTATTGATGATTGGAAAAAACCCGGCATTTTGTTTTGGTTGGCGGGAATAGTGTGTACAATGGTTCAATGAAAACTCGCACCCAATAGAATACAATTTCATTTTGGAAAGGCATATTGTATTTTCATATGTATTGGCGTTGATCAATCGGTGGCATTCGAGGAGAATATCGTTTTTTTTTTTGTTTCCAGACATCAATTGAAGAGACTATACCGGTATTAGAGAACCGGCAATTGGGATCATATAAATAAGTAGGTTATTAGGCTGATTATCGAAGATTTTCAAAAGCTTCGGAGGAAAAAAACGAAATCATGGAGCAAACTGAAGAGAGTGAACAAGATGTTCTGACGAAAGCTTTAACAGCCGAAGAATTGATAAAGATTCCTGAGGAAATTGCCAATAAGCTTAGAGTCCATTTTAAAGAAAATTTTGAGGAATTCATAACTGCTAAAGCCGTTTTTCAACACAGCAGACAGGCACTTGGTAATACTTGATATAGTTAATTAATATGGATAAACTTAACCTAAAAATTTTGGAATGCATGTACACAACGTTTTACCCCTTATTTAATCAAGAACTTTATTTTATCATTTTTTGTTTGTTTGTAATACAGAACGAAAACTCGAAAAGTTACAAAAAGATTCTAAGGAAAACGAATTGGACTTGGAGGAGCGTAAAGGAAAGCTAGAATTGACCGAACGTCATGTTGTTGAACTACAAACAAAACTCGATGAGGCCAAAAGTGAAATTTACAAATTACAAGAATCGGTAAAACGTCTTCAAAAAGAGAATACTGAATATCGTCGTCAACGAGATGAAGCTGTCGATGAACGAGATACGTTACAATTGCAATTGGAACGTCGCGATCACGAGGTGGAAAGATTACATACGGAAGTTACATCCTTAATGACACAATTAAAGACTGCAGTGGGAGCAAAATGTCAGGCTATTGCTGAAGCTGAGGAAATACGTAGCCGTGAAATGAACTTGGACTTTAAAGAAAAACGCTTGGAGCAAGAAAAAACCCTCATCACCCATCAAATGAGCGCTTTAGAAGTTGAACTAGCCAAGAGGACATCCGAATTACAAGCTATACGTGCTGAGTCATCATCACGAGCATTATTTACAGATACACGCTTAGCACAATGTGAAGAAGAATTAAAAATATCAAATGAAGGATTAAAACAGTTGCGTGAAACGAATGCAACTCTTCAACGACGTTGCGATGAGCTTGCACAAAAAGTTGAAGAACAACGTGCACACGAGCTCTCAATGCATTCCTCGTATCACGAAGAAATTGGAAGTCAAAAAAAATTAGCTGAACTTTACAATGGTATGGTGGATGAAGCTAACGGAAAGGCTGAAGAATATGCTAATGCTGTGAAAGAATTACAAGAACTATTGGAACAAACTACAGAGCAATTTGGTGCTCTTGAAACGGAATATGGACAATTTAAAATAGAGCATGAAAAAATTGTCAATGAAAAAAATACGAAGATCGAAGAATTATCAAAAGAATTGGAACAAGCAAACGAATTACTTAAGAGTGTAAAGCAAGAACGATTGGATCAAGCAGTAGAACAACTGGCGCCAACTGCTGCAATTACAAGTCGAATTTTGAAAAAGGGATTGAGTCTTACGCAAATATATACGCAATTAGTGGAGACAGTTAATGAATTAACTGTTGAACGTGAAGAGAATGAACGACTCAAATCGCAAATAGAAGTAATATTACGGGAATTGGAAGAGAGAGCACCAGAACTTCAACGGCAACGTGAAGAATATAATGCAGCCGTGGCTAATGTTACATCGCTTTCAAATCAACTTGATGAATTACTTGCACAAAATAATCAATTACAAGAAAGTTACGACGAGGCAAATCGCATTGCCAAACATCATACACGGGAGAATCAACGATTGAAAACTGAACTTGCTGACTTAGCACGTCAAGTGTGCTATTTATTAAAGGAAGTGCAAGAAAACCGTACTGGTACAGTAGTTGTTAGTGGTAATGATACAACAATTGAATCTGAATTAGCATCATCGCAATTGATAAGTAAAAAATTAGTGACATTCAAAGATATTGAAGAGTTGCAAGAGAATAATCAGAAATTATTGGCAATTGTTCGTACTTTATCATCAAGACAAGAGGAGCTTGAACGCACTACGGATGAAATTAATTCGGGTGAAATGAAAGAAAAACTTGAAAGGTATGTGGAACAGTTAGCCGAAATGCAAGCGGCACAAGAACGTCAAGCGAAAATGGTCGAAGGTTTAATACGACAAAGAGATACGTATAAAAATATGTATCAGCAATCATTAAATCAAACAACGAAAGTAAGTGACAAAAATGAATCATCAAATGCCATGGAACAAGATGACAATAATACACCGACAAATAATATGAATCAATCAGCTAGCCATAATAAGTCAAATGACGAACACAATGATAGGATGAAAGTAATGTTAGAGAATAAACTTGCAGACACGGAATCAAAGCTTAAACAAGTTTCAGACGAATATGCAATTTATAAAAAAGAAAAAGTGGCGCATGAGCGTATGCTTGGTGAGGAAATTGATAGATTGAGAAAAGAAGCTGAAACAAATTCTGCACGTTGTTGTCGATTGAAAGCACAACTTGATTCTGCTCAAGAACGTTTTAATCTTTTACAGACAAATGTCGCAACGTATAAATCACAAATTAAAACTCTTGAAGATCGCTGTAATAATTATAATACGACAATTGGAAAGCACGAACAGAGTATAATGTTATTGAAAGATGAAGCATTGTCATTACAAACACGTCTATCACGTGCTGAAGTTCAATTAGAAAATTTACGACAGGAGCGACAACTGTTACGTGACTCTGAGGGAAGATTGTTGAAAGAACGTGAAATGTTACATCGTGAGCGACAAACAAATGCTTTATTAAAAGCTGATGTTGAGTCAATTAAAGCGAGTTTAGAACGCGCACAAGCTGAAGGTCAATTAAGAGCAGAAATAAGATTGGATGATGCGATTCGAGAATGTGCCGCGTTACGTCGACGTCTACAAGAGGAACAAGATCGTTTCCGAGAATTAACATCACACTTGGAGCGACAGCTTTCTACTGCACAGGAACGTCTTACTGAAGAGAAAAATATGACTGAACGACTACGCGTTGAATTGGAAGCGTGCCATACTGCACAAACAACAGCTGAGAGTCGTTGCGAGGAATTAGAAGCTAAATTGCGAGAAACTCTTGCGCAATCGTGTACGAAACCCATTACTGGAGATGAAAATTTGGCCAAACGGTTACAAGAGTTGGAACTTCAATTGGCCAGTGTTAATGCGGAAAATCGTTCATTGATGGAACAATTAAAAACAGCACGACAACAAAATCAACAATATAGCGACATTGCTGATAGTACTGAAACGCAATTGAAGGAAATGACTCAACAATATGAAGTACAAAAACGTGAACTGGAAGCAACTTCAGAGAGATGGCGTAATACAGAAGAACAATTAGAAAAGAAAATTAAGTTATTGGAGACCGAATTGGCTCAAGCACAGAGTGGTCAACAATTGACTGATTCAGATTTGAAGGAAAAATTAGCATCGGCTGAAGTAAAACTCGAAGAACTCGACGAAGTAAAGGGTGAACTTGAATTAATGAAGAGTGATTTGCAAAATGCAACGCAAGTAGCGAAAGAAGCTGAGGAAAAATATGCCCGTGAAATGGTTTTGCATTCAAATGATTTACAAGTGTTGGCGAAATTACGAGCTGATACGGAAAAAGTATCAGAAACCGTTGATAAATTAACAGAAATGAAAAATAATGTTGTTATAACACTCGAGAACGAGAGAAAAGGATGGCAAGAGCGTGAAAAACAATTTCAACATGATATAGAAGAGATGCAAAAACGATTAGAAGATCTTGACGCACAAAATGCTCTACTTCACAATCAAGTTCAGGAATTGAGTGATCGTACGGCAATTATGCAGAGTAGCCGGTCATCGCTTGGTGGTCAAGATTCAATGGATACAAGTATCGATTCAATGAATCGTAGTTTGACTGGTATTGAAGAAGATTCAAAATCAGCTGAACAATTATTACGTGTGATGAAATATCTACGACGTGAAAAAGATCTTGCAGTAACTAAATTGGATGTTTTACGTGCGGAAAATTTACGATTAAAATCACAAGCTGAAATGGCTGAAAGACGTTTAAAGGAGGCTGAAGCGTCACTCAGTAATCATAGAGAAGAGTCAGAGATTAATATTGTAACGGCATCTAAACATACAGAATTATTAAGAAAAGTTGGAACACTCAATGCTATTACTGATTCAAACAGAATTCTTCGCGAAGAGAGAGATTCATTATTGACAAAGGTTACTGAGCTTGGAACAAAGGTTTCGGTATTATCTGAGGAAGTTGTACCGCTTCGAGAAAAAGCGAGAGATTTATTAGCAAAGAATGATGCATTAAATCAAGAGAATGTAGGATTGAAAGGTGAGGCGACCCGCTGGAGACAACGTGCCAACGCCCTGGTAGAACGTGCAAATAAAGCGAGTCCCGAAGACTGGCGAAGACTTCAAACTGAACGTGAAAATCTTAGTAAATTATTAACATCTGAACGAGAAACATTTGCAAAACGAATGGATGAAATGAATGTTTTAAAGATGGATAAAACTCGATTGGAAGAACAAGTGACACAAATGCAACGGGAATTGCAGGCACAAAATGAACAACAGGCTAAATCTACCGAGGAGCTTCGTAAGCTCACACAAGATTTGAACGATTCGTTGGCTGAATCATTGACGAAAGCAAAAGATTTAGCGAATTTAAAGAAGGAACTTGGTGAAAAAGAAACTATATTAAATGATGTGAAAAATAAAGAAATACAAATTCGTAAAATTGCCAAAAAATATAAAACACAATATGAAGAGTTGGCCAAAACAATGGAAGAAGAGAAGTCTAAAGCGGAAGAAATTCAGGCGACTGCTAGTGGTGAGGAAACCCAGGTGTCACAAGAACGCGAAGATCAATTGCGCGAAGAGGGCCGTCAAGAGCTTCGTCAATCGAATCAAGAATTAGCGGCAAAAGTGGAAGAATTGACACAACAAATTGCTTGTGTTCAAGCTGAGGCAGACAGCTTAAGATCGGAAATTGAAAATATACATAAAATATGTACTGAAAGAGAAGAACGCACTAAACAATTATTGAAAGGTGCTCGAACAAAGATAATGACACTTTCGGAATCTAAAAATAAATGCGAGCGTGAATTATCTGAATTGAAAATGAAAGTAGAAACAGGTAACAATGATAATGAAACAAGTGAACATGACGCAAGATTAACTGCAATGAAATCACAATTGGAGGGAAGAATTTCACGATTGGAGCATGAAAAAACTGAGGCAGTTGCCGAAAAAGATACACTTCTTCAAAGAGTGAATCAATTACAACGACAGATATCAGCTAACATGAGTGGAGTAAATCCAACTGAGCCACCAACTGCAAATATAAAACCAATGTCAGCGCGCGCCGAAACTCCTTTGGCAAGTATTCGTCCTATGAGTGTTGTTGTTCAATCTCGAACTGCTGCAGTATTACCAACAACCGCAAGTAATCCTGTCCCCGTCGCTCCTCAACAACAACAACAGCAATCAGTCGTTCACACTACAGAGACAAGTTCACCTACTAGCAGTCATACTGATTATCAACCGGCAAGCACTAGCAGTTCGGTAACTCAAACTGGACAATCGAATTTACGACAATTAGCAGTCCAACCACAATTGAGTGAATCCGCAGAATCAACACAACGTGAAGAACTAGAAACTGTAGATAACAATATTGGTACTCAACAACAAAATCAACAGCAAACACAGCAACAACAGTCATGTCAACTTCAACAGCCGCAATCTCAGTCGCAATCACAACAGCAACAATCACAAGATCAACAATCACCGCAACAGCAACAGCCACAAACTGTAGCATTAGTTAGTCCGCGTGTTGAACAACAACAACAACAGCAGCAGCAACAGCAACCACCACTACCACTACCACCACCACAACAACAACAACAACAACAACAACAACTACAGCAACAATCTCAACCACTAGTAGTTGGTGATCAGCAGCTAACAATTGCGTGTAGTTCAACACAATCTGTGAGTACGTCACAAGGTTCTTCTGGCCATAAACGTACCCGGGGCCTTGAATCATCAACTTCTGGCACAGGTGGGATTGAAGGAGTAGATCACAGTAGTACTGAACAGATGCCCAGTCCAAAGCCGAAGAGAATTCGCACTCAAGAGTTGGCATCCACTGCCACAACAAGTGGATCTGATGTGGAATATCAAGTACCAACATCAAGTCAAAGAGATCAAGATGAAGAGGGGGAGGAGGGTTGTATTGTAGTGGTGGATTGTGATGAAGGTGAAGGAGGTGGACATCAAGAGGTGGCGCAAGAGGATGAGGAATTCGAAAATGATCCGTATGAAGAAATGGAAGAAGAAGAAGATAATGAAGATGAAGAAGAAGAAGAGGAAGAAGAGGAAATGCCGTATGGAGTTGAAGTAGAAGTTGGAGGTGATAACAATGAAGTCGAAATAATTATGGAAGAGGACTCACGTAATGTTGAAGTGCCAATACAAGTGCAGCCAACAATTCCAAGTACCCAACAGCCACCACAACAACAATCTGAGGCAATCAGCAGTGCCGGCCCGACTGGTGAACCACAAGCATTTGTTGCACGTTCATCTCGTGGTATTGCACCTATGCCACGTCAACAGCAACATTTTTTGTTGCCTCAACAAGGCTATGAGGACGGAGGTGATGATAGTATTGTGCCAAGTACCCCAACACTCTTTGTTCCGCGTCGTGGAGATGGTTTTGGTGAAGCTGTGAGTTCACCTCAAGTTCCCCAGGGACGTTTTACTTTTGGTGATTCCGCACCTTCATCCACGCCGTCATTAACAACTGCTACAGGACCAACAGTCCGAACAATTTTTGGTGCATCCGGTTCAGGTGTCGCACAAGTTGTACAAGAAGGAATGGACGATACGCGTATGGATTTGACACAATTGGAAGATAGCGGTACTGGACGTAGTGTACCAACAACACCACTACAAGTATCACCAGTTACAGATGTACCGCTATCAACAAGCAGTGGACAGTCAGAAGAACAAGAAACATCAGTGACTGGTCTTATAACAACTGGATCTTCAGTTAGTGATGGAAGTGTAGAGGTGACAATGGTCCCGAGTATTCGTATCACTACTGATCAAGAGAGTGAACAAATGGAAGCTGTACCGGGATCCAGTACGGCAATTACAAATGACGGAGTGAGCTCAGAGAGCGATCAACAAACTGTTGGAGTAGCACCATCAGCCACTGGCAGCGATGCCGATGCCGATGCAGTCGACACTGGTGCAGATGAAGAGGACGGTGAGGAAGAAGGACGTGAAGCCGAGGCGAGTCCATCAGTGAATACTCGTCAAAGGACAATGGCAGCAGCCGCAACTGTGCCATCAGGTGTACCAACTGGTTCTACAGCAGGTGGTGCACGTGGTACAGCCCCAAGACGATCTTCGAGAACGCAATTCCGTGCGTCCGGTCGTGGAGTTCGGCCGACTCCTATTATCTGGGACAATCAAAGCGCACGTGGTGAGTTATAGATATTTCAAATAATTATAATATTATATTTAAACGTAATTTTATTATAAAAAAAAGTCTATTGAGAAAATTTATCTATAGGTCAATCACCAAATCGAGGACATCCAAGTATTCGTGGAGTGAATAATGAAAGTGCACGTGGTCGTAGTTCACGTGGTAGACGAGGTATGCGACCAAATAAATATAGTGGATATCCAAGATATTAAATCACTAAGAATAAAAGTCGAAGAATAAAAAAAAAAGGATTGCATTTAACGTTTATTATATGATGATCATTAATCATTCTATTCGGAAATGTTTACATACGTACGTTTATACTTTTAGTATTATTTTTTTTTCAACTTTTATATTTTCACCAAATTATTATAGAAAATAACAAATATGTTATGACTATATACAATTATGGTATATTCTATTTTTTTTTTTCTTTCTACGATATGTATAATAGTTCTTAAAATAAAGTCCAAGTTGCAAAGTTGTCAAATAAATAAATCTCATGTATATATGATAATAGAGTATATTATTATTTAAATATTTGAGCATAATTAATCAATATAAATAAATAAGTGACGATAGGAATATATCATTATAATTCGTTGTATAAAATTGGGTTTATGATTTCACATAGAGTATAAAGTGAAGTAATATTTATGTTTAATCAGATAAATAAGTTATAAATACTAAGTACAAACAAAATTCAAAAATGAATTTATTATATATATAATGAAAAATGCAAATACTACATTTGAAAAAACAAATGTATGTCTTGAAAGTGATCCACTAATAATATCACAATTTTTTCTTAAAGTGTCAAAATTCTCTGGTACCAACCATATAATTCAATGGTATCCAAAACTATGTGTCTTCATTCTGTTAACATAACTTATAAACAGGTGTCAAAAATTGTCTCAAATTCATTGTGATCTATTTAATGTCCGGCGCCGTATGACAGTAAAATGCGAGGGCGTTAACTATTTACGCGGGCTCATTGCCAACAATTCTCTTTGAATCTGTTCTTGTTTCATCATTTCTTCGCACCATGGCAGTATATAGACTGCATAAAAAAAAAATATTTTTTGTTTGTGTTTATTTGTTTTTTTTTTTTTTTTTTTTTTTTTTTTTTCAATATAATTGCGTTTACATTGTTACGCCTTGAAATATATACGTTATTTTAAATATTTCATATAAAAATATAAAAACATGTCTACACGTTTGGAATATTTGAAAAATTCAATGATATAGTGATGATATGTTTGAATTATTCTAAATTGAATTGATGATTAATTACATTTTCTAATTTATCAGATTAGTTGAGTTGAAGATGAAATTTCACAGCCATACTCGATAATCTTATTAATAATACAATAAATTATTTTTCTATTTTGCCCATTGCAATCAAATAAATTTAATAGTAGGTCTATCTCTTTCCAAATCTTCACGTTCTGTATGGCCAGCCACGGTACACCTGCATTTTCGATGCTGTTCAATGCTAATTGTTTTTCTTGTTGTCACTGAATTATTATGTGAATCCACAACGAGAAATTCAAAATCAAGTTCTTCATAATATATAGAATCTTGGTCAGGCATGCATATTTTATTTTCAAAATTGCAACAACCAGCGTGGCCATCGCACCGATGAACAACAAGATATGATGGCTGATGTGGCCTCTCCTTGTGCACTGAATAACCATGATAAATCATAAGATCCACTAAATTATACGCACGTAGTTGTGGTTTAGCGCATTTGAATTTTAGTGATCGATTTAATGAAGGCAAGTCCATTAATAGATTTCTTTGTACTGGTGCAGATGATACAATTGGCAAATTATTACACGTGATAATGATCAGTATTAACATATGAATAAGTGATCCAACACGTGTCCATGTTAATATCTTCATGATATTAATCAATTTTATTATACTTTTATATTTCCAAACAGTTTATTTTCAATTGATAAAATTAAAAAATCAATTCTATAGTTAGCACATTTATTTTAGAAAATTTTTGTTATATTTCTCTCAGAATATCGTCGTGTGACGAAGCTATAGACTTTACTGAGAGCTTTCTGGTAGATAGACGAGTATTTATATGTTTGAGGAGATGAATCCAAGGCAAGTCCCTCTCGTGCCGCACGCGTCTTGATATCATGTGTACACACGGTGATTATTTTTCACACATAATTTTGTGCTTGCCATCAAAAAAAAGTCCCATACAATTTTTTTTTTCTCTTTTTCCTTCATTTTTACATTACTCATTGTATTCTGTAAAGAACCATGTAAAAATTATAATTCACAATCGTAATTTTAATCAAATTTATTAGATGTAAATAAGATATAAAGAATAATAAATGAGTCGATGTTGGGAAAGGACATGCAAACTGGACCTTCGTCATCTGTTACGCGTCATTGGGAATTCCCTGAGCTGTATTAACCAAGAATTGTTGTCGCGGTGTCATTGAACTCAATGTAATTTTTTATCTTTAATATTTTACCAATGAACTTGTTGTAGAGTTTATGTATATTTTCATCAATTTTACCTATTCACATATTTTTTTTTTTTTTTTTTTTTGTTATCTAACATTTAGCATCCATAACTATCGTGTGTACTGCAATTAAGAAAAACCACATGTTATGATTTAAACAATAAACAAGGAAAATTTGTATGTGTAAAAAATAAGAAAAATTGTGGAAGTAATTATGAAAATGATTTATGAATTCATGTTTTACGTGAGGAAGAAAAAAAAAAAAAAAATATCTATTGGTAGCGGAGTATTTTTCACACAATTGTCATTACGTATTGCTGCGTTTATAATTCTATATTTAGTTTACACTGAGGAAGTCCGCGAGAGGAAAGAGGAAAATAATTGATGATTCAAATGCAATCATTTACTATTTCTTGGTATTCTCCTTGACAGATCTGAAAATTTTTATTTAATAATCAATCGATCCAACACACTTACCTCAACTTCTGAACTTCCTCAATAATAGAGCTTTTTTTTTTATGACATGAATGAAGTATTTTCGTTATTTACATGATTTATACAATTGCGTATACAATATTCATGAATAATCATTTTTATAAAGAGAACGATATGAATCTTGCTAATTATTTATACAGTGGATGTATAATATTATAATGGAATGTAATGAAATTTATGGACATGATTATTACATGGACAATTATATATGATAAATGTATATTAGATTTAATTCAGAGGTGTACATATTATTCAATTTTACTACGCAATCGAGTTACTCTTGGAAAAAAGTGAGAGGATAAAGAATTTGGCAACGAGAATGTTCCTATATAATTTTGGTGAAACTGCGATGAACATCTCACTAAATACCGGATGCCAGAGAACGTTGATCCTCTCCAAGTCCATTCAAAAAGTGGACCGCCATCACGTACTTTCTCCTACTAAATTGGATGATTTCATGGCGTGAATATCTCGGTCCCAGATGACGTTATAGGGGGCTGCTAACCGAACCTGTACGACCGCCTGTGCGGAAAAAAAAAAAAAAAAAAAAAATACACAAAGAGTCGGGAAGGGCTTCGGACAATAATTGGTCATCAAACCACTATGACGTCGACGTTGCGTGTGACGAGATCCAATACGCAATATTCATTGACTCGATTTTCAAAATGATCAAGTTCAATGAGTCACACTTTATCCATTTTATTTTACTTCATTGATTTTGATGAAAATTTTTCATTAAAATAGTTCGTAGTTTAAAATTTTTTTATTGTTTTTTTAATTTATTTTTTTTATGTTATTTATGTTTAATTTTTTTTTCATTGAAAAAGTTCTGGATTCACTGTGTTCAATGAAAATACACGTGTCTTTTTATAGTAATTTTTCGTGTATAAAATACCGGGCTATGGTAATTATAATGATATTTCAGAGGTTCTGAAAAAAATTCAAGTATCTTTTTGTATAAGAGTATTAGTTTTCAGCCATCGTCATCATCATCATCATTAGCATTGCGGTTAGGAGTAGCAATATATGTGATGCAGTACAAGCGGTCATTCATCTTATATGTAAAAATGAAATTATATATTATCATATGTCGCATGTATATATATTACGCATAAATTAAAGCCATGAGGCAAATAATGCGAAGACGAATCAATGTTGGTCAGCATTTGCGTTAGTCTTGATTGACCATTCAAAAAATAGAGTCTTATACATTTTCCACTTCTCTCTCATTGGTGTCTTCTTTCACATTTCAGAACTCCACAACTCGTTGAACTGTACGGTTGTCGATTGTCAAACGCGTTCTTTCAGAATTTATTCTATTTATAGATTAAATGTTAATTTTTCGATTATTAAATTAAAAAAATCATTGTTTATTAAACGTTATATAAAAAATATTGGTGTTTGACTTTCAAATAATTGAATTTATTCATCATGAATCATCTGTATTTCATTCTAATTCCGTTGATGATCCTGAGCTCTTGTTGTAAGGGAAAATTCCATCATCACAAGTAAGACCCATTATATTTTTCTTTCTTTATTTTTTTCATATGAGATGTTTGAAATAAATATATGCAATTACGAACAAAAACATTTACATGAGATTTCATGTGTGGTAATGAAAATTTTTTCCTCCTCATAGAGATAGCAGTTACTTGAATC
The DNA here is from genome assembly GCA_963920625.1 of Dinocampus coccinellae. Classification (NCBI taxonomy): domain Eukaryota; kingdom Metazoa; phylum Arthropoda; class Insecta; order Hymenoptera; family Braconidae; genus Dinocampus; species Dinocampus coccinellae. The sequence continues at coordinate 4,030,616 of OY987184.1, read as the reverse complement.
ATGTTCAATTAGTACATCAATTTAAGTGCTCATCACCTCAACCACGTGCAATTCCTGTAGAAGAACTTTTGTCAGTTGGTCCAAGTCCCGATGAAATTTTCTATCCGGCATCAACAGTACTTGATCGTTGCACTGGTGCTGGATGCTGTCCACAAGAGAGTGAAATATGCAGTCCAATCGAAATAAGAAACGTCACTTTGGTGTTTTTGGTTCAGCATCGATTCGATCATCAACGTGATCGACACCATGAAATAATTCATGCGGTAGAGCACACAAAGTGTAAATGTATTAGTCGAAACGAAGAATCATTTGTCTTCAATTAAGATATCACTTCTTATATGCTCTAAATTTTTTTATATTTTTTGTCGTAAAATATATATATATATATATAGATATGTGGTGCATCTATTGATTGATTGTGTTATTTTTGCTAAGATATTCAAAAAAATTTTTTTGCTTCATCCAAATCACGTTTAATACTGTCATTATCCGGTGCTAATTTGAGAGCTGCCTCCAATTCCGGAATACCATGTTGAGGTGCTGATAATTTGCATAGTGCTGCGCCAAGTCTTGCATGACAACGTGCACGTGATTCACAATTACCTTGGCATTTTGGAACCATCAGTGTAAGCGCCTGTGATTCATATGAGTAAAATAAGGGTAGGAGAAAAAAAAGTTTGTTGAAAATTATACAAGTGAAATATATACCGTGGAACAGTCTTCGATGCATCTGCGATAATTACCAATCGCATATTGCGCAGCCGATCTATTTGCATATAGAGATGTCATCTTATCACTCAATTTGATGCCATGCGTGTAAGCACTTATAGCTGCAATATAGTTGCCAGCCTTGAAAAATTCACTGCAAAAAATAATAAGAAACTTATGTGGTCGTAGTATATAAATAAGAAATATAATTATTAGTAATAAAAAGAAAATTGTATCATTATACAATATATTATAAAGATTTTGAGTAGAATCTGTTAAATTTTTATGTATAAAATAAAGAAACAGAATGAATAATGTGAAAACTTACTCGCCCTTATCTTTCAACCACTGTGGATTTTGTTCTTCTGGTCTCAAATCATCTGAGACAAAGCCGCACTTTCGTCGTGCTTCTACTTGTTTTTCAAGCCACTAAAAAGAAAATATTCAAAAGGGACGAATGTTAACGATTATTATCAAATTTATCTTTCGAATTCTACTATTATTTTTTATTTTTTATTAATATGCTATCTCACTTCTTGCTCTTCCAAATGATAACTTTCTCTCGCTGGCGTTGGAAAAACACGTTCAGAAAATTTAACATTAATTGTACCAGTTTGCCGTGGTTTTGGAATATTAGTGTCGACATCATTGGAGATGTTTTGTTTGCATGTACGGTATTTTTTATTTAATAATTTATCTATAATTTCTTTTCTACGTTGACTGTCTTTATCTTTTATATTTTGAGTGTGTTGATAAATTTTTTCGTCGTTAATTTTGTTTATTGTTACTGGATTAGACTTTGAATAAGCTGAATTATTAGTATTTTTCACTTCGTTCATAGGAATTACATTTAAATTATCTATTTTGATTTTGCATTTATCTTGAGAAGTTAAAATTTTCTCAGATTTTACATCATCAATATACTCCAAACATTCAAGTGGGGCCCTTTAAATGTAATATAGTATAGGTGATTTTTCCTAAGTAAAAATACTAAAAAATTTAATTTATATACTTTATTGGTCGAGCATCAATAAAATCTGGTTTTTCAGTGAGTATTCGCCATTTTTCCATGTCTTCCATAGCTTCCCGTCTATGGCAATTACGAATGTTCTCAATTTCATTCAGCGTCGCAGTATCCAATTCAATTTGTTTCCTCACAGCTTGTCTCTGTAGTTCTTGCTGTTTTTCTAAGTATCAATCCCCATACACGATAAATAAGTAAAAAATGACTCGGTTGAAATCTCATCACACTGATATTATGACAATACTTTACCGCTCTTCTCTTTAGCTTTTTTTACAGCCAATAATTGAAGCCGTTCCATTGCTTGATTTCTATACTCTTGTTTTTTTTCCTTTGTCAAGTCCTGGTGAGTAAGACTCGGCCATTTCAGGCCGATTTTCATTTTCTTCAATATAAAAACTGCCGATGATTCTCCCATTGTACATTGACTCTCCTCTTCCACGACATTTTCAAATAAAAACAATTCGAGAATAAATGGTGGATAATTCACCTGGATATTATATAACGGCAAAATAAATATTGATAAAAATTATAAATTAACGTGTCTATTTTTGGGGGTTATCACGTACCTTTACGTAATTATCAATGACAATAATATGATTTTTTTTCAAATTGCCTTTAATTGGTATTGTAATTATTATTTCTCCAACAGTTTGTCGCCAAGTATAATCAGTTATAGGTATAACTGGCATTTTTAATTCAATATACTACTAGATCTATAATTATTTTCAGATTCAATCTATCACTTATGTGAAGTTATCGATTAAACAAAATTTCTCATATTTCGTACAATGGAATTGAATTTGTGTTATGTGGAACATTCATTTACATCTAAGGAATTTCATTAAAAAAAAATTGCATTCAATAAGTCACAAATTGTTCAATTAGTTGTATTAACTGGTTAGTGTTAGATATTAACATAAAAAAAAGACGTATTCCAATCAGGTTTTGAATGATAATAACTAATCAGGTAATCGAAAAATTAATTGTTTAGTGGTTGTGTGTATGCGCATGATCTAATCAAATGTATCAGATTGTCATGTAAATTCATTCAACATAATTTTCATTAATAAACGAAATACACTAGCTAATAAGTAGAATTAGTACATCTACGGTAAATTTGCTGCAGTGCGTACAGGTTTCAGTGATTCTCTGACTGTGGAACGCCAGCCGATGACACGTTTTTTTCCACAATTTAATCAAATTATGAATCATATTTTTTGAATTCTTATTTATTGAACAAAAAATAAATTACGAAAGTACTTATTATGTTTTTACATTGGTATCATTAAATACTATTAAATTTGGTTTGACATATCACAATCAGTAAAAACACGTTTTTGATTATTAGATAAATTATGATTTATACCACCCTTTTTCTTCAATACTTAGTAAATTTCAGGTAGATCATGGGTGAAATAAAAGTTTTCACATTGTAGAACAACATTTTTTATAAATTTTTCATTTCGATGAACAGGTACACAATAGCTGCCTAATAAATACAATTTTCTTTTAAATAAACAAGTATATTATCAACTGCCAGGTGCATTACATTGCATTTGGTTCCATCTACTATTGGCATATCTTTGCAACTCTCCGGACACTTGAATTCAACAATTTTTAAAATAATACCGTCTTCAACAACAACTCCATCAAAACTAGCGTATATCCGTGGTTGAAATGAACTTGGAATTAATCCAACTTGCTCCACTTCTAATCTAAACAAAAAAAATACACCAGTCACTACTTATTAAATTTGAAATGATAATTAAAAACTACAATTAATTTAAAAAAAAATAACTTACAAAAACTTTAACAGAATAAGGTTGAGAAGTTACTGAAGTTTGCCTTTACTAATACTGCTGCTCGAATCGAATAACTTTTTCCATTTTTTTTTAATTCTTCTACATTAAAATAACATAAATCGCTCATAATTCCAAGTGGATAAATATTATCCTCCTTGGTGCTGTTTTATTTATAACAAATATAAATCAATCATCAGTCTACATCTCATCATACATCTCAAGAATTGATCAATACGATCAAACGTTTTCTCATCAAAAAGTTACATTATTGTTGTTCATCATTCTCATCTACAAGACTGTGTATGAAGTGTAAATATAGTGTAAAGTGCATTTTCAAATAAATTGTAAATATTTCAAGCATAAAATTGGCACAATTGTATATCGCGATTATTGCAATTCCAACTGCAATCAACCCGGCTTCTCATCCCATCTTAAACACCCATACAGTCTACTTATATATCTCATTCAAAAATAAAATAATTTATTATTTTATTTTTCTCATTTATATTTTTTACATATATATATCCAAACGTTTCTCTTAATATTATTGACCAATATTATTAGAAAAACAATACTATATGTATCATAAATAATTTTATATCGATTCTTCATAAACAAAAAAAAAATCAAAATAAATGAAGCAATTCAAAAGGTGATACCAACATACAACACAAACGACAACATTAAAAAATATCTCAATAGGAGAATCATCAAACTTCAAAAACAAAAATCCAAACTTTTAAATTTATGGCACAAAAAATTACAAACTGATCCAAGAATCAAAAATGCGCAAACAAGAAAAATAAAAATACTTCTAAACGAAATGAAAAAACAACTACAGCATGAGTTCAATCTAGACGTCGAGAGATACTGGAAAAATATTTTCAATAAAATAGACTTCAGAAATACCCACCAATTCATGCCGACTATTAACAAAATATTGAGGCCTAAAAACAACTCAAAACTTCCGGACATACACATAAAAAACACTGACCAACATATAATAAATAGGAGCGTATGTAAGTTAGATGAAGCTATAATCAACAATGAAAAAATAATCATCTCCAAGTCAGCAGACAAACTCAACGCCATTGGAGTCTATTTTGAAACTATAAACTCGCCAAGACACTTGAATATAGGATCTCGAATCAGGGAATTGATAATGGGAAAAAGCAAACGATTCCAAGAAGAATTCAACAAAGACAGAATAAACAACACCTCCACAACACAACTCTCAGACACAAATTCAGCACACCTACCAACAATATATATCCAAACGTTTTTCTTGATATTAATGAACGATATTATTAAAAAAACAATATTATATGTATCATAAATAATTTTATATCGATTCTCCATAAACAAAAAAGTATCAACCCTCTTACCCCTGTAAATAGTGTAAATAATGCCAGTAATAGGCTAAAAAAGACATTGATATTCAATATTTTTTCTATTCTATATTGATATTCAATATTTTTCATTCAAACAGCAGAATCCCTCTCGAGAACATGCCTGAATCGTATAATATAAATCCCTGATTCAAGAATATTAGACTAGCTATAACCCTAAACATGCGGCTTTTGTCAGAGATCTCACACTACAATGATTCTCGAAATAACACAGATACGTAGATGATTACCAACTAGAATTTTTTTTTTTCTTTTCAATCTCAATATATATATCCAAACGTTCCTCTTAATAACATTGATCGATAACATTAAAAAAACAAGTTTATATTTATCATAAATGATTTCATATCAATTCTCCATACAAAAAGGTGAATACCAAACAAATTTATAGCACCACTTCAATTCAATTTTTTACCTCTGACATGCTCACAATTTCGCCCTCGACATTCATACTTCACATTAACATTTCTAATTATATTACGTCTTAATAAAACTGTAAACAAAAACCGCTCATTTTTCGACGGTAGTGACCTCTTCAAAACTTTACGGCAAAAATCGCGATTAATGAGAAGGAAAAATTAAAAAAAAATCAAGATCTTAATTAATATTAATGAATTTTGTTTATGTAATAAAGTTACGTATAATCAAAAACTTTAAATTATAAAGGAAAATTATGTTCAATAAATTGACAAAACAATTTAATATGTTTGTTAAGTTGTGCGCATGCACGTAACTATTGAAAAAAAGTATTTTTTCAATTATTAATTGAATAAACTTGACCAACTAGTGATTCGATACACCCAAATTTCATGATGAAATTCATAATATGTAATGATATTTAGTTGGAGCCGTTTTTTAAATTTAGTTTTACAGTTGGAACTGAGACTATTGGTTAGTATTGAGAAAAAAAAAAATTCATGCATCGGCCGGGAATCGAACCCGGATCGCCCGCGTGGCAGGCGAGCATTCTACCATTGAACCACCGATGCTGATGAAATATGTTATATTATAATAATATAAATATAATAATAAAAATAAAATTTTAAAATTATTTCTTATATAACTATAAGTCAAAATAAACAATCTCGAATATATATATATATAAAATCATTCTTACATAATGAAAATTGGAAATTATATATTTCCATTATAGTAATTCTATAGCTTAGATTAATAGGTACTATAATTGATTTTTTTTTTTATGGATTTCATTTGATATTGTTTTTATTTTATTGGTTTTCATCACAATTAAAAATTATTTTATGCTGTTTTGGACTAGTGAGTCCCTCGTACGAATATCTAATTATTCATTCGTTTGACTTAAATTACGTAGACAAATCTACAGAAAAAATTATTGTAAAAATCACTTGATTTTCTTTATTTCTTCAACATGCAATCAAATATAACCACTCAATTGTAAAAGGACACAGAATTATTCGATTATTGAAAATATTCTTCAATGAAAAATTACGCGCAACTCGTGGATTGTGTGGAGTGGAATATGCCCAAGTAATGTTTTCATAATTATATTATAAAAAACCTCGAAATAGAAAAAAAATTTTTTTTTATAAATCTTTATCTTCTTTGATTTTTTTTTTTCTTTTCCTTTTTTGTATTTTGTATTTTGTTTTCATTTTCATGTATACATTTATATTTATATATCTATAAAAAATGGAGGACTTTATTGATAATCGCTCATGTCATATCAAACTAAAACATGTAGATTATAACAAATTATGTGCTTATCACACTATATGGTTACAATTTTTTGCGTCCGTTGTTCGCTTTTTGTGACATTATTATATATAAATGCTTATAATATTATTGTATTCCCATTATGACGTTAAAACAGATCGTTAAATATATGTATATTGTATATATGTATATATGTACACATTTTTTTTTTTTTTTCAGATCGTTGAGCCATTTCGATTATCCATTCAACGAATTATGTTTCATATATTGAGATTTGTGTGTACATGTGGTTCTGTATCGCAGATAATATTAAATAATCACAAAGACATATCAGGGAATACAAATTTTACTTACAACTATTATAAATGTAATAATTAGTAAAATCCAGTTGATATTATTCTATTGATACAATTGACTTTACGAATACAACATGGATATTGATACATTTACGATTTTTTTCAAAAATTTTTCTTCAATACTTTCCAAAAGATTCACGTTAAATATGATTAATTGCGATGGATTCGTACATTTCATCTGATATTTGTAGAATTAATTAAAAGAAATGATAAGAATGACTAATAATGTTTTATAAATGTTTTATAAAATTAATAGCCTTTGTAAATGTGTGTACATATATTTAAAAGCCTCTCTTTATATAAATCGATTCTGGAATGTCTTTAAATGAAAAATTGTGCGAAAATAGTTTTGTGCACTACATAAAAATACAGTAAAAAGTGGCACTGACAAATACTATCGAAAATAAAGAAGATAAAGATTAAATAGAAATGGCAAAACGATATCAATACATTCTTTGATTTTTTACGGTCTTCTCCATTGTTTGTCTGATTTATGATATGAACGATTTATTTGAGCAAGTCATGATGCAAAAGAATTACTCGTTTTCATTTGCCTTTTTTCTTTTTATTTTCCCCACGTCATTACACTTTCATAATTCATTCACATGCTACAAATCGATGTATTTTAAATTACTAGCGACTAAATCGACACTCTGTGTCCCCAGGAAGAGGTTTTATTACTTTAATAATTTTTCATTTTCGTTGATACGGTTTATAAAGACATTTAGAGACACAGATGACAAAAAGAAATTCATTCTTTTTAGTCTAATTTTTTTTTAATTCTTTGACGTTTAAAAAAATTATCCTAAATAATTTGAATAACAGCATGAATAATAAATTGATACCAATAACATTTGAATTTTAGCCTCGAAAAAAATAAATAAACTTATCCGATGTATACATATAACGAATACTTGTATTTTTTTTTTTTTTTTTACTATTATTTTTAATTCTTCATTTTCTTCATACTACTAAACTGCAAAAAATTTTTGATCATGCAATCAAGATATTCACGTACATTCCAGGAAAATAAAATAATGAGGATTATGAAATAGACCGATTATTCATTCAACATGAAAAATAAAGGGTAACAAAAAAAAAAAAAATTAAATCAGCTACAATTATACTCAATGGCGTTTAGATAACGAGATATAGAAAAGTACTAATAACAATAATTATCTCAATGAAAAACCAAGAATCAAATAAAACGAGCTTTCGGCAAGCTTTAAAAGCCAATTGCCTGAATTTTCAGAAGTATACAACAAAAAAAAAAGTTGGATCAATTAATTTATAACATAAATTTGATCTCCATTCCGCCAGGAAGCTCGTGTGAAGGTACCACTACGAGTAGCACGAAATTCTGATTGTAATGGGATTAAAATTTTCATTAATATGAATAATAATAATAATAATAATAATAATAATAATAACAATTATTATAATTGTTATTTATAATAAATAAATACCCAAACATTATAGCGTGATTGAATTGAATAGTTACAATGAAATATCTATTTTTTACGTGCTGCCTTCTCAGCCTTTCGTCGCATTCGTTCAATTTCTTTACGTTCTTTCCGTTCACGATCAACTTGAGCACGTAATTCTTTCAATTTACGCTTTAAATGTGTTTTATCATCACCAGAAATGCCCAAAGTTTTGAAATCACGGGATTCCAATCGTAAAAGACTGCTACCATTGATTCCATTATCGATGAAACGTGTAGCGAATCTTTCTAAACCTATACCCGTCAACCATTGGCAAACCTTAAAAAGAATTTAGTTTTTAAATGAAATTACATAAATTTTCGATATTTTATTCCTTATTAATATTGAAAATATCAATGACTCACTTGTTCTTTAGTCCAATCTGTAATAGATGCAGTTTGCCAAAAAAGTGATTTTCTGTCCAACCCAAATTCACCAGTATTTGGCGGCATCCAAACTTCTGCCGAATCCAAACTACCGATTTTGGATGGACTAGGATCAATAGCCGTTGGACTAACGGATCCACCGGAGGATAAACTTGACGGTGAACCACCCTGATGATGCCACGGTGCATTAGTACCGCTAACTGCCGGTACCGGCGCCGATGTTACTTTAACCCGTTGATTTGCTTCACTCACCGCTTGTCTAATCTCTTCGATAAGATGATGACCAACTACAGTTGGATCACTGCCATGTGGATTATTCAAGTCTGTAAAATCACCGGAATTTTCACGAGAAGATGGCATATCATTACCGCCCAAACGTCGTTCCCGTTCTGCCAATACTTTTTTTAATTGTTCCGCCAATGACGGTGGATGACCAGTCAATCCTTTCTGTGACGCTGACCAACTCTGCTCAGTCATTGCTCTAACTTGAGAACTTATGGTACTATGTTGACGTATAGTCGTTGAGTGTGTTGACTCAAAATACTGCTTACTTTTTTGTGAACTTATTGACGAACTGCTAGAGTATGAACTTAAATTTGAATGTTTTATTGATTCACTAGTCGATCTAATGCTGGCATCGTGGGATGTTGTACCCATTTTTGAAGAGTCTTCCGTGTCAGTGTTATCACCACTTTCATCTAAACCATAATCTGAACTACTATTGCTCAATCCACCTGATCGTTTTGGTAATTGACGATTAGCTAATCCACCTCGACTCGCTAATTCAGCTTTACTTTTTCCCGCTGAATTATCTAACAATCGATGAGCCGGCACTGCACGATCTAATTCTTCTTTTATAGGAATTGGTAGTGGTAATTTTCTTTCTACTGTTGCAGTTTTATCGCCATCATCTGGACTACTGAGATCTGACGTTTCTGTATCGGATAATTGACAACTGGCGGATGATGGTGGCGGCGGCAATTGCCGTCGAGATAATTGAGGTGTTACAATACCTTTAGTTGAACCATCGTATGGCAATCGAACGGGTAAACCAAATCTCGTATGAGTCTCCGTAAGTTCAAGTTCTAGTTTGATTACCTGAATGTTTAAAGAAATTTAATTGATAATAAAATATACATTGATGCAATTTTATAATAAATATAATTATAATAATAATATTAGTATTAACATACTCGATCTTTCAATGTTTTAACAAGTGCATTGTATTCTGTATCTTTTTCTTGGAGTAATTGTTGATAAAATTCATCGCGCGCAACAATATCCGTTCGTAGTTCACGGGCAACTCGTCTCGCTCTTGCATATTTTTGTTGCAATGTTGTTGTTTGAGCCGTGGATTGCGATAACATTTCTCGGGTTGTTGAAAGTTCTTGTTTCGTTGCAGTCAGCGCTCGTTCTGATTCATGTAATCGCAGTCTTGATTCTCGAAGTTTGGCAGCATACTCTTCACTACCAGCGCCATTATTTTCTAACTCGACAAGCTGTAAAATTGTTAAATAAAACATCATGAATCGTGAAAAATCAATAGAAAATGTTGTAAACAAAAAAAAATTCAAATAAATAAATATTTTATTTTATTTAAAAATTCAATTCTATCATTATGCTGGCTATACAATGTAATAATTAATTAAAATTTTACCTTTGCCCTCAGTTTTTCCATTTCTTCATCAGCAATCGTGAGCTTATATTGACTCTGCAAGCAACCAACAACACACACACAAATGCATAGGCAAAAAAAAACCGAACCACCAATAGCGCACCAGACTTACTAAGGATAAAATCGCAATTACTAGAATCTATGACATAAAAATTCAATAGTGCAATGTACTATAATGCTGTCCAAGTAATAAAAGTGCATAATTTATACTATGTATATTCACTATATACATGATATATATTTTACTATACGTAAACAAATCAACGACACGACGAAAGTGCAATAATAAAGTAATAGTTCAATTACACATGTCCATTTAACAGAAAATAAATAAATAAATTATATTGAAGAATATAAATGAAATAATTGATAATAAAATTTTAACACAAATTAATTTTTTATATAAGTAAAAAAATACCTCTTGCAAAAGTGCTCGGAGACTTTCAACATCGTTTTGAGTTGTACAAGGATGGCCACTCGATGAACTAATTATTGGCGATCGACTACGATTTGGTGAATGATAATTTTCTATTGGACTGTGTGGTGGCTCGCCTTCAGAACAGGATGACATTTCTGGTGATCCAGGTATGCCACCATGTCCGATTGTACTATTCGTGGAACGATCATTGGCATGTGATGTTTCTGGTGATGTGTCCGAGAAATTTAATCGCCTAATCGTTTACACAAAAATATAAAAAAAAAAAAAAAAAAAAAATTTAGTAATATCATCATGATATTGAGTTGACAATCGCTTAATAAATTTACATGATTATTCTCTCAGTACCAACTGGAGGCCACATGCACTTCCAGTGGTGGCCAGATTGTCGTCATGATGAATCATCGAGCAAGGATTAACCATCATTGAGAATAAAATTTACGGTATAGAAAAAAAATATTTCACAATTATACGTGAATGAAATATTTACCGATTTGTCAAATTATTGGCTTGTTCTCGTTCCAAATCTGCTTGGAGACTCTGTCGGATGAGCATAGCAACTTCTGAATTTTTCGAATCACGTTCTCGGCCAATCACGAATCGCACAAGACCCGAAGTATTTCGTAATACTTTTGCAGCATATGCTTGGGTTACACCAACCAATGATTTCCCATCGACCTCCACAATTTGGTCATTCACTTGCATTCTACCTTCGCGTGCTGCTGCGCCTTTCTCAGTTATTGTTTTGATGAAAATTCCGAGTTTCTCCAAACCGGCATCAGCACCGACTCCCATTCCAATAATACTTAGACCAAGACCCTCGGGACCTTTCATCAATTCAACTGGAAAGACCTGAAATAATAGCAATTTTTGATGAGAATCATGAAAAATACAACTAAAGATAAATCATAATTGAATTCAACGTCATTTTTCCGCTAGTACTTCAAAGGTCTCAGGTTTATTTTAAAGAGGCCATTTTTGTCGTCATGTTTAATTAGCGAATAAGGATAAACCACCGTAGAGATTTACTTCATTTTTATGTCGTTACAAAAAAAAAAAAAAAAATAATAATAATAATAATAATAAATAAATAATAACCAGAAAAATAACATCAATATAATTACCTCCATTTTCTCGACACGTTTTTCCAATTCATATTCAGCGCTTGCTGCTACTGGATCAACGTCTTCATTTCTACGATCATATTCACTGACAGAATGTGTAGAATACATTCGCATCGGTCGCGTATCAAAACAAACTTTACCACTCTTTTTCGGTACTACGTTTCCCAAGTCTTCTTCCTCATCGGAATCTGGCAAACCCTCGACTTCCATCCAAAAGTGTCCATCTTCAAAAAAATGCTTTCCATTTTCAATCAAAATAACTCGTCCTGGTGTCGGTGTACATTCATCACGATGATCTACCACTGCACCATCATTAGCTTCATTTGTATCATTTAAACTACTTACAGAGCCTAATAAACCACTTTCACTACCGGTTACAGAACCAATTTGGCTCTCAGTCAATGAATCTATTGTCAAATCACTCCGTGATCGATATGAAAGGCTATAATCTTGTGTGTTACTATTAATTAAACTAGTATCGGGAGCAGAAAGTACATCTGAAAGCCAATCCGGTGTATTATCCATTTCCTCTTTTTCCTTTTCCTTTTCCTTTTCATGTTCTTTATCTTTTGTCGCAACATTTGTTTCATCTGTCGCGGATTCATGTGTCGTAGGCGATAATAATTTTGCGATTTCTTGTGCCTCTTCATCTGATAATAGAGCAGAGCCTTGACGAATTTTTTTTTCTAGAATGCGCGAACTCAAAAGATTTTCGGCTTCATCCGCTGTCATTGTATCTGGTGTCATTCCAATTAGTGGAATGTTAGATTTTATTGGAGTTTCATATTTTTTACTTGAACGATCGTGACTTATTTCCGGTGAACCATCAAAATTCGTAACAGTTTTGGCATCACTCGAATCTGTGTCCTCCAGCAAACTATTTTCCGATTCTCTTTGATCATTATCATCAATAGTATTAATTTGTGGTAAAACAATGGAATTTGTTTTATTGACTGTACAAGATGAATCCATGAAATTATTTTCTGCAGAGCGTAATGCAGCTAATTGATCAGCTTTTTGTTTTTCCAGCTCCCATGTTGTTTGAATTTGCGCAGTATCCTCCTCCACTGCAACTTTATCAGTTACATCATTTGAACTTAAATTATTTTTTGACGCTATAATTTTGTCCGTGCTTTCACAATGTTCAGTAAAATTACTCGTGGGTTGATTAGTCGGTAGATTAGATTGATTTGTTGATTTTTCAACTTCATTAAAGCTCGTACGTTTTTCAATTACCTCATCTTTATTTCTTGCAAGTTTATCCCTCATTGACACTTTAATTTGATCATTTTTCGCATTTGAAACTATCTTTTGGCACTGTATATCGCTTAATGTCTGCTTCTCTTTTTCCAACGCGTGCTTTACACTCATGACACGTGACGTTTTACGTGTCAATTCCTCCACAGTGAAATTATTTGTCATTTTGATATCTTGGAGTTTGTGCTTATCTATTTGTTCAGTGGAATGACAAGCACCGAGAATGGCCTGTGACTTTGGTTGAGTTTGTGGTTTTCCCTCGTGTTGTTGTTGCATTCGTCTGACATAAGGTGATGGTACAGGTATGTCTTTGTGCTCCAACGCAGGGAATTCCGCGTCAGAACTAATAATTGACGGTGGCCGTTGTCCAAGACCAGCCGCCGGCACATCAACTCGTACATGAGATCTTCGAACAACTGTTGCCCCATCTGTTTCAACGAATTTCTCTGCATTGCCAACTTCTTCCACTTCTTCCTCCTCACACACGACCATGTCGTCATTTGTATTAAGTTTATCATTGCTCTCTGGCTCCAAGTCATAGCTGTTTCGTCCTGGAAAAAAAAAAAATAGATAAAAATAAAAAACAATAATAATAAAAACAAAATAACAGTACAAGAGTAGAAAAAGATTCAAATGTTTTTTCATCACAAGTGCATGTGTTGTGAATGTTTATGAGAATTTATATTACCTCGACAATCAATACAAAGGAGACGAAGACACATGGTTCTACGAGGATGCAAATAGTTAAAACTTGTTTGCTCCGTTTTAAAAACAATATTCAAGCGCGAATAAACGCTGAATACCTATGCATATATATACGGGTGTGTGCGTTGTGTCCTATGACTAAATTTTACTATCAGATAAAGGTATTATTTTTGGTGAAGATGTGTATATTATATGCCTTGAATTTTAAATGTTGCAACTTAAAATATATTCATCCACATACAAATTTTATTACAATGATAATGGTCAAAATAAATTGGATATTGAAAATAAATTAAAGAATCCATTTATAAATACTTTGATATTGAATTCACGATAATCGATGAATGACTATTATTAATGGTTAGCGAGGTGGCAAAATTAGTACAAGAAAATGAATAACATCGTTAAAAATAGGATAACATTTGCCGGGACTGATATCACACAAAATCCAAAGTATAAATTTATATGGATGTGCGCCCCGTATTCAATAAATCATTTTGCTTTTAATTCTAAAGCTATTTTATCATCACACAATTATCTCACACGATCGTTTAACGATATGTTCACTCAAGTGTACTTGACTATAGTGGATCACAAACGCCAGTGTATACATTCCTTTGACGGTCAATGTGCGAAAGTGCGTTAAACATATAGTGAAAGCACAACGCGGGGAACAGACCATCAGATTCAACGCCACCGAGCGTGTGGCTGCAAACACACAAACACACAAACACAAAAACACACTCATACATATATATGGAATTCTATAAATAATTTTTCTGCTGGTGGATAGAAGCAATCTACAAGATGAGCGGGCAAAAGAGTAAATGTTATGTTTTTTTTTTTTTCTTTTTTAAGGTAGGAGAAAGTGTAGAGATCGAACGAGTGCAAATAAAAGATAATGGTGTAGGTGGTGAAGGTGTTGGAAGATCAGTATAAGAGAGCACATGGATTATCCATACATTTTTACTTTCACTTTCTCTTTATTCGACAATTTTGAGATTGAAATATTCCAAATTTAGGGTGTCACAAAGAGGAAACATGACGACAACGAAACCAGACATAATGTATTTTTAGAGTTAATTTAGTCTCATTGAAACATTTGTGTGGGTGTCATTCATACATTTGAAAAGTTTAATTATTATTATTATTTATTTTATGAAATTTTGAATTTATAATATTTACCGTATTGAAGTTTTTCCGGCAATTCTTTTTCTGCTTTTTCCTCTTTGCTATCTTTCGATGGTGAACTTGGTGAGCTCATACTTGACGATGCACTGTCTGTGCATACTGATGGAGGTCTCAATTCATTTTCCGGCGATTTTATCCTCTCAGTCTGTTGAATTTGTTTCAAATCAATATTAATTAATTCCGTGTCTACCTGTGGTTTCGCCCATTCTGGTCGCGAACTAGTACGCTCAGTCATTTCACCACCGCCGGCCAATTTAAATTCAGATACATTCCTGAGAATCTCATCGTTTTTAGCGAGCCAAACATTGCGCCATTCTGAAGTTTTTGGTGGTGCACGAACAGGACTCGTAGGAATTGTCACATAATCATCAACCTCCAATAATTCATTTTTTAATTCTACAATTTCTTCGTATTCTGACTGTGATTCACGTGTTTGTTCATTTAAACTCACTGTGGGCAATTGAATATTTGGACTAGAATTCTTACCTTTTGGAATTGGGGTAGATTCCACTGCTTTTGATTCTCTTGGACTATTTACTTTTATTGCATCCATTACCGTTTTCTTCGTTGTAGCTTTTTGTACAGTTGCATACTCAGGCATAGCCTCATCCATCTTGATAATTGGCTTTGTGGGATTTTTTGAATTTATACTCTTTTGAACGACTGCATACTCAGGTATTGACGGTGATGTATCAAATGATTTGTTAACTGTTGCATATTCAGGACTAACTGATGATTCAGATTCAGTTGGACTTGCAGCAGTAAAACTTACGGGACGTTCCTTTTTTACTGCTGATGAATTCCGTGTTGGCGGTAACGGCGGTGGTGGTGACATTGCGGGTGATGGCCTTGAAGTACAAAAACTTGCGGATCGCGTAGCTGGACACGGCTCCGATGGCTTTTTAAATTCAATTTCTTGATAATCCGATTCATTTGATGTATCTATTGAACCACCATCACTGATCGGTTTCTTTAAATTTTGATTTTGTAATGATGTTTGAACAACAGAACGATTAGGATCAGAATTATATCTACTGGGGCGTATTTTAGAAAAATGACTTGTCCAATTTTTTTGTTTTTCAATCAATTCTTTTGAATTTAATCGACGTTCGGGTTTTTCTGGCCGCTCCGGTCTTTCATCTCGGCGATTTTCTTTCCCATTATTTTTATCAAATTTATTTTGTATACCGACACGTGGCTTCAATCTATCTGATACATTGTCCATGGCATGATGGCCATTTTCGAAGTGACGCTCGGCATTGAGTGCCGGTACACTTGCACTCCAATTACTCAAGTGATCACGACAACTTCCAGGTGGAGAAGGTGACCTTGGTCGCGGTGACCGAGCAGGTGATGTGCAGCCAGAGCCAGAATTCGCTGAACTTGAACGCGATCTCAATCCATGAAAATTTGTTGGTTTAAATATTCTAAATATGAAATAGAAATAAAAAATTGATTAGAATTTATGTTTATAAAATTATTTATAGTTCAATTCAAATAAATAACTTACGGTCTATTAGTCTTATTTTCTTCTCCCAATTTTTCAAAAAGTGCACGGGCATTATTAAATCTTGCGACATGACTTTCAGTTCGTACAACAGTCACCTGAGTTGGTGAATCCTTGAGTGGCATTGGTGGCTCTTTAAATACACTATCAGGATGTATTGTCGTTGGTCTATGAACGGCACCCTCATGTTGTGGTTTAGATTGAAAGATATTGGCTATGGCTGACACTTTAGAGCCTGCCACCAACACACGTTTCTTTTCCTCGACCGTTGCCATCATCACTTTCTCCACCTCTTTATCGTCTTTCTGCTGATGATATGACCTTGTAATACTTCGGATGATACGCTGAATTCGAATTGCCGATACAAGCAATTTCCGTAATACGTTGGTAAGGGACAATGAACGCAGGGTATCGACCATACCTGGAACCTCCTCAACTATCAAAGAGCTCTTTTACATTACTAATGATTTTATTTATTCGAATCTACATACATTTATCTCATATCAATACTGCAAATAAAATTGCTAAAAACACATATTTTAATAAATAAAAAAAAAAAAAAAAAAAAAAAATCAATAAATAAAAAAAAATAAAGGGAATGTATCAATTGTCAAAATTTTCACATATTTTTCAATTGCATTGCACACTATTTCATAAATTCATGTATAATAATTAATTTTCTCACAAAGATGTGTATATTATATACGATAATTTTTCTCGTACACGTGTTTATTACATTATTTATTGATTCACGACTGTTTGACTGATCGGCCTGTCTATTATTAACCGCGGTAAAAAAAATGCTCCAAGTACTGTTTATAACTATGGTGTGAATATAAATAATATATATGAAATCATGACAATAAAAAAAAAAAAAAAAGAAAAATAATAAAGTGAAAGAGTGAGAAAATGATGAGGTGTGAGAAATAAAATAGAAAATCCACTATGAAAGTTAGAAAATTCACCTACATAAAATATGATATGAACTATTGATTGGATTTTTCCAGACCACTATCTTTCTTCATCACAATTATTATCACAATTTTTGCAACCATCACCATCATTACTAACCATCTTTTTTACACATTAAATATATACAGACATTTTTCCTACAAGCGCAATTCCTACAGTCACGATACATTCTATGGTTCTCATGCAATCAATACTTGAATCCTATCTTGTATATGAACTTGAAACCACCATTACCACTACTACCACTACCACCACCACCACCACCACCACTACAACTACCACTAGCACCATCGCCACTACCACTTGTTAACGCTATAAAAGAAAAACTTATTCCTATTTTCTATACACAATTACATACTCGTATATTTCAATATTCATTTTTTTTTGTTTTTTTTGTTTTTTTTTTTTTTCATACTAATAGCTCATCGAATAGCAAGTAGAATATAATAAAAGTTCATTGTTAAAGTGAATATGAATGATGGATAGTTATTTAAATTATTTGTAATGAAACGTATGAATATTTTAATTAAAAATGAAAAATAATCTCACGCAAGTTTTGACACTAGTATGAATATTAACTAGACATTAAAAAACTTATCCTCAAACGGATGCGATTCTTGTAAAGTTAGGTGACCGTTATCTATGAAAACGTGATTGGAAATAATAATATCATTTAGTTAGTTATTTATCAATATCGAGATATTACTGATCTATTTATCGGTATTTCGTGCTTTATCACAAAATTATCATTCACCCTTACTTCTCAGATATTTATTTAAATAACTACTTATTATTCTATTTCAAATACAACTTTTTCCCTTTACAATAATATACATTTACTTAAACTATGTTTCAATATTATATTCAATGTATCAAAACATTTATAAATATATTCTAGAGAAAATCTACATGTTGTTTATATATTCACAACGATCAATGTACGAAATAAATTTGTGTGATGATCAATATCTGTTGTAACTATAGAAAGAGAGAAAAAGAGAAAACAAATATTGTAATGAAATATCATGTTAATAAAAAAAAAAAATGTGGCGCATACATGTCAATTATAATGAAATATTAAATCATTCATTGAGCTTGAGTTACAATAAACATTATAAAATAAATTTGACTAATTCATACATTAATTGTCAACACTCAATTTAAATTTAAATTATATTCTTGTTGGTATGTTCCGGCCATCGACCGTTCATTTCAAGGCCATACTATGAAAATAAAAAGGGTAAAACTAAAAAATAACTCATATATATATAATCATCGTTGCTGCCATTACTGTTATCACCGTCTTGAAAGCAATTCTTGGTAAATTTAAAATTAAAATAAAAACAAAAAAAAAAAACATTTGTTTTTTATTTTCGATTATTCAGATAATTACTATTATTTTTCTTAAATTCAATTTTTCGTGGTTATAATTGTGAATGGCAATTGAGGAGGAACAAAGAATGGTCATATACACCTGCGTGCATTTAAGCATTTAAAATAAAAAATTTTTTCTTTTTTTACGTATTACAATTAACTAAAATAACAAACTTACCAAAAATATCACCATATGCAAGTAACCATTTTTCCAGTAATAATTGCGGAGACGAGTTGTCGCCGCTTTTATAATAAAACCAAATTAAGATCCTTATTCACCAAACATTCTATCGATAGGAATTGCCTTGCTTTTTTTGTTTATTTAAATATTTCTTCAACCCCGTGTAGATTAACGCCGGGTGAAACTCGTGCTATGTATATATAATTCTTTCAGAGTAATGAAAAAAAAATACGTTGGTTACAAAAGAGAGGTAGAGAGGTAGAGAGGTATAGAGAGAGAGAGAGGGAGTGCAAGTCAAAAAAGGGGGAAGGGGTTGTCACAAAGCAGTAGCAGTGTAGCAGGATCAGCGCTTCTCTCGATCGACTTTCTCTCTCAGATATACAGATAGATATAGATATACTGACATTCGAAGTTTTGCTCGTTGAAACTTCGTTCTCTCTCTTTCACACGTTGAACCGTGACAGACGCTGGTTCTCGCCGATTATTTGTCCAGTACAGTGCATCTACGACAAATTCACCCTTGACGATTATTGAATCACTAAAATATATTGCGATTTATAATTAAAACACTAAGTACACCAGCTAGCCCGACAATTACTATCAATAAAATAATTGATAAGACTCTTGCACTTTCATTAAGTAAAAAACACACCTTCACAACCGGCTGGGAGCTGCCCGTGTCAACAACCTATGAAATATTAATGAGACAAGATGATGGTTACATCGTTATAAAACGAACAAAGAAGATGGCGGGAGTGTTTAGATACGTAAAATGGCGGTGAATGAAACGCGCGTTGTTTTTGAAAAAAAAAAAAAAAAAAAAAAACAAAACCAAACAATATGATTTATTTATTGATGATTTATCAGTTTTAGTATATTTGTGTATTTTATTTCAATTATATGATATATAATTATTCAAGTTTTTATTGTATTGTATGTATATTCGATAATAACACGTTATCACAATGAATTATAGCTACAAGTGAATATTATTATATAAATAATAAAATTGCGGAGCAACAGTGAATCAAAGTAAATTTAAATTTTCATTGGAAAAAAAAAACTTATTTGTGTGTTGCATTATAAATATATATTACTCTCTTATTTAAAAGTATTGCGATAAATATGTTACGAAATATACTGAAGGAATATCACTTGAATTTTGCCGGTTTCTCAATACCCGCGCGCGCATCCATAAATTTAAGAATACAATATCGTCAGCAAATACCAACTCTAATGTTGATTATATTATCGAAGACTCAAATAGATGCTCCGATTCTTTATTGGTGACGAAGAAGTTTTTTACTCAAACTCCGTAATTTTTCTTTATATCAAAAATAATAATTATTTTTAATTAATAAAATATAAATTTACGTGCAATTTTTTTGGCAATATATACGTAAAACCAGTACGCATTGAGATAATAATCTCGTGTTTTTGTACCACATAATTTATAATGGTGAATGAAAATTGAATAAAATTGAATAGAACGCGAGTCAAAGTGAGGTGGAAAGTGGTGTTTTAAGTGAGGAAATATATATGCAAGTGTAAACGTAAGTGTGAGGCAAGCTGCATCATAATCGGCTTCGTTCCCATCAATCCATGGACTTATGTTGTTTGCAAACAAAGCACGAACTATTATTGTCTACTCCCAGAACATACTGAAAGAGGCTGAGGAATGTTACGGTGACGCGATTTTGGAGCATAATGTGCTCAGTGGTGTCAGGACATAATAAATAATAGCAATATGTCAAAGATTATTTTACATTAAAAAAATTAATAAATAATTAAATAAAGAAAAAAACAAAAAAAACAAAACAAAACAAAACAGAACAAAAAAAAAACGAGAAATCCCTTGAGTTAGCGTACTCACGATGAACTTTTTTTAGGCCAATTAATTTGTCAGCCCTCTTTTCCTTCATTTTTTTTTTCCTTCTCATTTTTTTCAAGTATCATAAATTAGCTTGAAAATATATTTCTTTATAAATTACTTATTGTCTTCATAATTTTTGGATGGACTACATTGTGTTTGTTATAATGTCAGTTCTGATGAAAAAGTAAAAACAAAAAGAAATATACATACATACTTATATGCTTTATATGCATCCATACATACCTATTTAATACTGTATAGTTAAATTTTAAACTGGATGTTTCAACCAAAATTCTTAATGGCTTTGTGATTCAAATAATAAATAAAAAGAGAAAAAGAGAGAGAGAGAACAGTTTCAATCACTGTGATATTTAAAAAAAAAATTGTTTATAATGTCGAGTCTTGCTAATCAGCAACTATGGTGCACTTATTTAGTGAATAGTCTGGAACTATTTGAGCCGTGTCGAAAGTATGGATCATCAACACTATTACTAATGATAAAAGTTTTTTTGTTTAAAAAAAATGCAATGATCAAGTAAAGTTTTAATACTATAATTAAAATACATTAATTCCAGTTGCCATTTAAATCAATAAATTCTCTGTCCATCGGTATTATCAATACTCACATAAATTCTCAACAATAGAATTATTTTCGATTCAATTAATCGTATGCTACTAAATAAAATATATTAAATTTCATCACTAATATTTTATTTTGTTTAATTTTTTAATTTCAGAAAGACTTTATCGTCATTAGATTTGTGGCCTGGATGAATAATTAAATATAATTATTGATGAATCTATAATTCAAACGAAATTTAGAAGTAAAAAATTTATTCCTTCAAGAGTAAAACGCAGATAGAAATCATGGATAATAATCTTGATAGCGATAATTTGAATTTGAGCTGTGGTGAAAATGATATGACTGATGAATTAAAAATTGGTGCTGATGAAACATATGATACACGCAGTGAAGTTTCATCTAGTTCTTCTGATTCAGACTCAACTCAACCCAGTATTAGTTCAGTCTCTACAAAATCATCGCGTGGTGATAATAAACGTAATCGAAATAGTCGAGGAAAACGTGCACGTTCGAGAGACTCTAAATCATCAAGCCCAGAAAGTAAGCGAGCACGATCGAAAGAAAGTAAAGGAACAACAAAAAATTATGACTACATAACGAAACTCAATTACTTATTTAGAGATGCAAGGTCAGATAATACCGAATCGTACTTGAATATTTTATTTTTCTATTTATTGCAATTATTAAAATATTATGTTTTCTTATAGATTTTTCATTATAAAGTCTAACAATGCTGAAAACGTGACACTGTCTAAGGCGAAAGGAGTGTGGAGTACATTGCCACAAAATGAATCAAATTTGAATCAGGCGTACAAGGAAGCGCGAAATGTCTTACTTATTTTTTCTGTCAAGGAATCAGGAAAGTTCGCAGGTTTTGCGAGACTCAGCACGGAATCCAGAAGAGACACCCCAGCAATATCATGGGTAAATATACAATATCATAAAATGTTTTCCTATAAAAATTTGAATTTATCATAACTATCGTAATATATTTCCAGGTATTACCACCAGGTTTATCAGCAAAAGCTCTCGGTGGTGTTTTCAAAGTAGACTGGATATGTCGAAAAGAATTACCATTCACGTCAACTTTACATTTATATAATCCTTGGAATGATGGAAAACAAGTAAAAATTGGTCGTGATGGCCAAGAAATTGAGCCACGTGTGGCCGAAGAACTGTGTCGATTATTTCCCGAAGATGATGGCATTGAAATGACTCCAATTTTGCGGAAATCAAAAGAAGCAGCCAAACATGTTATCAAAACAAGAAGAACACGTATCACAAGACCAGTGGGGGCATCCAGGTTCTTACGTACTCGTGGAAGTGGTGGTCGAGGTGGACGGAGATTGTTTCTAACATCACGTTCACGTCTTGCATCGCTTGCTCGAAATGGACATCTACCACCAGATCAACGCGGATCCGGAGATTATAATCATCGCTATTCTAATTGGTTTAATCGCGGAGATTCATCTTATTCAAAGTACGTTATTAAAAGAAAAAAATTTAATGAAGTACTGGGTTTCAACGGTGATATTTATTTTTGTATATTAATTTATTTGTTGCAGGTACGGATCATCTGGGCTAGGTATTGCAGCTGCAGCCGAAGCTTACGTAGCAGATTACATGAGAACAATGCAACATCAATTACCACCATTGCCACCATACATGAATTCTCATCCTTATGATAATTTACCACCACCACCACCTCCACCGCGTTACTATGATGGATTACCATTATATAATCCACCAAGTTCAACCGTTGACAACAAACGTAGCTATGAGCGCAGTGTCGATGAATTCCTCTGGAGAACAAGCAGTGGACGACACAGTCGTCACAATGACCATCGATCATCGCGCGATCATCATCATCGACACCGTGATCGTAGATAAATAATACACTGAAAAATCAATCGCCAATAGAATAATTTATGAATTATCTATTCTCTGATAGAAGTTACATAAAAACAACAGATTATCATTGAACCAACCTAAAATAGTCTTTTTATGTATCAATATATGGCTAAAAAATATTTAACGGTCGTGGGTTATATATTAATTTGTGTTAATTACAATTTTTTTTCTGTGAACATCCCACAACTAAGTGTATACAGAATTAATTTATATTCATATTTGTAACTGCCGATGAAGAATTTGTCTTTTTGCTATTTATTAAGACTTAAATAAATCCAAGATTCAAAAAATATTAATTATTTACTTTTATACTTGCATAAACAATTAATTAGGTTGTACTATTTTTTATTTTTGCAATCACTACCATGCCATAATGGTTAAAGTGGTATTGCCATACAACTATTCCTATGTGAACAGATAGAAAAAAAAAAACTGAAATTTAAAAAATGGTTAAAAATATATACAAAAATTTATTTTATGCTATTCTCATGAAGGTATCGATACGGTGAATATGATTAGTACGATGACAGGAAAAAAAAAAAAAAATGATAATAAACGCCTTTTGTAGAGTTATAAAATAGTTAAAATATTACGAACTATTCTCATAAATATACAATGAAAATAAATGATTCACAAATACGGAGCGTGCGTAAGATAATTATTATCTATAAATTCACTCATTACATGATGAATAAAATTCAAGTCCGAGAACGGAAGTTGTCATTATCATTTGACAAGTGATACAGAAACTTTTACTAAAAGCAATTATTCGAATATGCGATCAAAAAAGTGTTTGTCCAAGTATATTTACAATATAATTATTTATTTTTGTTTTTGTATTGCGTTAATAACAATGAGAATTTTTTTTTCATCTATCACAATTTCGAAAAATCCTCCTGATAATTCAAATTTCGTATCAATAATTGAATCTAACTCTGATGAAAATTATGATGATGATATGTGGGTAGAATTTCAAAGTGAAGGAGAAAATATCACTAAAGTATTTTAATTGATTTACAAGTAAAATTAATTTTTATTTTTCAAAATTTTTTCGCATTTTCAGAGTTGGATTATTTTTATTTTTCAGAGAATTGAAGCTTCGATTCAACGCATCACCAGTATTTGTGAAAAATATAATAATACCATTAACGTAGAACATACCCATTTTTTATATAGTCCTCAACATAGTATTTTATATTGCTGGATACGAAAAGTAGCTTCAACAAGTTTTACGAAGCTTTTTGCTGATTTCAGAGGCATTCATATGGCGGGAAATTTTCACAAGTAAGAAAAAATATTCTATATTTCATTGAAAAATAGTATCGATTCTGACAATTAAATAATTATTTTAGACGAATAAATGCTTTAGCGCCAAAAAATATTGATGAATTATTAAATATAATTGATCATCCACTTGTACTTAAATTTTTGGTTGTAAGACATCCTTTTGAGCGACTAGTTTCTTTTTATCGTAGTCGCATTGAAGACAATTCAAGATATACAGACCAAGCATGGATGTTTGTACAAAAAATATTTTATCTCACACGTCCACAAATTTTTCATTTCAATCAATCAACAGGAAATATTTTACAGCAAATTTTCTACAATGATCGAAGGTTTTTTAAATTTATAGTACTGTATAAATTTTATATAGTTCTATTGACTAATTTTCTTCAGGTTGAAACTCATTCCATCTTTCGAAGAATTCATCATATGGTTACTGCAGCAGCCATTAGATAATGATGATCTTCATTGGAGTCAATATCATTCGCATTGTTCAGTATGTCAAATACAATTTGATTACATATTAAAATTGGATAGTCATTTTACTGATGATATTAATCATCTATACGCAATTATGAATTTAAAAAAAAAAGAATGGAAACTGCCACAACTGGGAGATAATATCAAAGGATCTACGAATTTTGTACGAACATGTTTTTATTTGTCAAAATTATCCAAAAATATCCTTCAAAAATTGTATGAAAGGTATAAAATTGATTTTGAAATGTTTGATTATAATGTTGATGTTTATGAGTCGTGTATAAATTAATAATAAATTGTACACATATACAGATGTATGTATAAATAGAAAAAGTTTTATTTTTTTATTTATCATCATTTCAACACGTGGAACAAAATAATTACGGAAAAAATTTTTTATTGTGTATAAATATCTCGATACAAATAAAAATTCATAAATTTTTTTTTTTTTTCATATGTGTATGTAATCATGTATTATTTCTATTACTTGGAATATTCTCGCAGCGACAGTAGAAAAAAAAATTACCTTTATATTCTGTTATATCATATCAAAATGATTTCAATTACTTTGAATGCTTAGCACTTTTTCGAATTATTTTATGTGGCGATTGTTTTCTCAATGTACGTGGCACGCAAGATGCATCAGTTTTACACTCAATCACACGTATATCATCTTCATCATCATCATCATCATCATCATCATCGTCATTGTCATTATCATCATTATTAACATCATCGTCATTATCATCATCATCATCATCATCATCATCATCATTACCATTATCCATTATTTTTGAAGAAATATCAGTTTTTCGTTTCTTCGGTGATGGGACAGCAGTTGTAGGTGAATTGGTTTTTCGTTTTTTCACTACGATTTCTTGCAAGTTTGCTGCAAACTCATCAACCTCTACTTCAACTACATCATCTTCATCCACTTCTGTAATTTGACCATTAGACGTTGATGGTTCATCAATGTCCATTTTCTTTGCGGCTTCTCCTTCTTCTTTCGGTTTAATATCATTCTCGTCAGCAACAACCAAGAAATCAGGACTTTCACCTCGTACTGCAGGTTTATCACGGTGTACAACATTCACAGTTAATGAATAATTCTGTTGAAAATCATCAATCTTGAGAATTGTTCCATTCTTTACCCCTAATTCTTCCAGGATTTTGGAATTATTTTCTTCAGTTTCACCTTCCTCACTACTAATAATAATTTTTCCCAATCCATCGATCATAACATCTGGAGCAATCATGTTTAATCTGTCTTTTAGGACAATATCGTTGAGCTCTCCGCCAGTCATTTTTGTTGTATCTACTGCAAGTGTAGCTGTTGGTGTTGGTGCACAAACATAACATTTCGGATTTGGTGCATTCACGTATTTTTCAGGAACCAATAATTGATTTCGATGATTTGGTCGTGGTCGGAGATAAACAGATTTACAAGCTTTTGAATTGCCTCGAAGAATACGAAAACCGTGAAGTATCACAACACCAGCGATAATTGCATTGGTTGTTGCTATCGCAGGAATTATATTTCCTGCCATTGATTTAATATCAAATCGGGATTTTTGCGAAATGCCAAAGATGTAAGCTCTAATATTAGCACAAGCTGCAACAAAGTCCATCGCATCTTGATCATCTTTATCCCATATCAAGTGATCATCAGAACATTTTTCTCGTAAAGATTCCAATCTCTTTTTCAAACTATGCAGTGCATCAGAAAAGACATTTGCACATTTTTCTATACTCCACCGCTGTTGATCTTTGAGTCCTACTTCATCAGTACTATCTTTACTACATCCTGCAACTTCATCTGGAAGTGATTTCCAATTTAATGGCGTTGGTTGTCTCCGTTTTTTCCATAAATTATCCATGCTCAAGAGATATTTTATATCATCATGGAAAAGTTTTGTGAAGAGTTTTTCCGGATTGTATCCACATTGTTGTGCCCAAAGCCGCGTAGATACTCTCTCAATATTACCTTTATCATTTGATGCCTTATTCATGGCTTCTTCACCAGCTTTATCACCGGCTGCCTCGGGATCGGCAGTATCCGGTGAGACATCTTGATCAGGATCTTCTTCACCAAATAATTGATTGAATAAATGTTTTGACCATACAATACAGTGAATTGGTTCACTTGGAGTGTTACGAATGGTGCAGCCTGGGAATGTTTTTTGAGGTGGTTTTGGTAGACATTCATAGCACTGACTCAATCCTTTTTTTATTAATTCAACTTGTCCATCATATCCAGCTGTTCCAGATTCAATTAACGGTACATCAGCAGCTAAGCACATTCGATTAACGTGGTTTCTAGCAGCACGATTATCCAATGCATTCATTACTAATGAGAATTTCTTAAAAAAATTCAATCCATAATCGGATCTGAAAAATACATCAATAATTTTATTATTATATCTCATTAATTCGTTCTTATTGACATTATTAATAAATAGACAAATCAAAATATTTACGAAGTAATACTATCGTGGTATGAAATTATTTTCACGGCGGGGTTGAATGTTAGAGCAGTTTCACGTGCGACTGCTGATTTAGATTTGCCGACATGCTGTTTTTGGAATAAAAATTGACGATTGAGGTTGCTTACATCAATTGTGTCAAGATCAATCTGTAAAATAATTAAATATAAATTAACAATAAAAATCATATGATCATAATAAGTAATATTTGTATTCTATATTAAATTAAAAAATATTCCGGTATCAAGTAGATATTTTCATATGAATATATATATATATGTTGAGATACAATCTAAATAAACATAACCAATCGGCTTACAATTTCAATATCTGTGAATCCAGTCATAACAAGGTTCTTAAGGATTTCACAGCCAATTCCACCGGCACCCACTACAAGAATTTTACTGTTCAATATTGCATTTTGCAATACTTGATCAAAAACACCATTGATACTCGAAGCCATTATTGTAACGATTACCAATAATAAACGATAAGTAATTTCTGGTATCTTTGCTGGAGCAATAGAAGGAATGTTTCGGCGGGGTTTTTCTTTTTTTTTTATAGAACTAAACGATATAAACGATACAATAAAGACGCATTTACACAAGTAAAGGTATCTTTTCAAATATCGATTATACAAACTGTACATAAAGTATAGTTTTTAAATAATTTTTTGTATATAGTGTAGTATATTGTAATACAACCAGGTTATATATGTGTATTTCTGAAAATTATAAAAAATGGCAACGTACAGAGCTACATAATGAATATTTAATGAATAATAGAAACTTGAATTAAATACTATAAAAAATTGAATGAGATCAATTAATTTGTATTATAATCAATTGTTTTCTTGGTGAGTCATACCTCTACTGTACCTTGTGGATCATTTTTTTCAATTCACTCTCATATTATCAAGTTGTAAATTTTTACAGAAATTATTCGAAACCATGATTAGTATTAGAGGATCAAGGCAAATTCAGGGTATAAAACGATTACACGATGGAATGATCAAGTTATTGAGTAGAAAGCCTATGCCTCCATTTGCTATCCAAAGGCTGTCTTCTGTATCGAAAATATGTCGTTCGAAATTAAGTGGAAAAACTCAACAAAAGTGGCGACTTACAGATAAAGTCGCGAATGATGATATTCTAATTTACAGCAGTTCTTTATCTAAATATGTGACGTTAGGTTATTGTATATCATTGGCTTTTATAGTAATTGGAATAACGGGAGTTTTTTATATTATTTTTCAAACAAATGACACATATTTAATGACAAATTCGAGCGCCGAAAATAATTTTTCAGTTCTCTATGAAAGCAAACTAGAAATCCTTATATTCGTGGGACTTCAAATTTTATTTAATTCATTACTATTCCGGCTAGTACGAATGCATGTATTAAGAATATGGTTCCACGAAAAAAAAAATCAATACAAATTAGTCCTTAGTAACCGACCTGGATCATTAAAAACAATAGTACTAGAACCAGGAACCGTAGTAAAAAAGTACGAAAATCCATCAACAGTAATTGGAGAAATAACTCATTATATAAATGGAAAAACGTATCATTTTAATGAGGCCAATTTTAAAACACCATCAGATTATCATAAATTCCTGGACTTATATCCAAAATATTGAATTTATTGCAATAAAATGAAACATTCAATTTTATTCATTAATAAATTAATTTATACATAGTATGTACAGTAATTTTATTTTATGTTGGAACATATATTGATATATATATATAAAATTTTTTAGTCAATATATTTGCATATATATTCATATGGAAGTCTTTTTACATAATGTTTATCTTTGTGAAGTTCAATATCGACATTATATTCTTCAATTCTCACCTTTTGCAATGTTGCTTTGCAACCTTTGTACTTTCCTAATACAACCATAATATCCTTTCCTATTGCTGGGATAACAGTTTCCAAATCTTCTTGATCTATTTTAATTACATGTCCTTCAATATCACTTGGCGAAATTATTTTAACTTTTCCAACGAATCCACTTTCTATTACAGGATGCTCCACTACACCCTTAGCTTTATAATATTTCTCACCAAGAGTTTTAGTTATTATTTTTACTATTAATTTCTCTTGCAACCAACCTTGGGTATTCGATATTTTGTTATCATTTCCGTCCGAGTCTTTTTGTTTTCGCTTTTTCTCATTTACAGAGGAATCATCATCTCTTCGTGAATCTATGTGTGAACTGTATTCACTTGATTCTAGCGAATGGTCATCATATTTTTTCATAATTAATGGCTCATCATATAAATTTGAAGGTTCATTTTTTATTTTTTTCATTTTTAAATTAGTTTCTGTTAAGGTTTTTAATGGCGGTCCCATTAGTGTTGATGGTTTAGGCTTCAATTTCATTTCTATTACTAAAGGTCCATCCGTCTCTGAACGCATAAGCGGTGCAGCAATTTCTTCAGGGGAATCTTTGGATTCATTTTGTCCCATTTTGACTTGTTTCTCAATAAAATTCATCATGCGCTCTTCATCATCCCTGTCCATTTTTTGTTTCTTTGCTTTTTTTTCTTGGGCGGCTAATGTTTCTGGATCGCGATCGATATATGTTACAAACCATCCTTTTTCTGTCTCATCCACTATACATTTGCCTGTACGTCCTAACCATTTAACATACGCTGTAAGACTGAGCCACATAGTGGCATTCATGTGTATATGATTTCTGTCTGCAATATAATCCTGATACACTCGATTGGCTGCTACGCGACGTGTTCCAAATTGCCGCTTCAATAAATTAAGATATTCTTGCGAAAATTCGCGTGAAAATTGATCCATATATTTGCTTGCATTATCAGCAAATAATAATAATTGTCTATGGTGTGATTCAGACATAGTATGACACTTGAATCCATTTTCATCTCTACATTGTTTTTGACACATTTGACAATACCATCGTAATTTTTGTAATCCTTTTGCTTTAATTTTATTAGCAATATATTTCGGCGTACCAACTTCATGCTTACCCATTTTTATAATTACTTACAATACAGAAACTTTAGTAATGGACAAGTGGCCAAATAATTGAATATTATTATGAATTTATGCACTAAAGTCGATTTCTAAATTGGATTGTCCAATTCCGTTATATTCGATGGTTGCAGATTAGTTCATATATAATGTTGATGTGAAGTATGCCAAGTTGTTACATGCGAAGGTACTTATTTAGTTTCTCTTTTTTCCTTTTTGGCGCTAGCGTCTTGGGTAGAAACATGAAGACTAGAGACTCCATGGACCGTAAACAAAAAAAAGTACTGTTTTCTTATTGCGGCGGTAGTAACAGTAGTATCTGCCTCCTTCCCCTCCTACATAAACTCAAATAAACCAAATATAATACCAGAAAAATGTCTCTGGCAAGAAAATAGATGAATAAATTAATCTTCTTGGTTCTTCTACAGTTATAGGTGAATTATATTATTATTACCTCGAGTGTTAACAAGCTAGCCGAGTCCGAAGCTAGCCGAATCACGCTTCTCACATGTACGTGGCTTGTACTTGTGTGTTTCCCCCTCCATGCGGCCATGCTACCAAAAACGTCCCGAATCTGGCTACACTGACTGTTAGCAAGTTTCACCTATCAAGAAAAAATATTTTTTTAATCGAATTTTTGCATGCTTTCATATTTGAAAAATTCATAAGTTTTCCATTTCATCATTACATATAATGTGATATGATAATTTTAATACATATCATTTGCATGTCATCATAATAACGAGTAATAATTAGAGGAAAAATTTTCCATTGATATTATATGAAAAAAAATTATTTTTGGGGTTATTTAATAGAAGAGAAAAAACATTACTTCTCACAATGTCCCAATTGTGTTGTGATTTTTTCGATAAAGACAGTTTTATTACTTACATTTTAACAGTTCCATGAAACTTGTTTTTTTGTTTTTTTTGTTTTGTCTCAACTACTCATTAATGTATACAAACAAGTTAATATAGAGATCAGATATGAATATTTAAGTAAGACATATATTAAAAATTCTTTAATTATTTTTAATATGAAAATCATGTATGAACGACAGTGTGAATATTACAGAATGTTAAAAAGTGTAATTGAGGTTAGAGTTTCATCTGTATAAATAATATGGATAGGATGTCATGGAATCGTGATGAAAAAGTGGGATCAAGCTCAGATGATCCATGTAATCAAGATGTATTGCAGAATGATGAGAATTCATCTCGAGTTAATGCCGATATACAGCAATTGTGTCTTCCATCATTTTATCATGGATCATGGTCAATGGAACGTGATTTATGGAATAATTTACAATGCATTAATAAACATGGTAATTCAACAATAGTCGCCAGTGTAATGAGTTTCACGTCGGATACAAGTACGAGCATGCATCACTCAAATCGAAATGATGATTCGCCAAATGAAGGAAAATTTAATGCAAAAATGGACGTTATATACAGTCTCTTGGGGATGCTTTTAGGTGATCATGTTGGTCGTGAGGACACCAGTACAACGTTATTGTTATTGAGTAATTCTACAGAAAATTGTTTTGCAATGAAAGAATCCGGTAAAATTTTTTATTTATCATCTAATATAGATAAGAATAATAATTTTTTAATATTGCATAATATTTTTCATGATGGTTTATTTCAGGCTGTCTTCCACTATTAGTACAGCTTATTCATGCACCTGATCAAAATCCGTCTGTACGTAAAGGAGCATCAAGAGCATTATACAACATAGTAAGAGCAACTCAAGATCTAAAATTTGGCCGCCAAGAGTTGCATGTATTAGGATTGATTGAACAGTTACGGGATTATTGTGCATCATTGCGAATAAATATCAAAACTGATGAGAAATCACAGTTACATAGTCATCCAATATCAGCAATGTCTGTTTTAATGAAATTATCATTTAATGAAAATCATCGGCATGCCATATGTCAAATGGGCGGTCTTCATGCTATTGGTGAATTGATTGAAATGGATCATGCAGTTTATGGATCTGATTCAAGTGATCACAATTGTATTTCCTTAAGAAAATATGCCGGAATGATATTGACTAATTTAACATTTGGCGATAGTAAAAATAAAAGTTTATTATGTTCATTTGAGAGATTCATCAAATCATGGGTGGCACAATTACAAAGTAATAATGAAGATTTGCATCAAGTGACTGCTAGTGTACTTCGTAATTTATCATGGCGAGCTGATTCGAACTCCAAGAGAGTTTTACGTGAAGCAGGCTCAGTCAGAAGTTTAACTATAGCTGCAATGCAAAGTCGGCGTGAATCAACATTAAAATCAATTCTTTCGGCACTGTGGAATTTTTCAGCTCATTGTACGACGAATAAAGCGAATATCTGTAATGTAGAAGGTGCATTAGGCTTCCTAGTTGATATGCTAAGCTTTAAAGTACCGTCAAAACGATTAGCAATTGTTGAAAATGCCAGTGGAATTTTGAGAAATATTTCAAGTCACGTAGCAATTGAAGAAAATTACCGACGAATATTGCGAAATAAAAATAGTTTGCATACATTAGTAATACTTTTAAATTCTTCGAGTCACACAGTGGTAAGTAATGCATGTGGTACATTATGGAATCTTTCAGCACGTTGTCCTCGTGATCAAAAGACACTTTGGGAACTTGGTGCTGTGCCTATTTTACGAAATCTCATGCATTCAAAGCAGAAAATGATTGCAATGGGTGCAACCGCAGCCTTGAGAAATTTATTAACTGCGAGAAATATAACTAATAGTTTTTCTTACATTCAATCTAACTTCAGACAGCCTTTACATTTACCGCAACTAAAACAACAAAAACAACAACAACAACAACAACAAAAACAACAACAGCAAGAGCAAGAGCAAGAGCTGCAACAAATAGTACGAATAAATAGCCCAGTAAACTTGAAAAATTCTCGACCACCAGTTATTGGTGCAAGTTGTCGATCTCGATCAGCTGAGGACCATCGACAAAGATACGCAGAAGAACGTCCTATATCAAGTAAATCATGGAATTCTACATTTCCCCGACTTTCCTCGAGTTCTATGGGTGGCGAAGAATCACACACCTCTAACGAGATGAATGACACTGTTAAAAAGTCTGAACACGTCGTAAAATCAATGAATGAACATGGAAAAGTTTCACCAACAGATTCATCATTCTTTAAACAGCGATTAAATACAAAGAATTCATCGTACGAAGTAGATAGTGATCAGCCGATAGATTACAGCAGAAAGTATATGGAAAGTGGTGGAATTGGCAAGAAACAAAATCCAAATTTGAAAATCAAATCGGTACAACATGATAAAACATATCATCAAGAAAGAAACACTAATATTTTTGGTGATTACGCTGAGACAGATTTGGATCAACCGACTGATTATAGTTTACGGTATGCAGAAGATGATACTGACGATGATGAAAAGCAAGGTACAGAGTATTTTACTGTAAACGAACAGGAAGACACAGTGAAAACTTATTGTACTGAGGGAACACCATACGAGACACCATGTACATTTTCTACAGCGACATCTATGTCAAATTTACGTTTAGAAGAGTCTAAAGATAGAGAGACTTCAAAGAAAACATATAAAAAAGTTATCAATATAAAAGAAAAAGAATTCAAAAGTGATAATGTGTCTGAGGAGAAAGTGTTGCATGGCAAAGTCTCTGAAATGATGAAAAATGATTCTGTTGCTGAATCTAATATTCCACAAGATAAGCCTACATGCTATTATGACGAAGGAACACCCGTCGTGGTTTCTCGTGTAAATTCATTGAGTTCATTGGAATCTGCTAGTATTACACATAATGAAAAAGTAGTGAACGAGATGTCTAGAGATTCGGAGAATGTTCAGCAGAAAATGGATGAAAATGAGACGGAAAATCCAGTAAAATCATCAGAACCAATAAAAAATAAAGAAATTCAGGTTATTGAAGAAAAAAGTACTGATAAAGAGGGAAAAGTCGTGACATTTGGTGGTGAAGATCATTATGCCGAAGAAACACCATTGATGTTTTCAAGATCGAGTTCATTAGGTTCACTCAGTGGTTTTGAACAATATTCATTTCACGATGATCGTAGTTCAATTATCAGTGATTTTAGCCGTCGTACAAGCGGTATTGTATCGCCTAGTGAACTTCCGGATTCACCCACACAAACAGTACCACCAAGTCCACGACATCAAAAACATTCCATTGATTTCTCAATGCGTACACATGATGAACGACGTTTATTATCATTTTCAAAATGTTCTTTTCATAAATCTAAATCCAGTGTTTTTGAAGATAATACCGCGGCATTCAAAGAGGAATCAACACCCATTGAATTTTCAGCAGCAACGAGTTTAAGTTCTCTGACTATTGACGATGATCCTAAACCGTCAGGGGAGTCTCCAGAAATTGTGATATTATCAAATTGTGAAGAGGAAGAAGAGTCTAAAGAAATTTTAGCGAATGTCTTATCATCCGTGACACCGTTGAGAGAGGTTGAATCAAAAGAAACTGTTGAAATAAGTAATAAAAATATAGAAGATGTCAGTGACGGCGATGAAGAAGATGGAGATGAGGACATTCTTGCTGCGTGTATCAATATGGGTATGCAAAATAATCGTTATCGACAGGGTTTCAATAAAACGGAATCCAAAACATTTTCCACATCGGTTTCAAATTTAATTCGCTATCAAACAAGTGCGACATTAGATAGATTGGCAACAATTAACATTGCTGATGTAAAACGAACGGCTTTGTCACCCTTCAAGATAAAATTAACAATGGATTTACCGATACTCGATACAGTTCATGTTTATTGTACTGAAGATACACCCGCGGATATTTCCCCAGTTGGTTCGCAGTCGAATTTATCAGCGTTGTCATTGCCAAGTATCGTTGAAGACTCTGAAAAATCAGATAGACTTGAAGAGACACGAAATGATTCATCTGATGATAATTCGAATTTTTCAGGTGATGATGATAAAATTTTGGATGAATGTATTCAGTCGGGTATGCCAAAAAGAATAAGTCCATCTATGATGTCTTCCAAGAGTAAGCAAGAAATATTTTCGCCAAGATTAAATGATTTTAGTGAAAATTCAAATTTTTCTGTAACTCATAATGACCATAACTATTTAAAAAGAACTATAGTTATAGATGGACAATGTGAGGATTCAAATAATTCTTATGATGATAGTAGTCCGCATTCAGATGATGATGATGCAATTCTCACTGAATGCATACAGTCCGCAATGCCCAAAGTCCGACCAACTACTCTTTCGGCTAGAGCTTCAACGTCAAAGCAATTGGAAAATGCTGAAGACCAGTTTGTTAGTCCTAGAACTGATCAATTGAAATCACCAAGATCGGAGGATTGTTCGAGCTTGTCAGAAGACGAAGACGAAATGATTTTAGCACAATGTATCCGATCGGGGATGCCAAAAGTATTATAAAATAATTCTATTTAAAAGATAAAAATGTAATATATCATTTGTCAATTAAACTTAATTTGAAATTTTAGGCTTCGATTTCTGCAATCAATTTTCCATCAGTTTCAAGAGATGATGGCCGAAGATTATTTGACACTATGTCATCACCAAGACATTTTTCACCATGTCGCGTTGCTCAACGAAAAGATTTAACACCAATGGCCTCGAAGGATGAAACTTCAGATTTCGCTACGGAAGATACTCCTTGCAATTTTTCCTCAGTCTCAGAAATTAGTAATTTATCCATGAACTCAAATCTCGACTGAATTTAGATTAGAGTAAAAAAAAAAAACAAGAATATTACATGATTTTTTTAAAAATAGAATCTATCGATGGTTAAACGGTAAAATTTTGTAAGTCATTTTTAGTAAATTTTACAGGAGAGAATAAAAAATCGTTTCACATCAGTACTGAAGAGTTATACGAGTTTTCAACAGATGAAACTTAATGTCTTTTATTATAAATTAGGAGTTACACGGTTTTGCAGGTCAAAAGACGTTGAAATTTTTAAACCATAGCATCAATCGAAGAAAAATGGTTAAAAATTGACTTACAAGGTTTTACAGTTTAACCATTGATACGCAAAATGAGCTAGATTTAATGTCCGATAGATATAATTCTTTTTTACTGTGATTCTAATCCTTTAATCTTATGGACTCTTACGATGATAATGTTTGATGAAACAAATCGTCTTTTGTGATTTAAGAGAAAATATCTTGTAAATATTTTTAATTCAATTCTTTTAAAATGATGCGATAAAAAAATAAGAAATACTATTTTATTTAATTTGTTCTTCCTCAAATATATTTTTAGGTAAAATTGAAAAAAAAATTTATGACAGCTTCTAAATCATCATCAATTTATCAATAAAACAATAAAAAATAATATCATGATGAAAAATTTATTTTAATATTTTTATACGTTGTAAAGTGACACAATTTTTTATACATAGAGGTTTCGTCGATGTGCTGACTGGGCACAAATGAAAATTAATATCTATAAATTAATGACATAAAAACCCCCAAAGTGCGTGATGTCTGTTATAAATTACATGTTAAGGTTGAATGAACATGCAGACCGACCGCCTCTGCGACCGCTACCCAGGATCCTCTCCAGTGACTTCTATCCTACCTATCAACTTCGTCGGCAGCCAAGAACACCTATGTCATTCAGTGTTTCTATCTACATGACATCTTAGCCTATTTATTAGAGAGAGTATATATAAACGGCATACAATACTTACAATAACGCATTAACACATCGTCTTCTATCGCGATTACATTTCTGTCATAATATTCAAAAGTAAGTGTCCTCTGATAATTTCAATATAGTCCATGATTATTATTACACACAAAATTGCAAATTAGCATAGTTTAATTTTCATTTAATTTTTACAATTAATGTTTTTTTTTTTAATCTATTTTTTTTATTCATTATTCTAGATGAATGCCCAAGCATTGAATGCTACTTTTCTTCTGCTCATTGTATTTATGACGTTTGTTGTTGCGAATAGTTTAGCACACGATTGGCCAGTAGGTTTCGACTTTTTTTTGAATAAATGTTCACCGCCATTGACAAACACAAAGAGCCAGAAACCGCGGCTACTTGATTTTTTGCGTTCATGTTTGAGGCGACGTGCTCTCATGGCCATGAATTCTCTTGTCTCCACTGATGTGATACCAATTTATGATGGATTAGATTTGGTGCGATTTGAAAAGGACAACGCTACCATTGACAAAAGCAATCATAAGTAAATATAACATAAAATTATTTTGTTTTTTTATTTTTTTTTTTTTTGAAAGAAAAAAAAAGAAAAAAATAAATCTACTTTTTATAATATTAATTAAATGTGAGATCACGCAACATTCATATTTAATGTTTTCCTGTAATACTGTCATTCATGACCTGGAATTCATCGTTATTTTTTTTTGACGGATGTTGATAATAGCTTTATAGTACTCATTATTTTCCAATACTGGTTATTATTTCATATAAGAT
The DNA here is from genome assembly GCA_963920625.1 of Dinocampus coccinellae. Lineage (NCBI taxonomy): Eukaryota > Metazoa > Arthropoda > Insecta > Hymenoptera > Braconidae > Dinocampus > Dinocampus coccinellae. The sequence continues at coordinate 3,992,228 of OY987184.1, read as the reverse complement.
AAAAAGATAATAATAATAATAATAAATTGGAAGAAATGTTGAAAATTAAAAAATTAAAAAATATTTTGCAGATACTCAACGAGTGATGCAAGAGACAGCGGTAAAAGTTGGCGTGAAATAGTGTTTGAACGTGTTGCACAGATTTTCAAGACACATGTACTCAAAATTGACATCGACAAGTTGACAGGTGTAAGTGATTCAATTTCACGAACTACAAGAAACAACGGCGATGAAACAATTATTGAAGGTAAGTTAATATACCATTGGTGATTCAATTAAACATAATTAAATTTAAAGATGAAGATTGATAATGTATTGGTTGTAATGGTAATTTTTCTTTATTGAGTTGTTCTAAGTATTATGGATATTATATCGATTTGAGTGGTATTACATATTATTTTTAAAAAATCGTAGGACGGAGACGACACAGGAGACGTAATCAAATGATGCCAATGCTAATGATGGGTGCACTCGTAATGGGATCAGTTTTAATACCAATGGGCTTTCAATTTCTTGCAGTGCTTGGTGGAAAAGCACTCATTCTTGCTAAACTAGCATTAATGCTATCGAGCATACAAGGATTGAAAAAAATAGCGACAAATGGTGTTAACTATGGTTTATATCATACCCCAGTTTCTGAGGGATGGCACGATAGAAGCCACCACGAACCACCTGTAAATGGTCATTATGAAGTACCTTATCAGATGTATTCACGTATCTGATTTTCGAAATTTAATGATTAAATTATATACATCAAATGAATATTGATATTTAATTACCTCAAAAAAATGTAAAGTATACGATTTAAATTATTTATTTCAGTATAATTATTATCTATTATTAAATTTATATCTATTTATATTTGATACGGTTAATATTAATACTATTATTTATTTATTTATTTATTTATTTATTGAATATATCTGTTATGTAAATTTTAATTAGGTAGTGACGAAAAAAAAAAAAAAAAAAAAAAAATATATTTTTCACACCTACAAAATAATTTATTGACATTTTACTGTTATGATTTTTCTTATCAAGAGCAAGTATCACTTCACTGTTGTAAAGAAAAAAACAAATAAATAAAAAAAAAAAATCTCTGTTTAATTGTGTCACGTGAATTCCATGACGACACATATTGACATTGTTCGTATATTAGATTGACAATTTGTGTAAGATAAGGTGGAAAAAAAAATATATATCTGCTTTTTAATTTCGCTTCTTGGTACGACGTAGAGCGCATAAGTTTATGAAAGGAAGTATTTTTGTTTAAATAGTGGAAAAAAAAAACTCTTTGATAAATAAATTTTAGGATTACAAGAGGCAAAATGAATTTGCTTCTATTTTTCTTCGCAGTGTCATGCTGCGTATTGTCAGTCGAGTTGTAAATAACGTCATCAGAAAACATTTTGATGTATAATTAAAAGTGTAAAAAAATTATTGTTGTATTTTTTCCAATCTCTTTCATCTTCAATTCATTTATTTTGTCCATTTTCTATTTTTTTTTTTGTGTCACTTAAAAACAAGAAATGAGTAAAAAATGTATAATTTTATTTATAAATGGGTAGAAAAATCTGAAATAAAAGTATTAATATAAATTTTAAATATTGTAATAATCCCGTAAGATAATAAAGATTAATTTATCTTGATGTATTATAGCTATAATTTTTTTCAACAAATTTTTTTAAACAAAAATATATTTGTTTTTATTTACACAAAGTAGAAAAAATAAATGAAATTGATATTTTTTAAATGATTAAATCATAAATAATATTCTTCTTAACTAAAACATGAATAAAAAAAAAATTTTACGATTAATTTTATAATACTGTTGTGATACTTCCCTTTATATTAGCTGTTTTCTTTCACAATAAGATACGACGCAAAAAAAAAAAAAAAAAAATGAGCGATTCTTTGAACAAATGGAATATTGCGTGGCAAATTTGCGGTGCGATGTAACTCTTGATATGGTGATACCTGAGTATGAATGTATGATCACAATATTTGTCGAGAACAAACTACATGACATTGTACATACAGAAAAAAACATCTGCTAAATTTATTTTCTTTCATTATAAAATTCTATACTTGAGAGAAAAAAAAATATTCTAAAATTTTTTGCTGGCATGGAATTAATAAATTAAAGATGGTTTTTATCAATATTCATGAATTTAATAAATGAAATTACCAGAGTGATATTCGTTATAATATTAAAAGTTTCAATGTCTAAATACAATAACTGCTCGAATATTTTAAATAAGTCCAAATGTGTTTTGGCAAAAAAAATATTCAAATGTAGACAGTAAAATTTTCTGTGAAATTTTTATTCTTTATTATTTAATATAAAATCACGATCTATAAAGTAACATATTCAAGAATGAAGTGAAATAAAATATATCCTAGTTTTTGTTTTTCTATTCCTATTACGGTAAGAAGTGACAAGATAAATAAATTAAATATGAATGTGGATATTGCAAGAAGCGTAAAAATAAGTTCAGGGGCAGATTGAATGAAGAGAGGGAGAAATATACAGTGAGAGAGGAGTAAGAAAGTGAGGTGGGTTTTTGGGGATGCGCGCGAGAAACAACAGACAGATATAAGAAGAACATCAGCCGTCGTGATGTTACACAGTATTGCTCTCTTCCCTCATCAAACCGATAGCACATCCAATAATATTATTATCAACCCTCTCGAAATCAAGTGAATTCAGTGTCTCAGTGCAATAATATCATCAAATATTTTGTACAAACGAAAAAAAGAATATTTATAATCATGGAAAGTTATATTAGGAAACTTGGGCTTGTCATAGCCCTGACAATAGTCATTAAATCAGTTGAGTCCAACTTTGTTTCATTTGGCAATCGCAAACTTCCATTTCAGCAACAGGTAAGCGACAACTCAATTATTTTATAATATGCATAATATATTGTGTTGGTTTATAATTATTTGTAATAATGGATTTGTGAAAAAAAAGAAAAAAATTGAATAATATAATGAATAATATGATAGTAAATAGAATCGAAATAGAGAAAAAAAAAAATTATATATATATAAAAAAATGAGATGAAGATATAATTTCATTGTCGCAGACCTGAAATATTTCCAATAATCGTAACAAATATTTTGTTTATAATTAAATGTCCTCATTAATTTTTCCAATTCAATGAGAAATAGGATTTAGTGGATTGTATTTTTATCTAAAATCAATAAATTATTCATTGTAATTTGTTTTTGATTTTTTCAGACTCAGCAGATTTTAGTAAAGGATGTCGAACATTATGGAGTCAAGGGTATTGATAAAGTAATGCCGCAATCGATTACAATTTCGGGTGAGTGACATGAAATTCAATTTTGCATGTCCACACATTAGTATCCAACCCTTGACCCGTATATCATATAGAATTCTCATCATTATCCTACCTCAAACAATTTTTAAACTTGTACAGAAAAAAAAAAAAGTAATAATAATAAAAAGGAAAAGAGAGATGAAAAAAAAAACATTATTATAAAATAGCATTACATTGTTACTCGTTATTTATTATTTGTTATAGATTGCATATTTGTGACTGGGGATTCTGGGATATTTACTTACAAGTCCTCAAGTGATAATGCATCAGTTTGCGGTATTTATTTGATGGCTGATGCAGATCAAACAATTGACGTGGTATTTCTATCTTTCAATGTGCCCTGCCAGAGTCATGGACTCGTTTCGGTATGTAGAATTTTATATAATTCAATCATCCTTATTCTATATTAATTTTATTTCTCTTCAGTCACGCATAAAATCTGTAAAGTATAAAAAAGGAATAAATTGATTTTTTTCTTTTAGTTCGTTGATGGTTGGGAATTGAATGAGGAATTTTTTCCAGCACTTATGGATCATCCTTTGCCTTTATGGAAACGTTATACAGAATTTTGTGGTGAAATCAGGAGGAAAATTTTTAAAAGCTCCCAAAATGCCGCTTTAATTCAGTATAGAATACCATTAAAGGGTGGGGGATTTACTATTATCGTACGTCATCGTAAAAATCGAACCCGTGAGTATAATTTTATGTGTGATAAATTGAAAGGTCCCGCAGAATGAATGGCAGAAATAAAATCAAATAACAAGAAGATAATAATAAGGGAAGGAAGAAAATAAGAAAAAAAAAACACAAAATAATTAATTGCCAAACACAAATGAATTCAATTTTAATTTCATTTTTGTTGATATTCCCAATTGTTCCAGCGTGCAATGTATTGGTTGATGCTATTAGTGATTCATTTACTCTTCGCAATTATGGTGCACGAATTAATTGCACATTAGCTGCAATTTATCCTGGTGCATTACAAATAACTGCCCTTCATGTTGGTGGAAAAAATCTTAGAGCATCATCAGGACAAATGGGAATTGGCATCGTCCACAATGTTAGTATAAAAATATGAAACAAATTTATAAATAATCTTTCTTTTTTTTTTTTTCTTTCTTTCTTTTCTTTTATATATAACAAATAATCAATTGATCATGTGTGTATTTATTTAATAACTGTTTGATTCGTAAATTCATTTGTAATTTATTCATAATTTCGGGTAATTGTGTCTCACGATAAGTGTGAAGAAGTAAATTTGCGGATAATTATCACAACGTTATTTCAGGTGTAAAAACATTTTTAAGCGTATAAATTTATATCAATGATTTATAAATATTCTCAAACATAATTTCAACTCTGTTTTGAACCATTAGATTCTTTTAGAGGAGTTGGAAGGGTAAGTTATGATTTCAACATAAAAATTTGTGAAGAATGAAACCGTAATTTGCTCCTTTAATTGTTGCATTTGTCCGTTTCAATCATACAGAGGATTAAAACTCGAGTGTCTTATATCTAATTAACGTCTCGTGATCCTACTGCAGAAACGTAATATATATAATATTTGAAGGCCTATACTGTGATTGAGGGCTATAAAATACAACTTTTATTTTGACTGATAAATCTGAAGAAAAAAAAAAAAAAAAAAAATCTAGGACCTAGGACCCCTTGGGTAATAGACATGAATTTTGATTTATGATATAATATATTATATCTATTATACCCTATTAGTCCTAGTGTCTTAGTGTACTAATTAGATATAATAGATTAATAAAACTATATATGAAATTCAGGTATGAGTTTAATTTATAAAAATTTTACAAACGAAATTATCAATTATAAAGATGATATTGAAACTCAGTGTTATAATAGTTATTATTTATTGATGGAATTTGTAAAAGGTGGAAAGATACTTGATCTATTAGTGGAAATTTTTGGAGTATAAATTTTATGGGATCAATTCGTAATTTGCCATTGGTTTACAGAATCAGAAACGACTGGGTTACTTGAAATATGATTTAGTACAAGGAAAAAAGAAATTGTCTCAGAAACTTTAGTTGACTGATTTAATAGTATCTCAGCACTGGGCTACTTCCAATATAAATTTAACCTGATGCTAAATGATTTTTAAAGAAAAAACTTCTTTTTTTTTTTTTGTTTATGTATATAAAATATTATATATCCATCAAGAATAGATAATAATTTTTGGAATTTTCATTAAAATTCAATTTCAAACGGCATTTCGACATTTAAAACAACATTTAGAAAATTTTCAGGAGTTGAAATTGTTGATTAGAGTTTTCACTGCAGGCTTGACTTTACTAATTTACTTCTTCTACATGGACTGGTAGAATCTGCAGACTCTCGGTAGAGTTGTAATTGAGACGATTGACTCTAATTTGTTCCTTTTATTCGAGCTAGACGAGTGTAGATTTTGAGTAAAGCGAATACACTTGTACATAAAGAAAAAATTGAGGATTTCACGTATTAAAATAGCGTTAAAATTTCGCCGCGAATATATAGCATCCGTATTATTTATCCACGATTGTTTATAGTGTGACAAACGAGGATCGCAAGATTATGTGCAAATTGGTGGTAGCCTCGGTTTAGATACGTCAATGGGTGGAGTGTATGATTCAATATGTGGCGTTGAGTCTGAACCTGGTAATATCAAACATGAAAAATGAATATAAATAATTAATATTAATAAATAAAATATAATATAAATTAGTACATGTTTTATAATTGTTTCAGACAGTAAACCAAAAATAATTGCGTGCAAAGTTACAATTATCAGACTTATTTCCAGTGGATTGTTTGATAATTCAGTAACAATAAATCTTCAACCAGCAATTGACAAAGATATTCTCAATTCAAATCATATCTGCAGTATTTAAATTCTCGCTATTTAAATTTAAAATATCATTGGATTCTAATTGATCTATGCTAAGTGTCATTGATCTGAAATTATCACATAAAAAAAGTAAATATAAATAGTTATAATAGAAAAAAAAGAAATTAGAAAAAAAAAACAACAAAAAAAAAAACAAAAAAAAAAATACTAAAATAATTTACTAAAGTGTAAATTTACATTTCATTATTGATAATTTTATCTTTGAACTTGAATAAATTTTCCGAAATATATTACCATATTATTTGATCACGTGAAGTTGAAAGAAAAAAAAAGTATATTTATTAGAATATTGCTCAATATGTATTATTAATATTGTAAAAAAAAAAAAATATTTAATTTATAAATTTATCGTTTTATCATTGTCAAATGTATTGAAATACCGACAATGATGTTACTACTTTATATTATACTGGCGACAGCGATAAAAGTATGTTTATCGACAGTCGAGAATCCGCTGGATAGTGCTGCCATTTATTAAAAGATTCAAGTGTTTTTTATAAACTTGTGAGAGAAAAAGTCGACAGAACAATTTTTGATAATTTATCAAAATAAATCACACTATCAAACAATAAAAAAATCAATTAAATTCAATTTATATATATATGCGAATCCGAAGTATCAATAATTTATTGGTGGCCACAAAAGTATTTGCTTGTGTTAGCTATTGTACGAGTCGTCTTACGATTTATGCTTATCAATCGTTTCTATAATAAATAAAATTAAATATAAAACAATAAATCACAATAGTTAGTTTATTGCGTAGTCGGATAAGTTATTATTCCATAACCATAATATCCTACCATCTACATATATATTTATATTATTTGTAATATTCAATATTCATTCAATTTATAATCGTATCACATGAATAAAAGCATAGAAAAGTACAGCGTCCTTTATATTTATTTATTCATATTCATGCTCAAGCTTTTAAAATACAACTTGTCAATCTCTTTCTTCTTCAATCTTTTATATACATGTTATAAACAATAATGTCGTGTGAGTGAGCATTGGAATCGGAACACGTCGTCTCGAGAGGAAGAGCGAGCGTGTTCATTTCCGTAGACGGCAGAAAACTATTTTATATTAGATACATGAGACACATAGAAAATTCATTTATGATATATATGTTTCGATTATGTAATTTTTATTCATGGCAAATATATATTACAATGATGTTCCAAATTTTTAAATATACATTCATATTAATATCAATTGATTATCAAGTATATATATATATATATATATGCACATATATTTTTTTTATTTACTTTTTTCATGATATTAAAATAAAAAAATCTGTATGAATAAAGTATTAAGATGAAAAATAATATAATTAATAAAAATATGACATATAAATTAATTAATAATATTATTAATACGATGTAATATTTAATTGATTAATAATATATGTCGTATGATGTGACTGAATGGTGTCACTGAGTAATCCAAATTATGTATACATATTATATATACATACATATATATATATATATATATATAAAGACCTTAAAGTGTAAATGAGGAACGGCGTGAAAAATAAATATTTTATATACGATCAATAATATGCGCTTAGTCATCAAGCCACCGATGATTATTGTAAATAAATTTGTCACGATATGTGTCGATATTTATTGTTACACATTTAATTATTTTACTTATATTTAATCGAATTTATTTCATAGAATTGAAATTTCATAATAATCGAATACAATTCGTGAACATCGTTAAATGTATATTAGCTATTATATCTAAATTCCATGTCTATGCAAGTTCATCAAATATATATATTCTATAACTAGTTGTTAGCGACAAGAGAACATAACGATCCGGTAGATAATAATAATCTGTCGATGTCACGCGAACTTGGGTCCAACTACGTACAGGTGGACATTTGCCTCCTCTCCAATATATCTCTACACGTTATATCCATCATTCCCGTTATTGCAATCATCGATCACATATATTATTAAATTATATCAAGTAAAATACAATAATTCTCAACAATAATAAGCAATAATTAAATTTATTATTCAAAATTTTAACCGTGAATAATATATCATCAGAAGAATTGACATGATATATTTTCTATATTTTCTATACTTCACCGTTACTTTTCTACTCCATTTCCACAATCAACAACCCCCTTGTTGGCTGCACGACTGTGTCAATACAAAATATTGTCTGGACCATATATTTGAATATTAAAATTTATTCAAGGTTATTAATTAATTGGAAGATAAAAATTATTATTATCACTTTGATATTTCACACATTTATATCTTAACCTCTCATAATTCATATATTTATATATTGTGATGTTCATTCGACAGAATATCCAATATTTTATAAATACCCGACCCTCACGACTTTGAATACAAGTGTCGATCTCTCATATTGCAATTTAGATTCAGCATTCAGGATTCAATATGGCGGGGTGGGATTGTATACAAATAATTCATGAAGTATCACTTTTCATATATTTTCTTATTTATTCAAATTTTTTTAAATTTGAAGTACAAATGATTTTACAATTATCCTGTGTGCAAAATAACTCTTTATATATTTGAAATGTTATCCATTAAACGACTCTAATTAATATGTGTTATTACTAAATCAAATGACTTTAGTATAATTCAATTTCAATCACAGGAAATTAACCTTTATATTTGAGTGTGCACTTCCATAATCAATTGTATATAAGATTCTTTATCAATTCACTTGTTTTTTGAATGAATTAGATATTATTGTTTATATGAGATTAATCGATCTATGATGTGTTATTTCTACGAAATCAAACATTTTTCTTTCACCGCTGATTACGGAAAAACTCCCCGACCGTGCGCTCCTAGCGGGCGCCAATGGAACATACTCTAGTGTAGCATATGCTCAACTAGCAATACATGCATTTTCGATACGCTACATATTTTTTTTATGAAATATATTTCCATATATATATATATATATATTCGTTTCTTCTTTTTCTTTATAGATATATTATTTCGAAAAAAATATATCTACTCTTTGTGTATATGCTAATACGACTTGCGATAAAAATGTGGGAAATCGTAACGATTCGTCACAATATATGAATATTGAATATGGTATTGATCGAATATGCTACGTTTATGAGGATGCCGAGTAGTATATGAAAAAAAAAAAAAACACAGATGTATATGTAATTACAACTTACTTTTGTGATCATTGATCTACTTGACAAACACTCGAGTTAATTTAATTTAAAAAAAAAAAATTTAATTGATGGAGTGTATAATATAAACTCGATGTCCAACTAAACATGACATGCGTATTTCACTTATACATATAACGTGGTCTTTATAAACATCGATGAAACTGTCCACACAAATACTTGTACATATAATGAGTTTTATTTCCGTGTTGAATTCGATGAACTCTATGATAAATTATGTCTTTAAGTTATATAGAAATGAATATATGTGTGTATAATTTTAATACAACACATAAAGCTATATAATCATAATTTGGAACTTAATATAAAAATTTATAATATACATTGTGTGTATGAATATCGATAATATTATAAAAGTCATTTTTTTCATATGAATTTCAAATATATTTGTGTATCAATCTAAATTAGTGAAAATAAATTATTCTGTATAAAACTATAAATTGAGAGGTAGATGAATTGAAAAGAATTCATTGAAAATTTTGTATCGTAACAATATTTTTTGTTTTCGTTTTATTTATTTTTTGTTTGTTTGTTTTGTTTTGTTTTGTTTTGTTTTTTTTTTTATACTTTTTATTCAATGAATAGAGCAAATAAATTACCGTGACACATAAATGATTTATAAAATTTTTCATAAACAATAAAAATTACACACGGACAAGTGAATATTTTTCTTTATATATGAATTTATTCAAAAAACTTTTGTGACATGAATAAAAGATATACCTACACATTACATGTATCTACATACATGCATGAGTGTGTTGGTGTATATTTATGAGAATTGGAAAGCAGACTTGCAGTTATGCCACCGTCCAGAAAAATCGTTTGAAATGTATATAACCACTTTTGTAAAATTTCAAGTGTAGCTATCAAACTCTTCTTCGATATATATTTTACTTCAATGTACAAACAATTTGTGCAAAAACAAGCATTCGTAAATGTGTCTGAAATAAATGTAGTTATAAAATTGACAACAAACAATGAACGTAAATCTTGAACGTAATCATCAAACAGATTGAGATAAAAATATTTTTCGTCAACTGTTATTTATCGTAAGCAAAATAATTTTATTTAAACAACTGAAATTTTATTAATCAATTTCTTTATCGATCCAATTGAAAAGTTGCACCTCTAGTGCTGCTTGGGGTCACATTTAGCTGCTTAGAGTTAATGAGTTCATGGGTTAATTTTTATTCGAATCTATAGATGAATGTTAGATGCCAACTGATTTGAAATGAATCAATAAATTTACTATACAATAAAAATAACAAAAAAAAAAAAATAATGATAATAATAAAATCTATTTGAAATAAGTAATTCGAAAGATGAATTTCGATATATGAATTTATTTGAATTTCAATTTATGTTGTCGTAGATGATCAATTGATTTTGCAAAAGAATGTTCAATTATTTCACAATTATTATCTTAATAAATACACAGAGTAATTCGGACACAATTTTCGACTCTGTGTTTCGACTAACTTTTATCAATTAATAACAAATATTTTAAAAATTGCAATTCATAGGCGATTTTGGTTGTCCAAACGTGTTAAAGGAGAGAAATAGTATTTCTATGTCCGAATATTATGGTCCTCGTGACATCATACAGTTTCACGGTTGACACATCCCCACGACTGGTTGCCAACTCTGCCAACTCCTTTTCAAAACAAAGGTGAATTAGTATATATGACGTAATGAAACATCACCAAGTAATTCAAACGAGGGAATATGTGTTGTGATAAATTCCATACCATATGTAATTACAAATATAAAGATTTTGACTTCAACTTATTACACTATAAATTCGACCGTTTCAATTTAAGAATCAATTTTCGAGCTTCCCGACAATTTTTGATCGACAAGATATCTACGTTCAAAGTAAAAAAAAAAAAAACAACACAACGTGAAATGACTAGCACGGCATGTCAATTGAAATAATAATAAATAATAATTAATAATAAAATGTTTTTCTTAAAATTCCTATTGTGAAAAATTCATTATTCAATTGTTATTTATGCAGACATATTTTTAGTTATTATTACTTTTATTGATAATATTATTTCTCTTTGACAGTGTACAAACTCTTGTATTGTAATTTTTTATTCAAATAATCATATTGATTGTATGCCACTATTTATTGATTATCAAGATAATAGTTTGTGATTATTTGAACTATTGTGACTATATACAATGAAATTAATATTGTTCGTAGAATTTCGAATAATACAATGCGATATACATACGCAGTGGAGCCATAATATTATGAACATTCTCTCTATTTTCAAGTTTGCTTTAATACCATTCTAATTCTCTTTAGCCATTCAATGTGGCTCGCAATAGTTTGTACAATATAAAAAATCAATATTACTCTTATAGAGTAGGCAGACAGTTTAGGCGGTGATCATAATGCGTGAATATGAGACGTGGACAAAGAGAAGGAGAGAGAGTAAATGATGTGAGAGAAAGAAAGCTTTCGAGTAGGCAATTATATGATTCATTTGTGCGATAAAGTTCAATATTATTACTAATATCTCAATAACACGCATTAGTACTACGTATATATCTCAAAAATATATAACAAGGACAATCTATATATATGATAAATGACGTGTATCCTGTCAAACTTATGCTTTTTATTTTGTGACATATTGTATTTATATTGTTAGATATAATATGTATGTGTGGTAAATTAAGTTTGATGACGTGTTGACAAAAAAATAATTATTTATATTTTACAATGATATTGTATAATATATTATCTCACTGTAATATTATATATTTTTTAATTTTTTAATGAATTATATTTACATCTATTTTATCAACTCAAAATAAAAATATCATTATATTTGATAATATTAATAAATAATAATAATAAAATTAAATATTGAATTATAATTTATAAATATAGAAAATATCAAAGAGATATATTGTCAAAATGTGTATTGCGTTACACACTCGTCAACTGTAAATGACAATAACCACAATAATATTAACTAATATTATCCCTAATGTTTTTTATGTATGAGAGGGAATTATTCCAAGGAAAAAATGAAGAAAAGGAGGGGAAGGGGGGGGGGAGAGAGAGAGATAACAATTAATTATCGGATAATACTTATGGTCACGATGTGATTGTGACATACAACAGATGAAATAATCCAGATAACATTCAAAATATCATGAGTAAAATTTGAAAAAAAAAAAAATAATTAGAAGAATTATTGATTGATTTCAAATGAACATTATTACAATTTTGAATTTGTTCACCAACGTTCATTAGTTTTTTTTAAATTTATTTATAATCTATTTTTATATATTTTCTTGTTTTTTATTCATTTACTATTCACTAATTGTCGTGGACTCCAGTAACTTTTTTTTTTGTAGCATTGACAGAGAAGAAAAAAGCAAAAGGGGAATAAAGGCGCGCGTGTGTATGTATGTATGTATGTATGTATGTGTGTGTGTATGGAGAAAAACGAGGAGGAATCGTACTCGTCGATAGATTGAATGCCTCTTTGATTGGGTAGCATTTTCGGTTGATAATCAAGTCGCAGTTGTTGAATTGAGTTGAGTTCTAAATTTTTGACTTTTGTTAGAATAGCAATGTGACAAAAATCAAATGTCACTATTATTTTATTCAGTTTTTTTTATATAATTTTCCATATAATTCTATTACTTTGGAGGTTGTCATTTAAAAATATATATACACATTTATCGCATTTATGTCAAATAATAAATCATACTCAGTTAGTTGAAAAAACAAAATTGACATCTCTATAATGTATCGAAAGAAAAAAAAAAAACAAAAACAAAAACAAAAACAAAAAGAGAAAAAAAGTTTATTAACTACATACACACGAGATTAATGTTATAAATTTCATAATTGAATATTATATATATTAAGTACAAGATAATTTCAATTACATGTGTGATATTGCATCTACAAGCAGGAGTGAATTAATTAGATAGATTGTATGATAATAGATCGTTGTTATGTACAATATATGCAAATTATGTGTAATTAATTAGAATATAGAATAAAAGAAATTTTAATGTATTCCTTAGTGTTGCGTATAAAAAGTCATCGTTTTCACATGTTCATTATCGTTTTCATAATTTTATTGAACCAATGAATATCAATTTATTCTTTATTACCAGAATAACATAAGTATCCCATCATATTTATCCAATTCTACAATAAAAGCATCGCTGTCAACCACAGATTATTACATAAAAGTGATATCCATGATTAGTATTGTAATATATTTACATTTACAATTGAAAGAAAGTGTCAAATGAGAAAGTATTTGTTCTCATTTATATTAAAATTATTGTTTATAGACATGTATTATTAGGATGTCTAATGTATATAATAATAAATGATATACTGAATGATAGGACTAAAATATAATATACATTATTTCAATATATTGCGGTATGAACGGCCAAACAAGCAGTTTTTATTTATTTATTTATTTATTTATTTTTTTCACCATGTTTGGCTTCCACACTATGGCCTTCAAATATATAGGCTTGGTTGGATGTTGGTTGGGTTGTCGAGCGAAGTGACAAGCAGCCTGTTGCGTGACCTGACCGATCAATATCAATGCCTGTAGCATAAACTTTGTTATCTTCTTCTCTCACCTGCATTTAATTTTATCTAGTCCGTCTCTGTGTCCAAATGTTTGATCACTTTTAGCATTGAGATTTGTATGTATGTCGATGGATCATGTGATGTGTTATTAAGTATGTGTTTTCAAAAAAAATTTTATTTCATTCCAATATAAGAAAAAGTCTTCATTAAGGAGGAAAAATCAATATTGACTGATTATTAATTTAAAACAGTAATTTGTGAATTTCGTATTTGAATAATGATAAACAAAAAAAACAAACTGCATGTCTTGAAATTAAAAATTCTTTTATTTTTCAATAGAATAATTATTGAAAATTACAGATAATTCATTCCACGTGACCCCTTGAGTTAATTGTTTCAATAATAATTTACTATCATTACTAGCATTACTATTTATGACGAGACACTTTATAAATAATAAAGTAAAAATACCATTAAGGACAAATTATATAAATATTAATGTTCGATTGTTTTAGATATATACAATCAATCTTATCATTAGAGATAAAAGACGGCACATGTGTGCTGAATATCATATCAAATAAATTTATATAATTATCACGAATGTCAACTACACTTTCACAAAGTGAAAAAATTAATTCATTGACGAATGAAATAAAGAAAGAAGAAAATTTTACGCTTACTATTACGTCTCGGTGGATCTAATCCCATAAGGTATTTGATCTAATTGTAAAATATAAAACTTCCGTGTTCACTCGATGTGAATCAACTGAAGATAGATAAAAAAAATTTTTTTTTTTTTTTTTTTTTTTCAAATATATAACTTTATTCTGAAATTTGTAGTTATATTTTTCAGAATTGACTCTAAGCACCTGAGTATCTTTCTCCTCCATCTTTCTTGTACCATCTCTCTCACTCTATTCTTAATCTCTGTCTCAAATATTTTCATTTTATTTTTTATTTTCTGACTACAGTCTGACTGCAGTGGAAATAAAAAAGTGAAGAAGAAGAAAAAAAAAAAAAAAAAAAAAAAAATTAATAAAAAAGTAACAGGATTGAAAAATAACTGTAGAAAGTTTATCAAGCAGAGTTGAGAGATAGTGGGAAAAAATTACTTTTGCTTCAAGATAGAAAAAGCTCTTGCATGTACCTGATTAGAGACTTGTGTGTTATATATATAGATAGATACACCTCGATGATGAAAGCGAAAGTTGTAGATACGTAGATAGATGAGTAGGACGATGTAGGATGGGTGAACAGCAGTGAGTAGAATAAGAGGGTGAAAGTGTATCGAAGACGAAGAGTGAGTTTTGGTTTAATAGAGCGAGGGAAAACTACTGATACAAAATTGCTGTTGGAACTCAAAAGCATAACGCAAATACCATCAGCAGTAACGGCTGTCCGACACTCGAGAAGTTTGATAATGCCTCTCTGGTTGAATTGAATCGTGAAGTCTATTGTTCGTCATTTTGTCATGTTTCACTGTCGACAGCTCGATCATAACTTTGCCATTCCGTTAGGGATTGAGATGTCGCTGAGAACATTATAGTGCATGCGAACAAATAGTTGAACCACTGATGCTGTTCAGTTGGTTGATAAAAGGTCGAATATTTTATATATTTAGAAATATGAAATTTTTCATTTTGCATTATTAAAAGTTTTCAACTTTAAATAAAATATACGAATATTATGAGGTAAAAAAATATTTTATATGTGTAAAATCGGGATTAATGAAATACTTGACCTGCAGGAGATGCCGGTGGATATGCAGACTGCCAGCAGGTGGCAGGTTGGCGTCGTATCGATTACTTACGCATCTGGGGATTGGTACTACTGCTGCCGGTGTCTACTGCTCGGATCAGTTGTGAAACAAGGGAACTGTTGCATTTCTCTTGAAGAAGCTGAGTATCTGTTCATTTTGAAATCCGTTGAATTAAATGATACGAGGACATTTATCTAAAAATAACACATATCTACTGTTATATCGATAAACAATGATCATTTATAGAAAAAAAAAAGAACAATTTTTTTTACGTTAATGAAATAAAAAGTGAATGAGTGTGAGTGTGTGTGTGTGTGTGTGTATGGGTATGTGTCTGTGTTGCATGTCTGATGACGCAAACAATGACCTGCTCCTGTTATGACCTCGGTTATTTTCAGTTTACCCCCGTTCGCAATTACCCAGGTCAAATTGATGCCGCTTGGGGTGAAGTTTCTTGCGATTAATACCCTGCGAACCATAACCAAAAGATAAGCAAACAGGATATAAGCCTCGCGTATATAATGAAATTGTGATGTTTTTTTTTTTAAACACACGTGTTAATAAATAAATTTAAAAATAGGAAAAAAAAAAAAAATCTTTATCACAACACTATACTGAGACAATTTAAAATGATGAATTAGAAATAGAATTTATTTACAGCGTGATAAACAATTAGGATAGATGGAAATTAATGATGCGGAACAATGAAATGAAAAGGCGAGTGATATGGGATCGTAAAAGTAAATAATACCCTTTGAGAATTTGAATTGGTATGAATTCAAAATGCATTACATGAACATAATGAATGATAGATTACTCAATTAGTATTTGATGAGCGATCAAATACAAACGAAGAAAAGTGATTGATTTTAGTGCAAAAATCTCGGGTATAGATGACCATAAATTATTTTACATTTGATAAAATTGTCTTACTCATATATATATAGAATCAAAATTTACTTTAGATGAAAAAATTTCTACTTGTAAAATTGATATCAATTTTAAATAAGAATATTTTCTTCCTTATCATTTATAATAGAAACGTATTGCTACTCATTTTCATAAAAAGAAACAAAAAAAGCGAATTAATAAGTGCATTAAAGTCAAAGGCCACCATTTTGAGCATTTCCTAGTAAACAAAAACACGTAGACGTCCATGTCATCTTTCCTGATTTACGCTAAAAGTAGTTTATTCACCAGACATTTACATTTCTACAGGTAACAATTTCCCAGTTATTCACAATTTGCCAAATAAATAAAATTTGTTGCATTTTTTATTGCAAACGTATTGCAGAATTGTACGTATAGGATGTCAGTAGCAGAAATCGAAAAAGATTGAATTTCCCCGATTACAACTCCATCTGTCATGAATCGAAGAAAATGTTTCATACAAATTTTACGTATTTTTAGTCGTAAAATCCGCATTCGCCACGATAAATAGAGGTTCCGATTTAAAAAAAAAAATTTGACCTTGAATGACCTTAACTCTTTTACCCAAGATCAAAGTAACATTACCGCCAAACAACCTCCCCTGCAATGCTACAACTTTTGTTTAAAACATTTTTTTGTACAGTGCTTATTACTCGAGATATTTGATAGTTTCAGGTTAAAAAAATCACCCGGTATAAGTAGCAATATTATAAATGAATGAGAATTAATTTAGTAAGATTATGTGTGAAAAAATCACGATAATTTAAAATTCATAAGATGCCATTCCAAGTCATGCATCTTTTTTTCTTCTTTCTTTACTGGTTCAAAGTGCAGACAAATATAAATGAAAAATAGATGGGTATGGTATATGCAAATAATTTATGGCATAGATTCATCGATTCATGTGTGAGCGAGTCGACGGTGGCCATTCTTTACAGAGAGGATTTAAAAATTTCTGGATGATTAGTCTACACCAATACACCTATAGAAGTAAACTCTTCTCACGGTCGCAAGTCCATATGCATGAACCAATTTCCATACAGAAGCCTTGATGTAAATCACATTTTGGAAAGTTCTTTTCAATGAAGAAAATTCTGTTTGTGTAGATTATATATATTGGCAAAAGTTAATTATTTATATATATTTTAAAAATATATGAAATTTATTATTCATATAGATTAAAAATATAGAAAAAAATTAATGAAAAAATGGAAATAAAAATACGTATTTGAAGAAATTTAATATTTATGATTATCATAAAGTGGATCAAGGTTTATTAATTGTTGATATATCTGAGATGGGTGTTTATATCACAATCAACTTTAGCTAATAAAGAATGAGTTGAATGTAGATTTAATATATAATCTTGAGGAGCCAACGAAGCTGCTCAACAACACATCCAAATTATATATATATATATATATATATATATATATATACAGAGAGATAAAGAAAGAGAGTGTGAGATAGAAAGAGGAGTATGATTGCTTTTCTAGTTGATATCATTAGTAGCCAAGCTGTAGAGAACACCTCGACAATGATCGTGGAGCAAGGGGTAACGATTGGCCGGCGTGTTTGAGAGAATAACGAGCCTCTTCCGCCGACAATTGCAACTGGCTCAACTCAACTCGCCCATACAGTTGTTGGTCCGTTTATTATTGATGGGGGCAGACACAAAAAGTAAAATTAAATAAACCCGCATCTTCTTTTTTATTTCACACACTCGTACACTCGTGGTCAATATGTAATTGTTGATAAAAATCACCGGAAGACAAAGAGAGAAAAGGTCAAATATCGATCAACATAATTTTTATTTGGACTTTAAATAAGAACTGATGTCTCACTACAATATATTTTAAGTTATTATCTGCAGTAGAAAAATTATTTTGTATAAAGTATGAAAACTAACTTGTAATAATGATAATCTGCAGTATTTTTTTTTTTTTTTTTTTTTTTCCTTAACTGTATAAGAGAAGATGAAGTGTAGATAAATGAAATTTTATCTTGTTGTAAATTTTATCCCTGGGGCTCTATGTGAAAATCCTATCGGGTTGATGAGGTGGGAAAGTAACAAGAGGACTAGCATGAAGAAAGAAAAAAATGGGAGACACGAGACGGTGGTGAGAATACCGAGATAGCAAGTATCTTGTCTGATATTGTGCGCACGTACCGTTCTCTGCCGTCGTTAATAACATCACGCTTGCTCGTGCTCTCCTTTACCTCTCCAAGTCTTTTACATACTCACCGGACAACTTCCTTCTTCGGTCTGGAAGATGAGACAGAAGTGAAGGGAGGTGGGGGCAACTTCCTCATGCAACGCAAATAAAAAAAATCGTATTTTAAACTGCTAATATTTGGTATAAAATCCGTGGAAACCAGTACGGTAATTTATAAATGGAAAAATAAATAAATCAATAAATAAATAAATAAAGAAAAAATTATTGAAATGTGAATATGATAGGATTGTGTGCGATTTTTGTGGTTGGTTTCAATTACGTGCTCCATTGACATATAGATGAGAGGAAATTATCCGTGTAAAATAAATTATTTTATAATATCTCGTTATATTATACTTATTATATAAGTTGAAAAATCTATATGATATCCCACCCAAGATAATTTATATATGTGTGTATGTATGTGTGTGTGTGTGTGTGTGTGTGTGTGTGTGTGTGTGTGGAGAGTAGAAAAAAAAAAAAAATCTGTGGGAAAGGAAACGCGTGGTCACGTTCCCTATGTGTCCCACTAGCAACGCCACCGGCTTGTCGAGTGCGTTATTGTTGCTCACAGTACATATCCGTATGAGACGTTCGCGCCGACGCTTCACTTCCACCTCCTGGGATAGCGGGCTCACTCAGCGCGATAGCACCAGCACACTGTACTAACTCTCGTCGTTTGCCTACCTACCTCTATGTTCAGTTGACCCCGTGCATCGCGGCATGTCGGCCGTAGTATTGAAGTCTCGTGTTTGTGAGATAGCAGTTCAAGTGCATTCAACTACAATACCTGAAAACAAGAAATAAATCATTTCAATCAATTATACATGAAACAATAATTTATATAATTAAACAGAGTATTGATAATTATTTTGAAATAATTATAAAAGTGCGATGATTTACACTGTGACTTTAGTGCAATGTGTTATATCTATTTTTCATTATTTAATAGTGAAAAAAAAAAATTAATTAATATATAATTATAAGTGAATAAATGTAGAAATTACACTATAAATATAGCGAGAGAAGATATACACGATCGCTAAATTGAAAGGTCTCGGCTCTCTTTAACTTGTTGAGTCAACTGAGCGGCATAACTGCTACCATGACTATTACAAATTTCAATAAAATGAGACAATTATTAACAGTGGCATTTTTTTTAATATTAATTGTTCATTTTGTTCATACAAGAGATACTCGTGATGATCCATTAGTGGTGGAGACAACGAGTGGTCTTGTGCGAGGTGTTTCCCGAATTGCTCTTGATCACGAAGTTCATGTATTTCTTGGAATTCCTTTTGCTAAACCGCCGATTGGCCCATTGAGATTTAGAAAGCCTTTGCCTGTAGAACCATGGCATGGGGTTTTAAATGCTACCACCTTGCCAAATAGTTGTTTTCAGGAACGTTATGAATACTTTCCCGGTTTTGAAGGTGAAGAAATGTGGAATCCAAATACAAATGTTTCAGAAGATTGTCTCTATTTGAATATTTGGGTACCGCAAAAATACCGATTGCGCCATAAAGAAACACCAGAAACATCTGAAAACAAAGGAATGCCAATGCTAGTATGGATCTATGGTGGTGGTTATATGACTGGTACAGCTACACTTGATGTGTACGATGCTGATTTAATGGCCGTCACTAGCAATGTTATAATAGCATCAATGCAATATCGTGTTGGCGCTTTTGGATTCCTGTATCTGAATAAACATTTTGATAATAGTGAAGAAGCACCGGGAAATATGGGATTGTGGGATCAGGCATTAGCACTGAGATGGTTGAAAAATAATGCCCCAGTATTCGGTGGGGATCCCGATGCTATCACAATATTTGGTGAATCAGCTGGAGGTGGATCTGTATCTTTACATCTCATTTCGCCTGTAACACGAGGATTGGTGCGACGTGGAATACTTCAAAGTGGAACTCTCAATGCACCATGGAGTTTTATGACTGGTGAAAAAGCCAATGATGTTGCGCGTGTACTTGTCGACGATTGTGGATGTAATTCAACAATGTTGATTGAAAATCCCGCACGTGTTATGGCGTGTATGAGATCTGTGGATGCCAAAACAATATCTGTGCAACAGTGGAACAGTTATTGGGGTATTCTTGGATTTCCATCAGCGCCAACAATTGACGGAGTATTTTTACCAAAACATCCATTGGATCTAATACGTGAAACAGATTTTACTGATACGGAAATACTCATTGGTAACAATCAAAACGAAGGTGAGAATTTCATTTACATCTTCAATAGTAATTAATTATGAATTATATTTGTTAATAATTTTTTACTGAGTGTGCTAATAACATTAATATTTAATGTGAGGCTATTGTTCATTTATTTTTATCTGATTTCACGTATTTCATCAAAATTATCTATTCTCGTGAATTAATTTACAACTGCGTTATTATATAACCGTTCACCAAAAGCTAAGACCAACAGAATGGCGGATCAGAGTTTATATGTGCTGAGGGCTCATGATATGACTTAGCCTGGCTTACTTACCTTCGTATCCAATAACCGAGGCAAGTTCCAATCCTGGCTTTTTGTCCATCAAGCAAAAGCATTAGATTTCCGCTAAACGATTCTATAAGGACTGTATGCGGTTGAATTGTACGCGTCATGTTTTCTATTTCAACTTATTTTTTTTTTGTTCTTCAATCTAACCAATCCCGTTGTTGATTGCCACAATTAGTTTTAAGAGAATCAAAAGAAAGTAAAAAGAATAAAAAGAGGAAAAATCAAATTGCATTCTCACGAAATTCTTCAATTAGATCGACAATTCAATTTGATAAAAGAAGAAAAAACAAACAAAAAAAACAAAAAAATGATTCACTTATAAATGTAAGATATTGATTTATAAATATTGTGAAGTTTTTCGTTGAAGTCAGTACAGGGATTCCCTTGTTTTTTGTGTCTTGAAAACCTGTTTCGAGGTCATATAATGTACATATGCGTGCGTATCTATGTGTATGAACGTGTACGTGGGTGTATGATAGATTGTCAGTGTTGTATTCCAGCGATATAGGATGTGATCGAGACTGACTAGGTGGATGAAATTCGATAGGTTGCCACCCATATCGTCCTTTGCGACGTTGTGAGAGATCATCGTTGACAAGGAGTGGCATCTATACGTCATTTCTCTCACAATTTATTTTTATTTTATTATTTTTTTCATAGCACAAATACCTAGGACATAGCCTAACCTGAATGATATTTAAATTTTTTTTATTATTTTTTATCTTCAACTGCGATATATAATAACTAAATATTATTACATATATTAATAAACAAATATAATGGAAATCTTTCGTGGAATTCGTTACGTTTCAAATGATTTTTTTTTTTTTTTTATAAAAAACTTAAAAAGACACATCGTCGGCCTAATTCGTAAACCTGCTAATTATATTGACCCAAACGTGGACTTAGCAGGTTAACGAATTAGGCCGACGACATACTAAAAATTACGAGTGAGCCGTAATTTTTAAGAGTAAGTATGGTTGCAATATTGGTTAGATCTTTTAAACAGTAGCAATCTCTTGATAATGGTTATGTAGAGAAAAAAATGAATATCCTGTGCCAAGAGTGAATAGTCTCAAGGGATTCGCATCACTCAGATTCAGTTAATAGACTAAAAAGCGATTTGAAATAAAAAATCAATAGCGAAAGAAAATTGAAATAGACAGGAACAATATATATATATATATTTTTTTCTTTCTTTTTTAATAAAAGGGAAATGGCCCAGATGATGTTTGATTGTATCTGAATTCAAGCTTAAGGCTTTACTCTCAACATGTCATTACTTATTTCATTTTTCATCCTATTTTATTTTACAATGATATTCTCCAATTGATTTTCAAACAGGATTCAATTTCCTGAATGTAAGATATTATTACTGATTTTATACTTAATATTACAACTCAATACTTTGCAGAGTTAACCCTTTTGTTCCTGTAGGGATATATATGTCCCACCTCATATGCATTAAAATTTCTATAGCGGCTGAGGTTAATGCAAAATACCTATAACTGGGATAATTCATTAGTTTATATTTATACTTTAATTTCGTAATGTGCGGCAACATGGAAAATATGCGTACGTGTTATTTTTTCAATATTATGCCAGTCGAAGTCGTTTATTGTTAGGTGTAGTTCAGGAGGAATTCACCACTATGCATGGATTGTTTCACACCATTTCATTGTTAGTCTTAGTTACTGATGGGTCATATTGGTTCCACTATAAAATACTTTTGGGACATATTGGTCCCATTTTTTTTTGTTAAAATTAAATGAAAAATCAAACAAATCAAAAAGTATTTATAATGGATAGGTTTTTTTTTGTTTTTTTTTTTTTGTATTTTATTTTATTATTATTTTTTTTTTTCCTGTCACAAATAATTTAACGTGAGGTAATAAAACTCAGCGTATTATTGAATAGATTATTATATATATATATATTTTTATATTCATCACGATAGAAAACAAATGTCCTTTTGATTGGGTAATTTAGACTCATCACGTATGTATACATTTGATTGTTAAAAAATATTAGAGATTGTTTTTCACTAAAAATCGTAAATATTCTCAAGAGAATTACAGACAATACACGGAAATGTCTTCTTCACTTTACTATTGAGATCGTTTCTAATACATTTACATACAGGCGTTTGTGTAGAATTTTGAACAGCTCCCGAAAACTTCACTTTCAACCATCGTGCAGAAAGTATTTTTTACAAAATGTCTATGTACAATTCACGCTATTGTGATATGGTACGTGGAAAGTGATGGAAGGTGGCAGAAACGTGGGGTTACGTTCAGACGAAGATATAGTACAGGAAAGAGTGAAAGAAAAAGGATGAGATAGAGTTGAAAATACATATGTATAGGTATAGGTATGAGAGTGGATTTATCGACCGCACCTCGTTTACCTCAAGCTCGTAGAATTGCAATCGGCAATTTCATCCACATCGTCGTCTCACTTTCCTTCATCGTCTAAGCACACCCCTCTTATTCGTTGTGTACAGTCTTTTATTTTTTTAACCTTCCTATTGTTCAGTCTCGCCACGAAGACAAATGTGTCTGGAGAGTTTTTTTTTATCGATGAAAAGAAATATTCAATTTCCTGTGATTAATTTTACGTAGGCGACATTGCAATTAAATCAATACATAAGATACAGATTTTGATGATTCGATTGGAGCCCGTAATCCATAAATATATTTAAAAAAATATAACTTGAATGATTTCTCTCTGGACATTTCTTTATAACAAATATATATTTATATCAAGTTGAAAATAGTGGGAGCCATTCGAAACACAATTGATTGTACGCGACTGTTGAATCTGAAGCTTTGCCAAGTGTACAAGAGAGTGTATAGTATTACTTTTTGTTCAACCAGGTATTGTGTACCGTCATTATTTTAACGAGCAGCACTGAATCCCGAATAAATATTTACCTATATTGTATTTCTACCACCGGAAACGTAACTATTAAATTAATAAAAAAATGAATGTCGTTTATTGTCTAATAACTTATGTTTTACCTATTTTTATTTTTTTGTTTTTTAATTTGAGGCAACAGGTTGATGTAAATAAATTTGAATAAAAAAAATGAGAATGAATTAATATACAGCTGAGACGTGGCAACGTAGCAAAAATAAAGTGCTCGAATAATATTTTGTTCAGACAGACAAAACATTGATGACACGCAAAATAACTCATTGGACAATGAAATCATCCTCGGTGAATTCACACTATCACAGAAATAATTCACTCAGGAATTAACACATATATTGTTACAGCCATTCACGATCTCATTCATTCTATTCTCTGATGACTTTATGGCGCGACCTCCTCACCCAATACCCCACAACAACCTCGCGCGATTACATACTCGGCCGCACCTCACAATTATTTCAACGATCGTTAAACCGTTCCAATGCTCTTTCTCGATTTTTCAATTGTTATTTTTAAATTTCACTCATTTTCTCTCATATTATTTACGAGTCAGCGTATTGGGAAAAATTCAATCTGTTACAATTTCATTTGAATTCATCAACTGGTCAAGTATTGATTCCAATTTAGATTATATTTTTTTACCTTCGCATCGCACAAATATCAAGTTATTGCTTATGAAGAAGAAAAAAAAAACAAAAAAAAAATATATATATATATATACACATAGAAAAAGACAGTTTGATGAAGAAAACAACTAGAATTATACATAGTATAATAGAAGAAAATTCAACACTATCGATTGTTCGCGAATAAATATTTGTCGTGCACGTGTATAGGTGGGAAACGTCAAGTAGGTACTCATAAAAATTATACAAAGTATACAACATAAAAAATGTGAAAAGTTTATATACCATAAACTTGGACAGATGAGTAATGATTGAATGAACATGGATGATGAGGTTTAGAGTTCGCTTAAAATGCTGAGTGGTTAAACATACTTGACCCAGAATGCAACGAAAACATTTTGAAAGCATATGCTGATTGAATGGTGCACTGAATAATTCAATGTTTAAGAGAAAAAAAAAAAAAAATATATATATATATATATATATATATATATATATATACACAAACGCTATATTAATTATTATTTTTTGCTCCGTCTTTATCTGACTGTTATAAATTCATGATTTTACGTACACACACACATATGACGAAAAAAATTATTGACAAAGCAAAAAACAATTGCTCATGTTGAAAAGTACACGAGTGTGCAGTCATGATATTTAACTTTTTCTCATTCTATCAGTGAATATTGAAACCGTAATAAGAACGTAGAAGTTACTTCCGGCTTCATACACAAGCTTGCTTTGTAAGTATTCTCTCGATTTTAAATGATATATGCACGACCCAGTTGGGTGTAGTGTACACACTATCTATGTGCCAATCCATACTCATATGTAAAATGTGCTTATACACGGTTGTATATTTTATGTTGGTTGGTGGCACGTGTGGCTTTTTGCTGTATAGCTTCCGTGGCCTTTAAAAGTAATGATGATAATAGACTGTAAAAAAAAAAAAAAAATAAAAATAATAAAAAATAATAAAACATATTGAAACGATTTGTATCATTTACAATGATACGATAGTGGATGTAATCTCCGTGTCTCACGGAATTCAAAACACTTATTTACGCGTTTTTTTTCTTTTTTTTTTTTACTTATCCATGCATCTGCAGTGGTGCTCCAACGATGTAAAACTAAAAACGTGTATATCATTATATATATATATATCAGGATCATTGAGTGATTTTATATTCTTATCTCGTTCAGTCGTTTGTCCTCTACAGAGGATCTTGAAGAATAAAACATGGGTCGCCAGCGCTTACACATCGTGTTTGAAAGAGTGACATCAGATGTTGAGTATATAACGTATATGGGAACTCTAACTTATCTTTTTGTCTGTCTCTCTTTTCCACTCTCCACTTTGCTCTACCTGGCCCCATTTACTTATTATTATCATTTTTTTTTTTTAGCTTTTTTTCCCAACACTTTTGTCGACGACGCGATGAGAATGAATGAACTTTCACATTTAGCTTCCGGTTATTTTGGTTCTGCAAATGGATATTTAGGGATAAATTCAGTCAGTTGGAAAAAAAAACAAAAAAAAATATGAGTTAACATATAAATGGTGTTTTTGTTATCTATTTTTATTTTTTATCAAGTAAAGATAGTTTATGATATTATGATGATAAGAAAAAAAATATATTGAATGGTACATATTTTTAAAAAATGGTAAAGTGATGAGACCAATCTCTGTGCAGTCAATTTAATTTTTTTGGTATAAAAGCCATAATCAAGAAATACTTTACATATATGAAAAAATAATATATTTACAGTGGACAAGCGTTTTCATCTCATTTTCGATAATAGAGAAGATAATTTCAGAAGTATTTTATCAATTTTGAAATCCACAAAAATGCATTATAGGGATAGAAAAATTCATAAAATTTATATTTTAATTATTATAGATAATTGATATAATACAAATATTGCAATATACAATATTATTTTGATAACAAATCATTTAAATATAATTTTTTTTTTTTTTTTTTCATTTAATAATTCATTTATGATGAGTAACAATTTAGGTATAATGAATTATTACACTGAGATTTTTGTAAGATTAATTTTGATAATGTAGTTGCTTGCACTTGCAACACAGTTTTTTTATTTTTTTATTTGTATATTAAAATTTTCCAAAGATTGCAAACAGTAAAATCTCATTAGTCATGCAATGACGTCTGTCAGAATTGTTCATGAATACAGCGCTCGTGTTTTAGTTGCAATGAGTAAAATGTTGAAGACGACGAATTGAAGCTGTGTATACAAAAAGATGATTATAGATATAATAATAGAGTGCAATTTCCGGCACTGAAGAAAACTGTTATCATTGTGAACATGGATTTTTTTTTAATCCTATATGAATTCGAATTGAAAGGTTATTTATATATATATATATACAATATACGATGAAATATTTGAAGGTTAACTTTTGATTTCTGGCTGTACTGTGAGTTCAGTATAAGGATATACTCGGTAAAGATGGATGACACATTTTCATTTTTAAATAATAAATTGATTATTTAATTGAACAAAAAAAAAAAAAAAAAAAAAACGACGAGTAATTCGGTTCAGCTAGTTCTTAGCTCTCTATTGAACACTCTAGCTATTTTTTTTTTGTTTTTTTTTTTAAAGGCTTTATTTATCATCATTGATAGGTTATATCGGATGCGAATGATTCAAAGCATTTTGTCATCTACGAAAGAATGGCTTTTAATATGAAAAATAACAGATAATTTGGTGAAAATACTTATGAGATGATACGGATAATGTAAAATTAAAAGAATCAAGGTAAATTGAGTAAATTATAAAATTGTTTTTTTTTTTTTTGCCGAATCAAACGTCGAATCTGAATAGATCAAAGTACAAAATCTTTTTCTCATAATAATTTTAATATATGTGAAATTTGGGAATATTTGGTAAAACCATTTCCAAATATTACTTGGAAGCTGATGATTTTCAGAATCAGCATCGTCGAAAATGTTGGAAAATATAAATTTTCGAGAAAGTCAAATTTCAGACGCATATAAAACTCTTGGAATAAATTTATGTTTGAACAATATTTTTTCCACATATTTATTTTCTTTTATGACTTGGTTTTTTTATGAACAGCTGTTATTCACACTGTTACATGAGCCACAGTGTATAAGTGGTTGCTTCTCAAGTCGTCGTTTCTTGCATAAATAATCAAATTCACGAACACACGAATTGTGTATAGAGGAAAAAATATGCATATTTATTTTTTGTAATCCCTTTGCTCAATAGGTATATGAATGAGCAATGCAAGAATATCGTTGAATTGTTTCGGTGTTTTCAGGAATAAAATTGAATAAAGTGACGATGAAAAATAAATTAAATTTTTTACAATAATTCCATCACGCACATATAATTATTGAAGATGGGAAATACGGAAACTGCAATCTCCGTAATTAAGTCGTGAAAATATATAAATACAGTTCACATATACCTAAATGCATTAAGGATTATTTATGGGAGCTCAAATGAAGATTAGTACATGTAACGTTTTCTAAAACTAAATTTACATGTTAATCATCATTTCATCGTGTGGATACGCTGGGCGTTTCCGCAATCATAACATCATATTTTCTCTTTATTCTATCTCTCTTTCAATTCCTCACTCAATTACACACTCACATCTCACATATATTTACCGCTTATCAGTTTCAATCTAATTTTCGCTTTTGCATTATTCTCGTGTATGAAAGATCTCACGATATAAACAAATTTAATACCACGTTAAATGATCTGGTTACTCTAGTTGCAAAATCGTGACATGTAAAAATGTACGGATAAAGTTATTATTATTGTAGAGATGAAGGATGTTCAGTGAATACAAGTTTAGCGAGACGTGTGTGCTCTTCATAGTGTGAATGTAAAATAAATACTCCGTTTCATTCTAGTTTATTGCATATCTCAGTGCGTGCCACTTAACAATTCAAGAGATTATTTTTGCGGGGATCAGTGTGAGGATTACAATTAAATAAGAGAGAGAGAGAGGGGAAAAGGCGTGGGTAAGGAAGAAAGATTTTAATTATATATGTATAAAATGATTCAGATAAAATTGAAGTAAAAAAAAATAATAATAATAATAAAAAGATATAATTAAAATGTCAATACAGTTAGAGAATATTTGGGGAAAATAAAAAAATTTTTTTTTTCTCCATATTTATTCCAATCTATTTATATTTTTGAAACATCTGCTACCACTTGAAAATTCATCTTCATATTTTTTCACTCGTTAACATAGTTTGGTGTAAAAAATATAATAGCAATAATAAAAATAAGAAAAAAAATAATAGAAAAGTATGAAGAAGGGAAGAAATATAACGATAAACGGTAAAAATTTGACATGTGTAAGCCCAAGACATAGGAAACTAAAATATTTGTTGCATTTTTAATGAAACATTTCACTTGTTCACAAACGCACCTGTCATTCTGAAAATAGAATAAATTTGTGTCGTCCAATTTAAAACTTCGTATTTTTATATAAAAATTATCGTGAGAATGAGGAATTATTGTCCAGTTGAAGTGCACATTAATATACATATTAAATCATAATTTAAATAACTTTAATTAAGTTACATTGTTACGAATACTTATCCATCTACAAGTTAACGTAGTTTATTTTCTAGACTGGTCTACAACTAGGATCTCCGGTATATACAATACCAAAACGACAGTTGAAGTGCGAATTAAACACAAGTTTGTGGTATAGCACCAGCTTTAATCAGTTGTGGCTTTTCAATGATTCCTTACACCGGTACATTTTGTGTGTTTATACACCAGTCGCTCTTTACACCCGTAACTTTAACTTCAAATTAATAGTATATATACAAATAAACACGCACACATGGATATATGTCCCTTTCCATTGTATTTGTATTGAATTGTGGGTCAATGAAGAAAATTAATAAATAAAAAATAAAAAATAAAAATAATTATAATATTAATAATGAACAGGTCCAACGCATTGAATATATGTGCGGGTGTTGTATTCACGATAGTGTAAAAGTATTTCTACCCTATATTTTGTATTTTTTTCTCTTTCTTTTGGTTTTATTTCCGATTTCTTTGAGTTGAAATTGACACGCGAGGTAAAAAAACTACAAGTATTAAATTCTTATATGACCATGAGCTTTCTCCCACCTGCGGTATCGAGCTATTTCTTCGTTTTACTTCCGCTTTCTGTACTACAAAAAAAAAAAAAAAACATTGCTATGAAACCGATGTTTCTCACGCTATTAATAATTCTACTGTTTATATCTGTAGATTAATCCTTATCACTATACATAACGATATCAATAATTTTTTTTTTTTTATATGTAATCAGGACGAATTTTTGAATTTTTTTCAAATTATCATTCTCTCATTGCTATTACGTTCTAGCATTGACTCATTTTTATTACATTTAATTTCATTCGAATATTGAACAAGTGGATTGTACACCACATGGAGAAAATTCCTCGTGATCAAATCAGATAATGAAGTTCTCGGTTATGAGACACGTAAATATGAGATAATAGCTTTGCCTCATTGCTGGGAGAGTCTATTTGACCACTCTCTAATATATCAGTACTTGAATGAATCATCCTAACATGTGCATTATGCAATATTATCATGTATTAATGGATGAGAATGATAAAAAAAGACGTGAGAGATAAAATTGACATTGAGTCAATTCAATTTACATTAAAAAAAAATTTTTTTTTTTTCTTGATTTCATATTATTCTGTTAAATCATTTTACATTATTCCTTTTTTTTTTTTTTTTTTTCGTCCCCTTCGTGACTTCTCATTTAATTTGTTTCAATAATCGAATTTTCATCGACCTAAATTCACATTAGCACACACCAATACGTCTTCTTTTCGTGGATTCTACCAATTTCATTTCTGGAAAAAAAAAAAAAAAAAGAAAGAAAAAATGGAAAAAAGATTAGAGAAAATCTTACTTTAATCATAAACTTTTTTTTTTTTCTTTAACAATATTGTATTAATAATATTTCTATTCAATATCCGTTGTGTAGATTCGAATATATTTTGTTTGAAAAATAAAATTATCGTGTTGATATATATATTGTGATGAAGTTTTTATTAATATGATGAAATTCAATTTCGTCGTGTAATGTAGCTTACACAAAGTGAACTAGGGATTTCATTTTCAACTTGGCTGCCAACTAAAAATCAAAAATTAATAATATAACTATTATACGGCCACTTTCCTGAGTCGTCGGGTCCACACTCAGAGCGTATGGTCAAATAGCATAGAACAAATTCAATTTAATTATTTCTGCGCTAAATCGTCATTAATTGGAACAAATTATTCACAGTATTTAACATCAAGACAATGAGAATAACGAAGAAAATTAACAAGAATAATTGAATCAAAAGAAAACTAAATCAATATGTACTTTATAAAAACGATACTCGATCACGTTCAATTTATGAATAATACGAATAATAATTTTTCATAACTAATCAGTATAAATTATTCAAGTGTAGACAAATTCATATTAATCAGTCGTATAACAATAATACATGATATCGAGTGTCTATATTATTTCTAATAACCGTATCTAACATTCATCAATGTATTCTCATCCAGCTACATTCACATTATTACACACACAATAATTCACTGAGAAAAGTCTCTCACGCGTGGCAACTACATTCAATGTAGAATCTATGACACCTAAACGTTCAATTATTCCAATTATCACTGAATAAAATATAATGTTGGCTCCTTTTAACAATGAATTTTATATTATATAATTTACGCGACATTAAGTACGGTTACTCATCACTCGTGAAATTATAAATTTACGCACTGTCGAATATTTTACTGATATATTCTCAAGCAGATTTATATAGAAAAAAGTGTGATCAATTCATTAGCCTACTGCAATTCACCGGCTCTTACACTATTCTACAAGGGTTGCAACCATCTTATCGGACCTCTCTTTCTCTCTCACTTTCGTGGCGGTAGTTGATATATTGACCGTAGATAAGGAATGAGTTTTTTTTCCCGCTCACGCGTATCCCCACGCACTCAGCGGCCACTTTTTTTGTTTATGTCCATATAACGCTCCCGCGTTTCGATAGTCGCCATGAGCAGTGTTGTAGTTTGTGATGCTATGTTGTTTCTAGGGAAACACCCTAGGATTCAATAGAAATATTTGACTACCGCGTGGCTATTTAGTGATTTTTGTATCATAGCCTTCAGTTGGTCCTCCGGAATCAATCACGCAATCACGTGTACTTTACTGGATAAATTACAATCTCATTTTTGTTTTTGACCACGAGAATTTCCGAGATGAAACAGTCGAGAAATGACTGGAGAATATTTCACCATGTCGAAATATATAATAGTATGTAAATGATACACCATTCGGCTTGAGATTTTTCAATTTCGACCTAATTTGTAACGCCCACGAATATTATCCTCATTAGATATATATATAAAATTTATATATAGGATTTTGAAAGGGCCACAAAGGCGGATATGAATGAGTAAATTTCTGAAAGTAGAATACACAAAGAGAAATTACACAAAACGCGCGGAAAATTAATGATCAACGATAAAATTTCAAAATTATTGTGACAATAAGCTGTAAAGTTTGCAGTATAATTAGCAGATTCAGTATATATCTTTATACAGAATTAGTTGGATTTCAAGATATTTAATAGTTGAAATAGAAGGGAAAAAAAAAATTGTTTAAATTAATTTTTATGAATAGATAAAAAATTCTGAAAAATCCTGTGCTAATGCAATTAACTACTTTATCCCACCAATCTCTTTTTTCATTCAATCAATTTTCTTATATATGTCATTATATTGTAATATCCATATTCATTGTAATAATTAGTGGCAGTATGTTTTTATAAAAATATATTTATACTCACATGAATATACTCCACGTAGGAATTCACCATAAGACTTTTTTATAATAACAAAGTTTTATGCATATACCACATATGTATGTTATTGTTTAATTGCAAATTGTTTATATAACATGAGGTTGAAACTTTATTTGTAAAATCACTCAGCACCCAATTGCCTCGGTGCATATGCCACCCACCCACCTCTACATATCTATCTATCCAATCAATTATTTTATAATTAATTTTTGTTAATGAAAATTGTAAAATGCCGTCAGGTAGAATAATTATCTATTGGTATGATCAAAATTCAATAAATTTAAAAATAAATTGGAGAATAGATAAAAAAATAAATATAATAAAATTAAATTTATACATAAAAACTTTGACGTTAATAATTATTATATTGTATTAACGATATCGTCTTCCACTTTGAGCCATCTACAAATTTTAGAATCAAGTATTTTCACAAAATTCATCATAAAGACTCAAAGTAAAATAATAAACGTATTTATGTTTAAATTATATATATGTATATATATGCGGTTGAAAGCAACTTCACCAATATATAGCTAGAGCTACTGCAGTCAATGTTGCATTATTCATTGAGTGATTCCGGATGCCAGTGTAAAACTGGAAATGTCATTTTGCAACTATGCAGAATTGCACTAATGGAACTTTGAGTTGGAGATTTTTGCAAAGTCCACGTAGATTTATAAACTTAATTTTTTTGTTGGTTTAAAATATTCTAGTCTTGTCATAGTAATCTTTTAAATCACTATGAAATCAATATTTTCCAACGAATAATAATAATAATAATTTAATAGCACAATATAATGTAATACATGTTTATAAATATTATGAAAATGAAAATGAAATATAATTGTCGAGGAAATGTGGAAAAATATATTATTCCTAAATGAAGATATTTCATGTAAAAGTACAAAAGTCAAAGGAGTTAGATAATGTCTACAAAATATTTCAGTATGAAGAACTTGAGTTGCTTCTGTAATTGTACCATGTCACACCCTGGGGCTGTTGAAAACTCATTAAACAACGGACGCAGGTGTACGGCATTGTACCTGCATTCATCTAATAATCCAAACTATCGGAGTAGAATGGAAAATTCGATTAATTCAACAAATCCAATTGTATATACTAGAAATATAAATACATTAAAATTTGGTATATCTAATATAATAAAAAGTATTTTTCAATAAAAAAAAAAAAAAAAAAAAAAAGAAATCTGCAATGCTGACTTAATTTTCTCTTATATTAATACACTGGATATTTTGTATATTTTGCGCACATTATTTATCTCTTTTTTTTTCTATAAATTTAAATCTCTTTTCATATGGAGAGAAATTGATACGTTATATGCATTGAAATTATCCAAAATTCAATAAGAATAAATATATCAACAGAAAATAAAATGGCAATGTGAAAAAACTAAAAATTATTGAATCATCATCAATTTTACTGCTATTTAAAACGATTGCATTATTGAATTGTATACTTTTGCAGTTGAAAAAGTCGAAGCGTCAGATGAATCAATGAAATTCGCGTTCAACTACTGCGAATAATATTGAGAAAGCGATAGAGTGAGAGAAAAAAGAAAAAAAAAAACACGATTTCTGGGAGAGTAGTAATTACTACGAACCAGTAGTTGGCATAACGGCTTTTGTTATGCTTTCATCTATCAAAAACATTCCATCATAAAAACTCTGACGAGCTTTATCCTCCTATTGTATTTACAATGAATGAATCTTTCATCGGCCATTTGTTGATATAATTTCGTTGTGTTTTCTCTTATTTTTCATGGGCTAATAATCCACCGTACACAAAGGGAGTACTTGACATAAAAATCGTTTTTCTTTTTCCTTCTCTTATATATTCATCTTGATAATTTATTTATATTATCTGCTAAATTATTTTATTATTATCCATTTCATTCTATGTATAGAGAAAATGAAAACGTCATCGTAAATTAATTGACACGTTATCCCTTGAGTAGTGTCTAGTAATTTTTAATAAATTTGTTATCACATCAATCAGGATGTCCATGACAGTGGAGAAAATAAAATGAATAAATAAAAAATAATACTCAATAGAATTGTAAGAAACATTTCTATTAAAATATTGTTTTCATTATACAATGATAGAAAGGTTTTGGTAAATTCTTTGACAATAATGGTAATACAGAGAGAAGAGAGAATTGAAAGGTGCAAGCAGTAGAAGTAACAGCAGTCGAAGCAGAAGCAGAAGTAGCAGGAGGAGCCAACAAGTTGCTGGTGTCGAATCGATAAAGGCTGGGGAAAAGCCTGGGGGTATAGAAAATAGTAGTAGTAGTAGTAGTAGTAGTAGTAGTAGTAGTAATAGCAGTAGTAGTAGTAGTCGTACAGGCAGGTATAAGGTCTTACTGTGTTGGCCTTAGTCGCTTTCTTTCTTTTGCTTTCTTGTAACCTCAACAGTTTTCCACCTGGCACAAGTGAGACATGCGAAATTGAGGGGGATGAAACAGATAGAAAGGGTGAATGAGAAAGCCAAGTTAAAATGAGTGGGTTTTTACCTTTTTTTTTCTTCTAGTGGATAGAACCGATTCAACATGAGCTTTCTCTAGTGCCGCTTTTTCTTCTTGTATCTCTATATAATGTTATACATATGTATATATTTTTTTATTCTTATAAGACTTTTTGTTTTGTTTTTTTTTTTTTTATTAGTCTTCCTTCCGCCGTTTTCACAATTCCAAGCACGTCTGTATGGTGCCTCCATAATGAAGTTTCTTCTCGGAAGGAGCTTCTTATACCAGGCAAAAGAATGATATTAATCTTGTCAATTAGATCCACGTTGGTATATACCCAACCTAGAATAATTGTTGATGAAGAAATTTAATGTACACGTAAATTGTGCGTTATATAAAATGAACAATAATTTATTACTATTTAACATAAAACTTACCTATATATATTTCTCCATGATATTTTCATTTTCATGTGTGCGAACAAAATTTACTATAAAATTTGTCATTTTTAGAGATTGAATTGCATGAAATTATTACTCTCCATATATATAAACACGTTATCCTCTCAGCTTCTATCAACCAGATCTTATCATTGTGGTGTGTATGATGAAATTATATTCGTGTATTGACTCCAAGCACGAAGTAAGAAATTATACACGTAGAAATGAAGTTGGAAATTTGAAAATTATAAAAATAATTCAACAGCACTTTTTTGTTTGTTCATAACTCATATTCGACAATTACTTATTCACTCATTTTTATTTATTTATTTATTTTTTTTTTCATTCATTTTTAAAATACTACACAATCATTTCAATGCATAATCGAGCGTTGATGTAAATTTTCATTTCAATTGGATACAATAAATTATTTTTATTTCATTGTCACGCAATTTATAACACGAACATACTGACGTATATTATAGGATTCTCATTTTGCTTTTGCCATATACCAAATTTGGTTATACATATATGTATAATATACATTTATATACATATGTAAATATTCGTATATACCTAAGTAATAATGATTCTTTAGCGTACACAATTGATGGATATAGCCACGCCATTATAATTGATGTGGCAGGTTTTAATAGGATTTTTGGACTCTAATACTGGAAAGTTTACATGCGAAATTCAACCGCCCTGGCTATATAGAGAGATTATCCGGTTCGGATTAATACATGCTATTATTGGGCAGTATAAATTCTTGGGGAAACAGTTGGAAATGTACCACCTCGTTTACGAACAAAAAAAGCACGAGAAAAAAAAAAAAAAACAAAAAAAGATTTATTGACGTAACTGGTGTGCAGCATTTCATTGATTTTACAATTTATTTTCTATTATTTTTCACGATTCAAGATTTGTGAGATTAAAAAATGTGCCAAGAGCAGTTGATAAAAAAATTTTTTTTTATCAAATCACATAAATATAATTTATTCTATTCATAATTCATGATAAAATATAAATTTACGATAATATAATTATTCAACTGTTTCCATTTCCAATGCCAAAATATCAATCTTTCTAATATGTCTGTATATAGTGGCTGTTATGGTCACCCAATCAATTAATATCATCAATAGCTTTTACCCTGCAAATAGGATCCCGTTTCCTTCACGGCAAGCAAATTGGAATTAATGCTCATTGGGGTATAGATAGTAGAGTCATCAATATATGTATGAGTATTTACACATGTGATGTATATAAACCTATATAATACACTTATATAATATACATGTATATAATCTGTGAAAGGGACACATAATATTCTCAATGATGGTTGTCTCTATCATCTACCATTTATCATAGTAAATCTGCAAAGTCAAGTAGGGATGCTCCAATATCAAACATGAACAATGTCAAAACCAAGTATGTATCAACAACACGAACTTTGAATGCTGTATTGCATTAAATACATCACAATTAATTATATATTTATATATAATATTCAATGAAATATATATGTCATAGCGTTTGATAAAAAATTCCAAGTCAATACGAATTAATAACGAGTTCAAAAAATTAAATAGCAACTATTATGTATGTAGAG
Source organism: Dinocampus coccinellae (assembly GCA_963920625.1). Lineage (NCBI taxonomy): Eukaryota > Metazoa > Arthropoda > Insecta > Hymenoptera > Braconidae > Dinocampus > Dinocampus coccinellae. The sequence continues at coordinate 3,954,706 of OY987184.1, read as the reverse complement.
AATGAAATATTCTATTCTCATACATTCATTTTGTGACTCGTGATAATTGTGTGTAGACATATAGAGTTAGTGAAAATGACATAAAGTCACTTTGTACTTTACTTTATTTACATTAATTATTTTATATGGTTTTTTTTTTTAATTTTTTAAATTTTTTATTTATATCGTAATGATAAAAAAGATATAAAATTTATTGTAATTTTGTTATTGATATTTTTACATATTTTCTTATCTACGTAAATGTAGATATAAATAGAAATGAGCACAAGTTATTTCATATTAAAATTTTACAAATGAAGATATCCACTTGACTTGTCATATTGAACTCGACGAATGACGTGCACGAGCGCAAAGAAAATGATTATATATACAGAAGTATTCAGTGAGACGAGAAAGAAGAATAGAAATGCATGACACGACGTTTTCTTGCTTATATATATATATGTATATATAGTGAACAAGAATATTTCCGCGATGTCGTCTCGTTCGCAACAACGAGCAGCTTGGGGATAGAAAATCCTTTGGCAAAAGTGCACTTTTTCGTTGCACTCTTCACTGTTTCTCAATCGATTCTAGAGTTGTGCTACTTATACGTACAAAAAATATACATATAAAGATAAATATATATGTATATGTGAGTATGTGGCACATTTTTCCTCATCTTACTTCAACCTGCAGGTTTTTACATTTTAGTCATGTGTCGACGTTGGCCCATTAGTAAAAATTACGTAAAATTACGTATTATTATTAGTTTAATTCCAATTCCAATTTGTTCTTTTGTTTAATTCCTAATTCCTAATAATAATAATAATAATAATAATAATAATAATAATAATAATAATAATAATAATAATACTGGTGTTGTTACTACTACTACAAGTAGAGATCGTGTTGTAAAAGAATAAAAATGACAAAATTATGAGGAATGAAGATATATTTTACACTCTCTCATCTATATTTTTTTCAATCTATAGTGGTATTTTTGTCTGATGAAAACAATTTTAAATCACGTCGGAATAAATTTATTATTACATTCATTACGTAATTGACTTGAAGTATTTGTGGGCACAGTGTAATATTAACTAATAATGATGATATTATCAGTTAGTTTTATTTTTTTTCTCTTTCATTTTATATAGTCACGCGATATATTCCTATTTTTATGAATAAATAACTTTGCTTCTGACGTACTTATATTGCGTGAAAGACTCGAAATAATACCGCTTTTTGTGTTTTTGTTATAGGTACCTACTTCATCCTCTACGATTTCATCGATTACTTTGAAAAGGATCAAGCAAGCTTTTTGCAGCGGGAAAAATTTCTAGGAATTGTCAATACCATCTTCAAAAATATGTCTGAAGTTGAGCGAGAAGCAATTTCTTTTCAGGTGAAAAATACATTTCATTCTGTTTTATTATTCTATTGGGTATCCATCATAAAATTACTGCAGTTGAAATTTAAATTCAAAATTTTACAATGGTATAAATTTAAATGTTTATTTCATTACTGAAAACTGCGTCATTTCATGAGCACACATTTCATTAAAGTTTTTATGTGTAATATTGTCAGTGTTAAATGCGCCAGAGAAATGAATTGACAGATATAAGAAGAAGAAATAAGTAGTGAGAAAGCGAGACATACCAGAAAATTCAACATTTATACAATGAGGGAAGAGACAAATGTGTAATTTCAATTTACTCTTTGCACTTTTGACATTTACTCACTTCTACTTTCTTTCATTTGTAATATGGCACTCGTGCAAAGAGTAAAGATGATGATAATAATAGCAGTGGCTTTTAGCTTAACTACCAGTTGTCGACTATCTTTTCCGTCATTCTGTACAATTCTTAATATTTTTTTGCTCATCTTTCTCATTTATTCACAGTAAGATGAAATACAAAGAAGAATGTAAATAAACGAAGAGCATAATCAACATAAAAAGCAAAAAAGAGAGTGTAACAGTGACAATATACCTGCGAGCATATTGGCTAGGAAGAGACTTTATGATTTTGCGTATGTTGTTTGTTTAAAAATGTTTCTACTGTCGATTGTTTCCTCTAGAGCATTTCATTCCACGGTATTTTCTTTTTTTTTTTCCTCCATTACTCAACGATAGATATATTTTTTTTTTTCAGTGTCATAACTGAAACAGTGGGACTTTGTTCATCGTGACAAAGAGGCGAAAAAAAAAAAAAAAAAAAAAAAAAAAAAAAATACAAACGAGCGTGGCTGTGTCCAATTTCTTTTCCAATTGTGTGTTATGCGGCTTTCTGTCGTGTTGCTCCGCTTTTTATAGAAAAATAAATACGGTGAGTGAGATAAAGAAAACTGATGATGATGATGATGGAAAAAAAAAGTAAAAATAAACAATGAAGAGATGAGACGAGTGATCAGGCAGTCGCCACAATTTGTTATCAAAATTTTTTTATCCTTCTAATGGTAATAGTTTGTTTGTTCAATTTTTTTTTTTGTTTTTTTTTTGATATTTCACACGAATTTCTTTTCCCTTAACTATAGGAATCTGACCCAATTTTCTCTCTACATGCACTTCACTTCTAATTTTTTCATTGATGTATAAAACTTCAAAGAATCATTTTTACTGATATAAATCTCTCAGGCTATATATGCATGACAGTGTCAACAAAAGCTTTTGTATCGTACCTTAGAGTTGGTAAAATCCTTGCGATACATAGGATTCTGATCTTTCTATACATACCTCTCAGATATTCTTCTCTCTTTCTCTGTAGTGTTGAGCCACCTGTAGATACCTGTCAAACAACCTCTATTTCTATTTCCAACGACTTGGGACTCGAAAACGCCACGAAAGTTCGCGCAAGAGAACTCATCTGTTTTTTTTTCTTTATGTATATCACCTCTATTGAAACTTTTCCCTGTTGAAGTCATATTTCCTGGATAGCTAATTGCCAGAGTTTTAGCATCCAAAATTCATTAACGTCTGTACTGTGAACAAATATATGAATTGTTTCATTCCAACATTTTTTTTTTTTCAAACTATTTAGTCCCCATAATAATTCTTGTTTAATTATTCATTTATTTTTCGTCCCTCAAAAAATCTAATTCATGATATTATAAAAGAAATCTCATGAATACTTTCAGGATTAAATACAATTTGTCCTTTTCTTTTTTAAATGTAAAATAAATCAGCAGCACACACTAACGTGAAAAATTACAGAATTTGATTTCATTCAGTATATAAAATGATTTAATTTTGACAAAAAGAAATTCTTATCTTGGTATACCAATATTTGCAACTCTGAATGTTATAATAATTTTATTCTTTCATTTTTCATAGAATATCATTATTATTAATCATGATAAAATTTATAGTTTGATCACAAATGCGTTGTACGCATTGAGCGAAGTTAGAGCCGGAAATGGAGGTTTCAACTTATTTCATTATCCAACGGAGGTATTTAAAACTTTGATATCTCTGTCTTCCCTTTCTCTAGTAAATGATGATAATCTTCATGGGTCTTGAGATTTGTATTCCAAGGCTCACTCATTCTAATAATAATCATTCGAAAATATATATTGAACTGAATATACATTGAACATACAATATTGTTGATTTTCAACCGCATTTTCAATTCCAACTTTAGTTATAACCCAGAAAATATATATCCAACTTTAATTTCAATTATTAAAGCTCTATTATTAATTCAAAATATTATTAAAAGCAAATTTAAATACATATATAAAATAAAATAATATGTCATAAAACTTTTTGGATGAAAAATATCAATAGTTTTTAAATTTTTTAGTCACATTAATATTATATTATTCATGATGATGAAACACTATCAACTTGAAATACAATTTTTAATTATTATCACGTCTATTACTCATATCGAATGAACGAATTACACTTTATCATTAATGAGATCATATATATCGTTCATAGATATATATACAAGAAAATAACACTGAATTTTAGTTGGATCGCGGAGAATCTAGTTAATTCATTAAATATATGTGAAATTGAGAACACAATGACGAGAATGAATCCGAACTTTAGATTCTTATGATTATATAATGTCATAAATTCGACTAAATGAATACCACGAAGAAAATCTAAATCAATATAATTTCCCATGAATTTCTTTCAATATTATTCCAAACAAAATAACGAAAAAAAAAAAAAAAACGATATATATTATATTTTTGTACGAATATATTCACACACTCATTCAATGGAAATCAACTTTTCCATCAATATTCTCCCATTCCCAATATAATAAAATGCGATTCAAGTGAAAGATGAGTATAAACTCAAATCTCATTTTCTCTATCTATATATAAAAAATAAAACCAACAGTTATAGTTTTGTATTAGATAGTGAAATGATGTTGAAAAAAAAAAAACAAAAAAAAAAAAAAACAAATAGTTTTATATGATTTATTTGTATATATATAAATAAATAAATATATGAAGGCCACGAGGAGATGGATAACTATAAAAGGATTCCCATAAAACTCGTCCTCGTGTTCTCGATACGACACATATACGTAACATTCTCTCTCGCTGACATCGTTTCATCCTCTATATTTTTTTTTCTCATACTCTATTTCTTTCATTTGACTCTTAGATAAATATATATATGTATATAAGAATGTATAAAATCCATTGCTGTATATGTTGCTGAGAATATTCCATGTAACTCTGGAGCTTCATCTAACATAATATCCATTTTCCATTCTTTCTCTTTATTTTGCGTCATTTTATACTTTTTTTTTTTTTTTTTTTCTTTTTCTGGGCTATATATTATTATTATTATTATTCCCACACTATTTTCTTCTTATTATATAGCGTTGCAGCTGAAGAATTTCCAGGACTGTACAATGAATAGAACGAAAATTACAGACACATATAAAACTTGTTGGTTTTTTATTCCCATCCTACTCCTATTTCGGTATATCGCCGTGGGATTTTTCTGGATGCCTGCATATACGTAGATATATATGTATGTATGTATGTATGTATGTATGAATGTATATATTTTTTACATATATATATATGACGCATGTACATGAAACATTTGAACAATCATTCCCACTACCGGGATTAACAATATATATCTAGTATTTATTTTATGGTATATTTATTTGTTTGTTTTTTTTTTTTTTTTTTTTTGTCCAACCCATCAAACAGTTGTACTATTCAAAATAATAAAAATGAAAATTTAATTCCCATTTATATTCAATTTTTATGATATAAATACAAATATCCCATTCCAATCATTGATAATGATAAAGTAATTTTTTATTTGTTTGATAAATTTCCTATCAACAAAAGTAAATTTAACTGTATACAAATCCATGTGTAAATATAAATTTAAACATATTAGTAAAAATGCCATTGGGGAATAAATTAATAATTTTTTCTTCATGATCATTTTTATTGTTCAATTTTCCCAATAGCCTTGCTCATGTGTGTGTGTGTGTGTGTGTGTGTGTGTGTGTGTGTGTGTGTGTGTGTGTGTGTGTGTGTGTGTCAGGTACAGTATATAAATATGATAAAAACAAAAAAAAATTATTTATATTTAAATCAACAGCGTGAATGATATTATCAACTCGGGAAAATTGGTGTGGCTAGCTCACACGCATCAGAGTACGTTATAAATTTGATAGTGATTTCGATTTTTCATGCAGACTAATCAACAGACTGTAAGCAAATCAAGCGAATTTCAATGGCATTTGCCATATATGTATTATGATAGAACAGCATTAAAGTGTGTGCGGAAGTATGAAAAAGAGAGAAAGAGAGAATGCATCAGTCGAAGGTATCATATACAGACATCCAATCTCGCCAGAGGTGAATAGCCCAGGGAATTTGTATTCGCTTGTATACATATTTGTACATACATATATTGATGTCTACCCATATACACTATATATATACTCACACATATATACCAAATATATCGTCAAGATATTTACATAAATTTACTAACTGTAAATTGCCAATACTTCTATCCTATTTATATACCTTTTCCTTACTAATATTATTTACTATTTATTATTATTCTTATCATTCATTATTACCATATTAATTAATTAATTAATTCATTTATTATTATTATTATTATTATTATTTATTAATTAATTTATTTATTTATTATTTATTATTTATTATTTATTATTATTTTTTCGTTTTAGTACTCAAAAAGAAAATGACTTACTTATACCTATTGTTAAATATTTTTTTATTTTTCCTTTTTTTTTTTCAGTATACTGATTGGGAACAACCCAAAGACGGATACCGTTATCAAAAAGCCATCGCCGATGTCGTTGGTGATTATTTTTTCATTTGCCCGTCCACACTCTCCGCTCAATTGTTCGCTGAACGAGGCGTCAAGGTGTACTACTACTTTTTCACTCAGGTATGTGGAAAACTTTTGAAATAATAAATAAAGAAAGGAAGAAAAAAATTAAAATTATATATATTATCTTTATTCGTTAATCTTCAACTCGTGCTGTATTTACCTGGGGTATAGCAATGATTAATAATAATGAATATTTGATTATATGTATAGTTGCAGATTAAAATATGATGAATGAATTTATTATCCATCTTAATAATAAATGAAAAATATTGGCTTCCATTAGAAGTCATAGTAAACAAAGAAAGAAAGAAAGAGAAAATGACGATCGTTGGTGGATATTAGAAAATAAAAAGAAAAGATAAATTCGAGTCACGCTCCTCTACTTCGTTGTTTGGGCATATATATACGTATAATTTTTATCCTGTCTCACATAAATGAAGAAAAATATATAAACTCGAAAGATTAATTTTTTGTTTACTTTTATTTTGCAAACTCTTAGCGAATGTCGTTTATATAAATGCGGCATCGTTATTGATTTTGTATAGTTGACTAATTGGAATTATTTGGAAATTATGTTTGTTACATTGAAATTATGTAAAGAAAACTCAAATGAAAAAATTACTAGTATTTTTATCAACAAAAAAAAAAAAAAAAAGATGTGGAAAATAAAACATATTTATTGTTATGTATTTAATTTTAAACTGAATAATAATTTCGAATTTTGTGAAAGGTGTGAATTAACAAAAGTAAATCACTCTTCAAGTGATCTGTCCCTTATTTTCTTAATTAAATGCAGTTGGAAATAAATGGTATCACCTACCTTAGATATATCGCCGATAGGGAATGACACCCACCCTATTTTTATTTCGTCGTAGTAAAAGATAGGGAAAAAAAGGAACATTAATATTTTCAATGAAATTATGAACAAATGTTTATTATTAATAATAAATAATATTTATTATTAATTGAAAAAAAAAAAAAAAAAAAAAAAACCGGAGATATTTATTACTCAAAGGCTATCATAAATTGGAAAAAAAAAGTATGAGTTGCTATACAAAGAAAATGTGTCTACACGAATCGATCTAAGTCCAATTTTTTACTATGGCAATAATTAATATTTTTATCCGAAAATAATTGCGGAATTATTTTTGGACTTTGTTTATTGTATCTATCTTTGATTAGTAGTAGTCTCTTATTTTAATAATAGATAAATATATTTTATCATGAGGTGGATAAGTCTACCATCCGTCCTATTTTCATGAATAGAAACTATTTTTATAATAAAGTTATTAAAGTAGTGTGCAATTTAATATTATTTTTTTAACATCATAATCTATTTAGCAAATTGATATTCCAGCTTGGAACCATTTTTTTTAAACTATATTTATTGTATTCTTAGCACTTTCTTTGTTGAGTTTTTGGTTTAGTGATTTGTAATGATAGAAAAATGTAGACGTTTGTATTATTGATAATTCACGTCCAACAATATTTGTATTCATATTACTAATTAAAAAAATTCACTTATCCATATTTTTTAGATATTGTAACAATAATTTACATATAAAAAAATTATCATTTGAATGGCTCGTTTTCTTTATTATTATTTAGTTCTTTATTGAATATACTTATAATCAAATACAATCAATTTAATTCTTTTTATTTCTATTTTGCTGTACATCTTTCTTATTTTATATTTTTCATCCTATAGTATACTGTTTATATCACATTTATCTCCAGTTCTCATTATGATAAAGTATAAATTGAATGAGTAAAGAGTATGATAAGATCATAAATTGGGTGTTTTTCAAAAAATGTTTAATGAAATTTCATGATATTACTCATAATTTCACAGAAAAATTCGGAAAAAATAGAAATTTTATACAAATCAAATTTTAAAGACCAATAGACATATGAAGAATATTTTTTATGGAATTTCATATAGAGTCTATTTTTTGTAGAGAATTTTATACCCTTTCGAATGGTTTTTAGTTCATTTCCATAAGATTTTTTCCTGATGAAATACAGATAAAAACTTATAATGGAAAATCTTTTTTTCATGTTAATTTTATGAGAAATCGATAAAAGTCCGATCAGATATCTCTAAATATCAATATTACAAGTTTTCCTTCAGTAGAGTTTCTTATTTTAAATAATAGTAATTATTTAACCTGTTGGAAATTAAAAAAAATATATATATTTAATTTCTTCTGGCACACTCTTGTGTACTCATAATGGCTGAACTACAGGCACGGGTGCCTTGTCATTCTAGTTTTTTTCTTCACGTGGAAACATCCACCTACAATTATATATATTTATATATTCAATTCAAGTACTACACGGACTTTCCAAACAGCCCGCATTGCCAACGGCTCTTTCATAGAGTATTCACATTGAGAAAATTTTTATCTTTCACAAATTACATGAACACAATGAAAAATGTTGTTATCTGTAAAATTATATATAATTTAATATTAAAGTAATATAACAAATTGTAATTTGTTTGACTCTGTACTAATCATAAAAAAACGTAAATAAATGAAAAAAAAAAATTCGTACACTCGTATGATAAATAAATGAGAGATATTCAGCTTTTCTATCATTTTTATTATATTATTATATTATTATTATTATTTTTTTTTTTTCATGAATTTAACTGGGGCGTGGAATGCACATAAAATAAATATACTTATATATTATATTCAACATATCTATAAAATAAATTAGACTAAGTAATTTATGTAAAAGGTAGATAATTAATCAGATGATTGAGGTTGTATCATGAAAATAGATAGTGGGTGAAGAAAAGGGATGGGATGAACTATGAGAAGGATGCTACATAAGTTAAAGCGGATGTCATCGCTTAGGAGTATCAACGATTATCATACAATAATGTTATATCAAATATCGAGGAGTTTTTCTCCTTTATCGTCGTGTTTTCTAATCTCCTATTATTTCCAAAGATTCTTCTATCAGGTTAAACAATATTCATCGTTCAACTCTGACTCTTTTTACTCCTCTTATTTATACCTCAAATTATAAAATCGTAAATTAGGATTTAATCTCAGTATAATAATTGAGTTTACAAGTAATACAAATCAATTATCCGTATATACAGAAACAAAAATAAAAAAATTATGAAATAGTATTAACATAATAATCGAAAATTTTATATGGAAAATAAAGATGCAATAATGAATAGAAGAAAAAAAAAATTTTTTTTTTTATATTATATATATAAATTATTGAATAAAATGTTTTTTCTTTCATTTCATTGTCCGGACACACTTGAAATTTAGAGTGTGAGATATATCATATACATATACGTGAGTTTATAACTACCCGTCTGTCCTTTATCCCTAACTATTACAGTTTCAAATAAAAAAATTCTAAAGTTAAAATAAAATCTGCGCTGTATTCTCAAACGTATATATAAACAAAAAGTTTCTTCTGCGCAAATCGTATAGAGACAGTTCTTTCATGTTTCTATATATATATATGTATGTTTTGGTAGAGGGTGAACACAAGGGTGGTGAGGATTGAGCGCACGAAATTGAAATTCCAACTAATATAAAAGTTTTCGTATAGCTCAAGGGAATCGTAGAGCGTGCAGGGAATCATTTTGAGACACGACAAACAGTGGGTGGCAAATTTGGGTTTATATATAGTTGTATAGCTTGAGAGAGTCTAGGTGCAACTGGAGATTTGTGAGGTGGGAAACTTACTCAAGCTTGATCGACTTCAACTCAACCCTGTAAATGAAATCATGATAAAATTAATTTCCCACGAATTTGACCATTAAACAATATGGCTATGACACTTAATCAATCCTACAATATATATTATCAAAATAAGGAATAATAATAATTTAAAATATAAATACTTGCGAAAAAATTTTTTCAATAAATAGATATTGGCATAGAAAATATCATAAAAAATTCAAATAATCATTGATATAATAACAATAGTAGTAATAATAATGGTAATAATAATTATGATGATGATGATAATGACAGGGTATGTAGATGATGGATGATGTGTTTGCAATGCAAGGGGGAAGATGTAGGAAATTGAATTCTGGTCAGTGGTATGTCACACTACACTCGAACGCTCGTTTAATCGATCGCCAGGATGTCCTCACAGTTGTTAGTAATAGAAAACGAGCCAATTTATATATAATATTGATAGTGGTTATTCAATCAATTTATTTCAAACATAAATAGTACTCGTATATATTTATATCGATTGTGTGTGGTTTGTTAATAAAAATGAAATTAATACTATCCCTTATTTAAAATTATCAATGCATATTTAATTCCTATTATTTCAACCTACATTTTCATTGTGTATCAGCAGTATTTTACGTATATAGGACAATGGGGAAATAGTTTATATATAAGGTGCTTGTATATAATGTTTCAAGAGATACCTATAAAACGCTTTATGATGGTTATAACAACCGATTATCCAACTGTGACAAGTATACCAAAGTCTACTATACAAACACAGAAGGCAAGTTAGATAGCAACTTCATAAAACTATAACATAAGTTATTCTTTTTCTCGAGCATTCTGCTAAATGTCACGGCAACAGCATCATAAAAACCCAACAGTATGTATATGAGCCATCAATAATATATTTTTTAGAAGAAAAACATGAAAATAAGAAAAAAAGAAAAGAAAAAGAAAAAACAAAAAATAATAACATAAGTATAATAATGAAAAAGAACAATAGGGGTAAAAGGAGGGGTAGGATTTAACGAATGTTCAACAGTGTTTACTCGTTTGGTGTGAAAAATGTCGTCAACTATTCTCACTCTTGAAAATAACGTGTAAGTATATGAGGTGAAGAAGAAAAAAGAAAGAAAAAAAAAAAAAAAAAAAAAAAACGGAGGGAAAAATAAAAATGTGTTGAAGAAAGTAGAAAGATAAAGTGCAACAACTCGTCAGTCTAGATGTGACAGATAAGAGTATGGTAATCATTTCTCTTTGTACATATATATATAACTTTAGTAATATAAAGTACGCCATGTGTTTGTACACATGATTAATCCACGCGTGCTATACAAAATGGCAAACTCTTGTCGACCACCACCACCACCACCACCATCATCATAGAAGCTTACCAACACTGAACTACAACAAACACCATCATCATTGCTACAGTTACTGCTATCAACCAACCAACAAACTAGCGGTATCGTGACGTGCAGCACAAGACTCGGCCACACACGTGCTTGCATACCCACGACTCGTAAATTTCAATGGCCCCATCTTGCCCTCCAGTTTACAACATATAAATTTGTACAGACGAGCCAGATATTCGCTCTCAAAGAATTATCATTTATTTTTCATGACAATAACTCTATCAAATTATATTTAATTTAAATAATTATGGCTGAATTAAAAAAATTTATAGTTATCTTCTACCCAATTATTTATTTAAAATCTTCATTAATCTGTAAAAAAATTAATATAAGTAAATTAATAATTGATGATATAAAGCAGTAATGATAAAATAAAAAAAATACCATCAATTATTATTTTTATTTCGTATGTAAATAAAAAAAGTATTGCCCTTTCTTTTATACTTATTCGATTGCACGTTACAACGTACTATATAACTTAGGATAATCCTCTCGCAGAAGTTGATATACGGCTTGGCTTGTACTACAGACACGTTCATTAGCAATAGTTATCCAACATTTTTACCTTATAATCTCACTATTTCTCTCTTGTGTGAGATCTATGTGCCGTGCATAGAATACAATACATATATAGATAATACTCAACACTCATGACATGTATACAGGTCAATGTCAACACATCCTGAAATTTGTCTAGTGTAAATCCAAAAATAATGAAAAAAATTATTCACGAATAAAGAGAAAAAAAAGAAAAGAAAGAAAAAAAAAAAAAAAAATGGGTAAAGATGATGAAAATTCTTGGAATATATAGACATTAAAGTGATTCATGATTTTCATATATATGAAATTTCTTAGTATTCTATGCATAGTTGAATACAGATGTACAATCTCCATCTCTTTACTTTCGACCAAATCTAGTCATACATATTTGAAATAATTCAAATATTGTATGGTGACTTACAAAATACAACTGTTATATACGCCACATTTTTGATAGCTTAAAAAATAAAAAAGAAAGAAAAAAATAAATGAAGAAGAGAATATTATCAGTTATGATTATATAAATATACAATACAGTGAGCAATTGAGACAATGTTATATATAAATACATTCTGTATTCATATCGTTGGTATGAATCTCGCTCGATTCTGCACCGCATCAGGTCTGAATGCCGGAAACGCGATAGTATATAACGTATGCGAGTTAGAGAATGTTGGTTTGTAATTCGTAACTCTCTAAACATAATGAACATTCACATAAATACATATACAACAGATAAACTGTAGAATAACATTCATGATACAATTCATAACCATGATTTCACCGTATACAGCTATTCGATTATCAAAATCGTTTTATTAGTAAACAATTGAGATAAAGTGTATCAATATGATATTGTATATGATGTGTAAGTTGAACTGGACAATTAGGGTTTTACTTTGGATTATTTCTATAAATAAAAATACTTGACTCCTTTCAATAATTACCTGTATAAAATTCTACATTAATATAATTATAGTTATGTCCATAAAAGATTTTGTTCATTTTGAATTGTACTTGATACACGATTCAATATTTATTTCACTCATGAAAATGAATACGTATAAATTTTCTATTTAAAATTTGTAACATTTTATTCGGCAACTATATATATATATATGTATATGTATGAACTGCATACGCTATTATATAAAGTGGGCTTTGTTAGGGGGTAACTGGAAAGCTTCAGGTTACACCCTTATTAATCCGTTGGTTTGGTGAAATTACAGTGAGTAATCAAGATGGTTTTGCTAGGTAAAGCCCAAGAATATCTTGTCTTTTTTGCTCTTTTAGTTTCTGGGTCGTCACCGTCAAGGGTAAATCTGCCCCCAAGTGTTGGCTCTCTTGGGCTCATTGAAGCCGCTAGGCAAGACAACTAAAGAGGGGTTGAATGGAAGAAAGAAGATCCTGAAAGTAGAATATGTTCCTCACGCCACCACTTGGCATCTCAAACTACCCCGGGACCATTTTTTTTTACGACTGAGAATTATCGTCTTTTTGTGTTATCTAAGGGTGTGACCGAATGTAATCGTAGTTGAGATGTTGTTGTAATTTATTGGATTATAGTTGCATTCTAATACAAAGGAAAAACAAAACAAAAAAATAGCAAGACAAAAAAAAAAAAAAAATTGAATAAACACGAGTATAATTTTAATCCAGAAATTTTTCTTTTATTGTGTAAATCAATGAAAATTAAAACGAAATAATTTTTACAGTTGAAAATAACTCAAATATCGTTTTGGTTTCAAATGATATTGATATAAAAATATTATATCTCCTTTAAAACGACAATTTTTTAACTCAACTTTGATACTTATCTTATCTCCTGCCCTTTTTAGCTATGTGGGTAAAAGGGGGTAGAAAAAAAATTTGTTTCTCTTTTGCATCAAGGTTATTTCACCTTGGGCCTTTATCCAAGAAAAACTCGATGAAAATATTGAATTGAAAAAGCCGTACTCTCCAACTGTTCTCTCATCATACTTTGAAAAGACAAAAGCACCAAAGCACCAACTTATGTAATACTTTCTACTCTGTAAAAGGGATATATATTTGTATGCTCAGGAGATCGATAGCGCTTGGCTTTTAACCCTTTGGAGTCATGATTTTTTTACACATGAGTTGAAGTGAGCTAGTAAAGAATCTCTCGCTTTCATTTTACTATACATTTAGGATCTAATTTTGTACGTCATTTCAACTCTTGATTTACATTATAACTTGCAACAAAAATGAATTAATAATTGCTATATATAGATTGAATTAAATTTTACAGTCAAGAAAACATGTGTAAGTAATACATGAGTCTCTAAGATAAAAATTAAAATAACAAAATGTATTTGTCTGTTGCAGAGATCAAGCACAAACCTCTGGGGTAAATGGATGGGCGTAATTCATGGTGATGAAGTTGAATATGTATTTGGACATCCACTTAATACATCACTCAAATATACAGACAAAGAACGCAACTTATCCATGAAGATGATACTGACCTACTCGAGTTTCGCATTTTCAGGGTGAGCTTTGATTAAATTCCACATCACATTCTGCATCACATTCTTTCGTATCTTCTATTTCATACTATGAATGATACTTGAATTTTTTTTTTCTCAATGTATTTACTCCTGACCAACTTTTACTGTATATAACCTCTTCAGATCATCAGCATTTGTTCTCCAGAGTAAATATAATCCAAGCTGTTACTTTTTTTTCGTTTTTTTTTTTTCTTTCACCATTTTTATCCTTGATGAAGGATAATTTATTGCACTATAGTATTTATAAATATATTTTTTACTAATGGAAAAAAAGTAACAAAGATATGAACTCTTTTTTCCTTTTATTCTATTCTACTTTTCGATAGCGATATGTTCATTTATTATTATTATTATTATTATTATCACTCTTCCGTACAGTCCATTTGATGAATTTGATGGAAAAATACTCGAAAGACTTTATAATCGCAGCCTCGACAACGTCCCAACGAATAAATATCTCTTGAAAATTTATAGGATTCGTATTCTAACCAATTACGTTTACCCTTATATTGATTCACCGGATAATATCGGATCTTTTGTCTTCTCTTTTTTATTTTGTCATTCAGTATTTTTTGCTTACACACATGCACACATGTAGATCAACATTTTACTATAACTTACATTTTACTATGGATAAGTTGAAGCTGATAAAGGATATGTATAGGGGACAAGTTGAATGACAACAGAGATGAGAAGAGAAAAAAAAAAAAAAAAGTGTATAAAGAAAATATTAAAGCATGAAGAGACACGTTGGCGAGATAAAAACCAAACCTCTCGAGTCCACTAAGTACTTTATATTTTCCGATATCTACTCTTTACGATCTGGTTTTTATGAAACGTCCATCTCTTTATTTACATCTATACTAACCTTCTTGCATATAATTCTATCTTTCGTATGATAATTTAAATGAACTACGGACATTAATAATATTTTTCATCATAACCATAAAATTATCATGCAATGAAAATAAAAATCTTAATAGGTTAATGTGACAATTTAAATTTGTGCGAATAAAAATAAAAGATGTAATTAGGAGAAGAAAAGTATTTCAATAATGACGGTGTAAGCTTTGTCTCGAAAAATTAAGTAAACACTAACAATAATACTAATTACATATTTTATGTGTTTGTATTGTATCAGCTGTGTCTGTGTATAATATAATTTTCTTCAAGTTCAGTATGTGTCTTTCACAGATCACCTGAATCGCTTCATTGATTCTCACGTAATTGTGGACGAAAAATTTAAATACATAATGACACACAAACGTACACACACAGACGTAAACCTAAAAATTCTTGCAATTTACTCTACTAATCTTGAAATGTGAAGATCTGATAAAAAATCGATTTTCAGGATCATTACAATAACTTCCTTACGGGAAGTTGATAAATAAATAAATAAATAAATCAATAAATTTATTTGAAAATCGGTAAATAATCAATGTATTTTTCCTAACTAAATTTCACGCATGCAACTCAGATAAATGGCTGTATTTCTTCTGTAGCCAATTCCCGTGTGCATTCTAGAAGTGACGCCTCCAATGTTTTTCTACTATTCTATCGACCCATATGTAACGCATACATCCATATATTTGTATATAGCCAACATTCATTGGTTAAACAGACGTGAACACATCCACATATCCACACATTCACATATTGTATATATATTTATGGAAAAAGTAATTGGAATTTCTATATTTTCAACCTACCTATATTCTATTTTTTTTACATGAAGAAAAACACCCGTTTGAGAATTTATAAATAAAAAAATAAAATATAATAAAATAAATAAAAATAAGTAACCATACATTATGTTCATCTTTTTTTGTTTTCCTCAATAATAATAATGATGATGACGTGTTTATTAATTTATTATATTCATTATATTTTTTTTTTTTTTATTTTAGCAAACCAACTGAAGGTGATGAATGGCCAATGTACACGCGTGATGAACCACGATATTATATTTTCAATGCTGAAGAAAGTGGGCTTGGTTATGGACCAAGATCGACTGCGTGCGCATTTTGGAATGAATTTTTACCACGATTGGAGGGTATACCTGGTACATATAAGTGCAATCATATATTCTAATTATAAAATAGTGCATGAAAAAAAAAAAAATTCTTTCTTTTTTTCCGAATAAATACTCATTATTCTTATTGATTGTGCCATGTAATATGTATAATAATAATAGCAAAGAAGTAAGTATAAGGGAAAGTGGATATCTATTGACGACAGGATCTAATTTATATAATATTGAATAAGCACATGCATGTTAAATAAATAATTTTCCTGTCATTTTCTTCAATCCTACATCGAGTTGGCCGTTAATATAATAATATTCTGTGATGTCCTCAACTCAACTATGAATCAATTAACAACAAATAGCCATGCGACATTATCATCCACTTCCCTGTGACACAATAGATCCGTCTATTTCTGTTTTCTTGATTGACCGTGCATCAATATCGACAACCATTTGTGACATTTCAAAACTATATTTATATACAATTTTTCATTTGAAATATTTGGAAGTGTAATGGATATAATTGAAAAAAAGAAAAAAAAAAACATAATAATAATAATAATAATAATAAATAAAAGGAGCTTGACTACGTTTGGAGGTCACGATGTAGAAATGAAGCAAGAGGTGAAGAAGAGAAAATATAACGAACGTCCTAATTAAAGTTGACCCAGCTCTGTATATTATAACGAGCTCACTTCCGTTATTATTATTATTATTATTATTATTTTTTTTTTTTTGTTTTTTTTTCTGCATGATTGCCTACTAGACTCATTTGCTCATTCCTTTCACCTGGCTCATCATATATTCACAGATTCAAACTCACTGGCACACATATACAATGATATTATACCATTTCAGTAATTAAATACCTGTTTTTAGTTCTCATAAATTATGATATTCTGTAGATCCATCGCCGGAAGCATGCAAAGGCGCGATAGCATTCAACGTATCATCAGGAGTTGAAGAACTTACCGCTGGTACGTTCCTGCTTCTCACTATTTTTGTATTCAACGTTATCATCTAGGTCCATGTCATCGCAACGTCAATGGTAGTAATCTGTAATCTTTATAATGAAGATTGGATAATCAATAGATCTGGAGATACTTGAAAATTGAATATACAAGCTTTTGAAGCTATAAAATTACCAAGTTCAAAATTTTCATGTTTATGAGAATAATGATAATAATGATAGAAATACAGTGAGACCGAGATGCTGAGTGAAGAATTAAAAAATTTAGAAGTAGTTTTGGTAATTATACTTAAGACACTTGCGCAATGACAAGCAGAAAGCAAAAATTAAAAGGAAAATAATATAAAATAAAATGCATTAGGAAAAATAGAAATTTTATGCAGATTAAAAAAAAAAAAAAAAAAAAAAAAAATCGAACTGAGATGTTCGAGAAATATTTTTCATGGATACCTAATTGTAGTGGTGAAATAAATAAATTGTGGGCGATTACACATTATATAATAGTAATAACAAAAAAAAAAAAAAACACAATGTGCCGAGAGTATAATCGGCGGGCAATGTGTATAAATGGATTATTTTGGCTGTCCCTGAAGTAAAACTACTAAAAAAAAAAAAAAATATTGAAAGGAAAAAATTAATAATAAATAGAATCACGTAATAATGTATTTCATCATTAACAATTATTAAATTATAGAGACTTAATTGGGACAGACGAAAAAAAATCTTTTGCCAACTATATATGATAATTCGCGTATCGCGTTCAACTTGAATCTTCCATTTGGTACATATCACCTATAAATACATTTATCACGAAATAATAATATTATTATAAATATAACTATATAATAGTGCAAAGTTGTAGGAGAGATTAAGAGATCGATATATACATACATATATATATATATATATAATTATTAAATAAATATATGTATACACACAAACAAACACGTCACACAAAAAAAAAAAAAAAAAAAAAAAGGAATAGAATCAATTTATTAAAATGCCAGCACAGATTCTATCTGTAATATCAATTTTGAAACAATTATAATAAGAATTAAGTTGAAATAACTGCAGAACAAAAAAAAAAAAACAATTAATAAGAAGAATAATAAATAATAGCATACGACGATTATTTTATACTTGTAAATTATTGTACGAATCGAATCTTGCTTCAGTTTCTATATCTCTCTATCTCTACTAGAAATGAAATAAATGATAAAGATTGATTTACGATTGTAATATTAAGATCGAATTTGAATTACGAACTAGGTGAAATAAATAACGAAAGAGAGAGAAGAAAAAAAAAATGATGAATAATAAAAAAAAAAAAAATAAATGAAGTATAAAGAGAGAAAATTAGTGAAATGTCGAGGCTGGACCTCGGTCCTTTCGATAAAAATAATAATAAATATTAAATAAATTAAGAAGTAACAAATAATAAAGAAAAATTTGTCATCAATAAATTTAACTTTATGTTTAATTGATGATGAATTTGGATATTCAAATAGTGAGCACACACCAAAAATAAATGAAATAAAATTGAATTGAATATAAATTATAATGAAAATAGGGAAAATAACCACAACAAAAAAAAAAAAAAAAAAAAGTGAGAAATTAAAAATAAATAGAATGAATTTTGTGTACGCTTTTCAGCTTTTAGAAATGAAAAATAAGTCACAGTGACTTTTGATAGATATATGTATAGAGTAGAATTTAAAAACACCAGCGCCTCAATCCGCCTTCACCTTTCCCACTCACATATCATTATGGTTAATTAACCAAAGCATTTTAGTGTCCCCCTCCACATAATGGAGACCCTAACGTACAGCGATATGCATCAGCTTTGATACATATACGTTGTTATTATTCACAGTGCCTCACGATGCGTTTGCAACTAATAAAAAGAATATATAAAAATATAATTCAATTCATTAATTAATGAAGTGAATAATAATATGGAAATAACGAATTATTCGTATTTCAATATTTTTCAAATATTTTTCCAATTATAAATATAATTGATTAATATTGAAGTACATACGTGCTGCATTTTTTTATTCTTTTCTTATTTTCCCAAACCCCGTCCCTCACTTTTCAACCCCTATTTATTTCACCATCACTGAAACAATCGATATTTTTGTTATTCACAAACTAATTATTACAATGCATCAAGCATAAAAATATTGAAAAAGTTTTCTCAATTATTTTTTTTCCTCCTGTTATATTGAAAAAAAAAAAAATCAAATATATATATATTCAGGTCATGAGACTGCACGAGAATACAAGTGGGGAAAAAATAATATGAGTTGACGATAAAAGAGGATACATCTTGATAAAAAAAAAATAAAAAAAAAAAAAAAAAAAAAATTTACAAGTAAAGAACAAACTAATAAAATTTACGCCTCGTAATGATGAAAATTATTTTTGTATAATTATTAATTTTAGCTATATGTGAAAATGAAAAAAAAAAAAAAAAAAAAAAAAAAAATTATATATATATATATATATATTACAATTTAATTTCGCACATAGATATATATATATATAAAATGTATTTTGTTGATCCTCGTAGCTTCAACGAATAGACAATCAATACACGTGTGTATATGCGTGATCAATCCCCTTTTCTATTCTTTTCACATTGTTACCCTCCTCATATAACTCAACATCCCTCATAAATAAAAATAAGAAATTGTCTTGTGCATATGTGCCATGTGTTGAAGGATAAATATTATATAACATATAGGTAGATAAACTCTCGACCCAACTTTGTATGAGATTTCTCAAATGTCTTGCACGTGCAAGTACTTGATGTACGCAACTAAGAGTAAAAATAATAATAATGATAATAATAATAACTTGAAAAGAAAAAAAAAAAAACGAAAAAAAAAACCAGAGAAAAACAATGTATGGAAAAATATATTTGCATCAGTTTCATAAGAATTTTTGTTCACATATATCAAATATATTGAAATAGCTCACGTGAATTCAATTTAAACAATAAAAAAAAAAAGGTATAATGTAAAAATAATTATTTCAATATTTACCACAACAATTCACATTAATTTCACATTATCAATCATGCTCATGTTCATGATATATAATGTTGCACTGCTGAATCCACTACATCAAATTCTACATGACTTATTTCTAAAACCAAAAATTAAACAACAATAAATAATGATAATCCATCGAGTTTGTCGATATGGCTATTCATACTCTCAAACATATTTTTTTCAAACATGAAATATATACATATACAATATTACTTACAAAACTGATAATTGAACATTTCATGAGACGATTATGATAATATTTTATATTCTTGTTTCGATATAAATATATATGAAGACCATTGTGAAGGTACTCGTGGCTCGATAAAGCCTCACATAGTAAAAGTCCCTCAAGTTCTATCCTTCAAATCCCCTCAGACAAATATATATATTTTTTTTTCTCCTCTACATGCATCCTCAAGTAAGAGTATGCGTTTATGCATGTGTGTACGTATGTATGTGCATCATATTATATCATACTTTCTAGTGTTCCTCGTGGCTCCTTCTACAAAGTCAAAATAATAATTATAATAATTATTATAAGATATTATTATGATAAGATATAAAATTATGTGAATAAAATCAGTGGCTAGAGTCCAACAAGAAGAAAATGAATTTCATTTTTCAAATAATAATAATAATAATAATAACGTAAATACCATAAATTGCGATGTATAGATCAACGTTGAGTTTTGAATGATACAAAAAAAGGATGAAAAAAAAAAAAAAAAACCAAAAAAATTAGACCCATACTCAATCTTCCATTGAAATGTAGAAAGTTGTATGGCCTAATTTTTCTCTCAACTCGACATCAACCAGTCCCCTAAAATAATAATAATAATAATAATAATAATAATAATAATAATAATAATAATAAATTAAACGAGAGAATAATAGTGTGTCACAACCTGTCGAGCTTGAAAATAAATACAAGGAATAAAATTAATGAGAAATAGATGCTGGGTAAGATTTCTATGCCATACATTCATACAGAATTAATTCGGTGAATATATAAATATATTGATATGCAAAAGCTTTCGCTTTCTTTCTTTACCGGAAAAATAATAATAACAATAATAATAATTATAATAAATAAATAAATGAATAATTACTCGGATAAATGCAAGAATAGAAATATTTTTTTTTGAAGCATCAGTTTGATCACGTGTGAAAAAAAATTATGGAGATTAAGAATAAAATAAAATAGAAATGATATTATGCAATCAAAAAGAAAAAAATAGCCAATTATACAGTCAGTGTCTATTAGGTAATACATGATGAAAAAAAAAAATAAATAAATAAATAAATAACATAAAACACTAGAAAATTATTGTGCTTGACGTTTTAGAATTGAGTCGTATGGTTGAGACCATCTCTGAGCGTCATTCACATACCGATATGTGTACAATACTTAGTCAATTATGACGGACTTTAAAAGTCGTATGAGATAACGATCTTTACGGGCAATGTCATTATTATTACGAAAAAAATTCGTATATATATATATATATATGCTCTTCTTTTTATTTTTGCAACTTCATCCTGATTCCTGTATTATTATGAAACATTGCATCCTGAATATCCTCTCTCACCCATCCGCACCTTCTATAAGTACAGTTGATAATAATAAAAATTGATAAAACAAAATAGTAAAGAATAAATGAATATATATATAAATAAATCATGCCAAGCGATACGAATTATCATTGACTATATCTCTGACATTTTCCTATATTGTTTTATCTAATTCTTAGAGATACAAAAAAAAAAAGAAGATAACAAAAAAAATTTATAAAATATATATAAAGAAAAAACGAATAATAAAAGAAATACATTTTTCAATTTTCACCGAGTTTGAGTATCTGTTGAAATAACGTCACTGAATATCTTAATATGAATGGTAATAGGGAAAAAAAAACAAAAAAAAAACAAAAAAATGTGCGTACAAATATGTTTAACGTTAATCCGACGTCCAAATATTATTATTTTTCCCCATCTTTATTGTCTCCGTATACAATAACATAATAAATTAATGATATAAAAATATGCTCTCATAACTTATAGTTCATATATATTGAGAAATGTTTTTAATTAAAAACTTTCATTGGACGTCGAGAAATTATGACGCATTATTTTAAAATTTCAAAGTTATTAAGTTATAATATAATGGATAAATATTATGAATGTTAATGTTGTATGTAATTATATCTGGAGCTATGTAATTAATGATTAAAATGTAGTTAAAATAAAGTAAATGAATTATCACAAAATTTTTTTCCTAAATAAATTTCATGAATAACTATATGAATTAATTTCCAACATGAATAACTCAATAAAATAACCTTTTAACACAATGAAAAAAAAAAAAAAAAAAGAAAGAAAAGATGGGCCCATTATATTCAAATATTTATACATAATTATTACGAATGATATTGATGAATATTTAATAAATTACGACAGTGTGTAACCAAAGAGACTTGTATTTGATCTATCTACTTTCGACCAAAGATGTTGCAACTACTCTAGTTAATAATCTACTCAAAGGCGCTGATTCTAAATGGACAAACCAGGAGTACAACCTATTATACAGTCAGACATGGGCCATGAATTAAGTACCGTATTTTACTTCACACGTCCATTGATTCATATGTATAAGATTATTTATCCTCATCTAACTAACCAAGAAGAACAAATAGTAGTTAAATAATTATTGCATTGCGTGGCATACAATAAATTCACATAAATAAAGATATTTAACGCAAAAGTCAATCACCATGACGATATATTAATAAATCGTCACTTAAAAACTTACGTGTACAAGAATTTGATTTGCATACCTTTTTGAAGGATTTTCATTGATGAAATCGATATAAATTATAATTTTACTCATGTATGTCTAATAATAAATGAGACATGGTAATAATTTTACTTGTTGTTGGCCATTGGAGACAATGAATTTTTATATAACCCACATTAAACTGTATATCGATTAATTGCTATTTTGAATCTTTTTCGTAAATAGTATTTATGATATAATTGAGAAACGTCATTGCTGACATTGTTGAATGTTATTTGAAATGAAATTTCATTTATTTTTACCGTGTGAATTCCATTTTTAGTTGATCATGTTATATTAATTATTTCGACTGACACAAGTGAAATCGCGGAAAATTTATTAGCATCATCTTGAACAAAAATTAAATTAACGACCCAAATTTCGCTGTATTCAAAAATTCCAAATGACCTTTTTTACGATTTGCGATTGTGAAAATTTTTCTATTTTTTTTTTTATGAGCTACAATTGAGTTGCTCTTAAAAAATATAGGGAAAATTAATTTTTTTATTTTCTCTGATTAAAAATTTAGAACCTACTTTAAGATGGTTTTTTATTAAATTCATTTTTAATTTAGGGTGTGAAGATATCTATACATTTCATACACAGTTAATATGTACAGGTATATAGTTTTTTGGCGAGTTAATAATGCAGCAATGATTTTGGGTTTAAATTAATCTTAGATACGAATAATAGTAATGAATATATGAGTTGCATAATATTTAGGGGGAGTCCGATAAACATTCCACATTATAAAGATCCACATTGTTATATCTAAATTAAACATGATTGGGATCAATTTAATGTGGAATTTATTATTCCAAATACCATTCAAATTCCATCTTACTATCGATAAAAAATGCGTCCCAATAAATATCAATAAAAAAAAAAGTAATATTATCATAAACGAAGATTAAATTAATCCACCTATATATCATCAGTTGAATTTGAAAAAAAAAAAACAAAGTCAAAAAATACAAATTGAATGCATTCAATATTAAAAAGTGTTTGAAAAAAAAAAAAAAAAAAAAAAAACGATTAATTTCAACTCTATTTTCATGCAAAAATATTTTTAATTAATTCGAGTACAATTAATTTACGCTTCTGGTGGAATTATAATAAATTCTACTCCTATATATTTTCAGATGGTGAATGAACAAATTTTAGTGAAAGAAAAAAAAAAGTGATGAATAATTGAAAGGAGAGAAAATTATATTTTTATCAATTTCAACATTACATAATATGAAGAAGAAAAAAAAAATGGAAATTAAATACTGACTTATAAAAATGTGATTGAATGATTAGAAGTACAGCAAGCGTTGCATTCTTCTGATGAAGACCTAGTGCACTCAATGGTTCATAGATATACACGCGTGGACGAGAAAGCTCCATCGATTGAACGCCCAACTTCCGGCATGCGCAAATCAGCAAACCGAGTTTTGTTTTTAGTACGTTCCCAGATGACAATGAGCCCTTCATGAGATTCACCACAAAACTTTACTCAATACAATTCCATCCAAAATCCTACCAACAAATACACATGAATTTTACATCACGTGATTGTATATATATATATATATATATCATATCTTTGATTCTGTTATTTTCACAGTATAGATGATTGTATTGATGACGGTATTAATTTATTTTTAGTATATCCCACGAATAAAAAATACATTGAAATGGAAGTATTTGTAGTTTTGCATTCACCTGCAGTTTGATCACGGATTAATCACACATCCATTTTGGTCCCGATGTTTATGAATAATCGAGTTCAAGATTGTGACAATTGTTCTTTAACAATCATTCTTCGGGTCATATGAATTCGGAATCGTGTTCTGGTTGCATCGATCTAAAGTAGAAATATATGGACTCTTATATAATGAATTCTTAGTCAGTTGAATGCTTTCCACAGATTGAGGATAACTATGTCAACCTAAAAAAAAAAAAAAGAAAAAAGAAGAAAAAACAAAATAAATAACTGAAATATAAAAAATTAAAGTATTTAAAATAATCCTCTTATTTCTTCATTGTCCAGTCTTGGATGAGATATAATTTAAAAATGGTATTATATTCTGTTACATTTTTTTTTCCATTAATTTTTAATATTTTCATTTTTCATTTTTCATATTTAATAGTTAATTTTAATTTTAATTTATAAAAAATATTCTGACTATCATTCACAGATTTTTTAATAGTATTTATTGATTTCCTCGTGGATATGAATTTATATTTAAATATTATTTGCATACTTTTAATTATCCATCTGCCAGACATTTAAATTATGTGCCACAATGACCAATGGAGAATTGATGTCAAATGAAATCAACAAAGACCAACACGTTGAATTCATCAAAATGTTTAAATATTCCCGAGAGATTATGGTCCGTCTTTGCCACCGGGAGCCAGTTAACGAGCAGTATGACAGAGATTTCCCACGTGACACGCCGCTGGTCGCATTCATTGTCGATGAAGCTACTTCACACAATGCAACTTGTATTGTAGAATTTCTATTATTTTTTTTTTTTTTTCCATACCTCTTCCCTCTCTGACTATACATAGAAGACATCAACGTAAATTAAACACCTCTCGTAGGTCTTGTTTTACTTAATAAATTTTGTTTACCATCCATTCAAAAATATGAATTATCTCATGAGTTCGCAGAGTATAATTGATACATCAAATATGAAATTTATTTTCATCAATCACAATTAAAATCGCACAAATATTTTATATTTTTTTGTTTATACTCAATAACTTTTTTTTTTTTTTTTTTTTTTTTCAAACTGATGATCCATCCATAGGACACAGTTCCCACTGTGTGGAGTATGAAACTCCCACACCTATCACGTATTCAGTACATTGCCTTGACATCGTCGTGTTCCAATATAAAGCCATAGCACACCGTGTGATCAACAATTGATACGTGTTCACTTCTAGATTGAACAGGTCTCACAGATTGACAATCAAATAATCATTACTATCATTATTATACTCATTTTTTTCATTAATTATTAATAACTTAATTAATTCTACAAATTCAAATTAATATTAAAAATAAATTAAGTGAAATAAATAAAAAATTATAGATCAATAGTATGATGAATCAATATATATTTAAAATTATTGTTACGTGGATTCTGTCGTGTAATTTTATTCATCTAATTCAATCATCTTGTCTGGGAAAAACTATTTTGAGTAAGTAAAATACAAAATATTTAATTTTTTCACGTATAATTAAATAAAATCCTGATGATTTCATGTAGAAAATATGTATAACTGAAGTAAATATAAGTGTGAATGATGAAAAGTTAAAAGTTGACAAACGATGAAAGAGAAAAAATAAAATAAATAATAATAATAAGAAAAATGTTGGGAAAGAGTAGTGAGCATCATTAGTCTGCTGCACTTGCTCCTTAATATTGTACAATGCATTTTTTTGCAGTTTCTTGTCGGGGGTTAAGAGGTAAACTGAGAAAAGAAGGTAGAAATAGTAAGAGTGGCGTGCGACCCGAAGGCTGTTTTTGAAACGTTGTTGCGACTCTTTAGCCATACGAGGTCAAGGGGGATCTTATGGGCTTACGTGCTGCACGTCTCTTCCTGAGCTTTCATTCCATTCTACTTCATATTTCTTTCTATTTTTCTTTTCTTTTTTTTTTTTTTTTTTCTTTTCTTTTCAATTCCAAGTCTTTGAATTGAAAATGTAAAGAATGAAAATTATTTTTTTCTGACACATTTATTCACAATTAATAATTTCATACATTCCTGTATACCGATGAGAAAAATTAATATTATTTTAAATTAATAAAGAATACATGTCTTTTTTTTTGTTTTTGTTTTGTTATGATAGAATAATACCTATACTTGTTGAGTACGAAAGCGTATGCTTTTATGCCATGTACTGGAAGTTCAATTAATCATCAGTGCACTGTCTAAAACGTCCATCTATCATTTATCTCTTTCATTAAGTGTATACATATCTATATCAATTTAGCAACTCATCATTTTACTAACCATTCAGTCATTGAGTATGTGAATAAATTTTTCGCTGATTGCTCAGCCTATCATCACACGTTTAACGTGATCAAAATATTTAAAATGCCAGACAAAAAAAAAAAAAAAAAAAGATCAATAATATAAACAATACGCGCGTGAAAAAAAGTAGAATAAAAATCAAATATCAGAAAAATATGATGCGATTTAGTTCAAGATTTTATTATTATTATTATTATTTTTTCGTATTCCGGAAATTACGGAGGCACGGCATCATCATGTATAATGACACACCTGTATTGTTGAAATTGTGTCGTGGGAAAATGTTGATCTGACGTGAATGTTCCTGACACATTTCGTATCTGTAAATTTCAAATAATTCATGCATCACACATCACTTTAGATTTTCTAATTGTTCATTGTGGATTTAAATTCAAATATTTAACGTATCTCTATCACTAATCGTATACGTATGTAAATAAAATTCTCAAAAGTATATTTTGTATGAAGGTTAACGATAAATGCATTTTATACTATCCAGTCTCTGATCTATTTACTCTTCATTCTCTTCTATCTTCATCTGTTTCGCTTCTTCC
Organism: Dinocampus coccinellae; assembly: GCA_963920625.1. Classification (NCBI taxonomy): domain Eukaryota; kingdom Metazoa; phylum Arthropoda; class Insecta; order Hymenoptera; family Braconidae; genus Dinocampus; species Dinocampus coccinellae. The sequence goes on along the minus strand of OY987184.1, from coordinate 3,926,678 downwards.
TCGAGTATTATCAAGGGATTTGCGAGATCGATTGGAAGGGAACATCAATTGTCGTTGTCCCATTGTTTGTATATAAGCACATTAGCATACAATAAACTCTTCTCTATCTTAAACCTCATCGATCGATTTTATTCGAAGAGTTGGTGGATGGCGGTTGGGGTTAGAGGAGGTGAGAGGGAGCCCCGAGCAAACTCATTAATTCTCTTTTACAATGATGAGTCAGTTAGCAAAAACGTGGATGACATATTTACATATTCTATATTATCTGAAGTATTAGACTTCAAAATAAAAATTTTTGGAAGTCTTCCTTATGAATTTGTTAGTACCTGAAAAATAAAAATTTTTTATTTTCTATCAATTTAAAATAATTATATTGATTGTTATATTTTTATATTTTTATGTTACATATTTATATTGGATTAATCTCGTTTAAATTTTCATTCATCATTGCGATAATATATATTGTAATTTTTATTTATGTGTTGAGCCAGAATCCGGCGGTATATCCTGTCACGATAAACAAACAATTCTAGATGAACATAATCGTTTACGTCAATTGGTTGCGCTTGGACAAATACATGGACAACCAGGTGCAGAGAACATGATAGAAATGGTGAGTAATTAACGAAAAACAAAAAGAAAATAACATAAATAAAAATATAGTTTTGATTTAAAATAATGAAAAATTATTAGAGTACACGATTGTATCATGCATTTGAAAAATATATTTTATAGATAAATATTTTCAAACTAAATACATTAATGGATTCGTTTGTAATTCTTTCCGAAAGCTCGGATAAACATTGTCCTTGTTGTCTTTTTTTCCGTTTACTGATGAATTTCACTGGTTTCTAGCTCCATTCTTCTCAGCCCCTATTTCCACTTGCTTTTTATTTTTTTTTAATGTTTTTTTTTTGTTTCTTTGTCATATTGAAGGTCTGGGACGATGAGCTGGCTGCGACGGCGCAACAGTGGGCTGACAGTTGTGCTGAGTCCCACGACACATCCAGGCACGTTAGTAAGTGATGGAAATAAAAAAATATATATCTGTATGTTACTCACGAAATTTATGATCTATAAAAAGTCACAAAAGATGATGCAAAGCAGGATTTTTATTTTTTTTTCTTCTCTCTAATACTCATCATCAAATTCTCATATCTCTATATTCTTATTCTACTTGGTATTTTATCAATCAAGAATTTTTAAAACTCTTTTCATGATGATATAGTCCCACATCAGGTCATAAGATTTGTCTTAACATTGGCTTTAACGGCCTCATCATTATCGTATCAAAGTTAACTTTACGATCACATTGCGTGGACATGCTTAGATGCTGTAATTTTTTTTTTTGTTTACACACCGGATTTCTCATGTTTAACTCTTACGTTAAAAATTTTAATGGTTGAATTTTATTACTCACGAATATGGTTTTTTTTTTTTATGATAAAAATTTTCTTTAGGAGGATTTGCTGTAGGTCAAAATATCGCCAATACGTGGACGACTCGGTCACCAGGGCCCTATGATGCTGAGCCAAATTGGAGACGGCAAATTACTGGTTGGTTCAGCGAAGTACAATATTATCGGTCTGGATTTAGTCGAGCGACGGGACATTACACACAAGTACGTAATCTCTCCGAAGCCAGAAATCTTTAATGTCCCATTGTCTCCAATTGCACTCGACACATTTCTATGCCAATTCGAAATCACATTCATTCTCTCGTGTAAATACTTTCTCATCTAATAAAATGAATATTAATATTGGTCAAATCAATTCAAGATAATATTTTACACTTCTAAAATTGTATTTTTACTTTTTGACTTAATTTTTTTTTTATTTTTGATTTTTTTAAAAAAAAACAGGCACATAAGTCTCCTTGATAATTCTTCCATGTTTTTTTTTTTTTTCTCTTTTGCAGCTTGTATGGGGAGACACGTTCATGCTCGGTTGTGGCTATTCCTTCTACTATGACCCAGCGCGTGGATACACCAAGAATTATGTTTGCAACTATGGACCGAGGTATGTACAAACTCCGCATAATAGCAATTACTCTTAGTTTTTCGTCTGTAGATTGATGTTAACTTCGTTCTTTGCTACCTACATTTGTTTGACAAGACTTTTTTTTTTTTTTTTTTTTTTTCCCGTTCATTTTCGTACACTTATCCGTATTTTTCTTCATAGCGGAAACTTGATTGGCTATCAAGCGTATCAATTGGGACAGCCGTCCTGTAACAATTATGGAATGCCTTATTCCAATAGATACGCTGGACTTTGCTGTGAGTTCACATGCAACTTTTTTTTTTTTCTCTTCCTAAACAAAAAAAAAATATCATTTACATGTTATGAATATCAATTGAATTTTCATTGCAGCAAAAGAAGGATATTATTATCTTGGGGCACTTTGTACTTACGTTTATTGATTATAAAAGAATTTTCGATGCAAACGTTTCGTCGATGTCACACTTTCCACTTCTTAACTTTGAAAAGATAGTAGAAAAGAAAATAAATGAAATGGAAAAAAAAAAAAAAAATTTAAATATCACAATGAAAATCTCACGCCTCCCTGAAAAGTAGTCTACAACTACATAAATTCTTTCAAATTACTCCCCATGGTCTTTCTTCACGATAGAGTGAGAAAAAAAAAAATTTATTTTCTGACATTACTGAGAGTCCTTAAAATATCTTGGTTACAGTTGAAAGAAACTTTAAGCATCTGTGTTGACTCTCTTTGGTATTCATCGTAGAGAATTTTTATGATTAAGCCAATTATATATTTGAGAATATATAAAATATTTAGTGTATGTGTACTGAGAAGGGGTTAAAAATTCAATTGCCATAGAACTCATTGAAATAGTTGTGTTGGATAAACAAATAGGATAGAGTATGCAATGTATTTGACTTATATATTATGTATTAAACTATCTGAATAGAATAAATGCACCTTTGATACCGACAAAAATAATTCTATCCAAATCGAGATGTACAATTTTTATATTACCCATGTTCTCCATTATTTTAATTCACATACATGTATTTCTATAAATAACTAGCTTGTCATTTGAATTATAATGAGCCTAATAAAAATCAATTTAAATTGATCGTCATGATGAAACACTTTATTTCGAGACCCTAAAAGTTGGTATACATATTGAGGTACAAATCATTGGATAGTTCAATTTAAAATGGAAGGGGCTTCGACGATAACCGGGCAATCAATCTCAATTTTTTCGCTCCATAAAAGCTAGAAAATCATAGCAGTCAAGAGGTGCAGGGTATGTATTGAGGTAGATTGTGCTCTAGATCTCAAGTCACGTCAGAAAGTCTTGGAGTAATGTCACAAATAGTCACTAAATACCATTTTAAATGGAATTTGATTCGTTTTATTATTATAGTCTATGTGCTTATATTGCAATTTTCAAATATTATTGGTAAAAAATTCACGAAATCCAACTGTCCAGAGGAAGGAATTATCGGTTAGTCAATTATTTATATTGAATTTTATTCACTATAATTTTGCAAAATTTATATTACATAATTGTTATCTTCTTGATTTTATAGAAACTAGTGAAATAGGATGCGAGTTGAAGAAAGAAATCGTTGCTGGTCACAATGAAATTCGACAAAAAATTGCCAAAGGTCTCGTACCAAATCAACCACCGGCTGCAAATATGCAAGAAATGGTATTTTCATTATATATATTAAAAGAGTAGGTTGAATAAATATACAGAATTATATGATAGAGGGAAAACAAAGCGGAATGAAATAATAATAAATGATAAATCAATGACGAATGTAAATAACAAGAATGCGAAGTGATAATTTACAATGCGGATGTGAGAAACGTCAACAATCATATGGACATCACGTTATCTATTCTGCTATTCCCTACACATATAAATGGACAGAGAAGTGATGAGACGAATGGGAAATGGTATCAACAGTATGTCTGACACTCTGTAAACTCATCCTAATCACAGCGATGATTATTCTGTAAAATACACTCGAGCAATTGGATGATGTTTTATTGAATAAAAAATGGTCAACCATTTATATGATTAGTTACAATATAAAAGTTAAAATGATCAAGTCTAAGATTGTAACATTTAATTTTTCATTCTGTTATCGCATGCAAAACAATTTATCCTGTAATTTGAAATAGTTTTTTTTTTTTTTTTTTTCTTTTAGTTTTGGGATGATGAATTGGCCCGTAAAGCACAGCAGTGGTCACATCACTGTACATTTGCCCACAGTGACCCGAATGATCGAGCTGATGGTACATTGAAAAAATTTCAATAAAAAAAAAATATATATAAATATTTTATGCATTTAATGTATCTCATCTTTCAGAAAGATTCAATGAAGTTGGAGAAAATTTGGGTCAAACTAAATCCAAAATAAAATCGGAAAAAAAAGATTTTAAAAAGCAATTACAAAAATGGTTTAATGAAAATGAAAAATTCGTTTATGGACCAATATTATTAGAAAATCTTCCGAAATCGGGACACTATACACAGGTAAATTATTAAAATTGGACAACTATTGAAAAGTCAATGATTGAATTTAAAAAAAGTATGTAGCAATTCATTATATCAATCATATTTGAATCTAATTGCCATTGTACAATATATATCGATAAAGCAATCTTACAACCACTACTCATTCAATTTGATGACCAATAGTCAATGACTAAAATTGCCTATTGGATCAGTTTATTATTTACACTGATTGAACAAGTTATAAATTCACTTTATTGATTTTTCGTAGCTTGCTTCGGCAAATACCTACATGGTTGGCTGTGGATTCTCAAGATTTCGTATTAAAAATATTTATTATCGTCTCTATGTTTGCCACTATGGACCATCGTAAGTATATGCCTATTTTGCCACTGCCTATAAATTGCTAATAAAATTATAATACCCATTAACAAATATTAATAATAAACTCATTATTAAATATTAAATATTCTAGTGGAAATGATTTTTATCATCCACCTTATGAAATCGGCGATGTAAATTGCATTGGCGACCTTGAACATTCTACAACTTATTCAAATCTGTGTGGTAATATCATTAATCCTATCAGTATTTCCCTATTATGGTAATTCTATATTTATTCATTTATTCATTTTTGTTTTTGTTTGCAGTTCGAAAAGATTCCCCACTTCCTTTGAATTGTACAACACTCAATACACCAATCACTTTAGAGCCAACAACCACGATAATTCCTAAAAATAATGCTGGTGGTCGAAAATCGTTGCAGGTTCCAATAAACCATGTTGATTTTATCAGCAGCGAGTGTAAACATTGTAAATCGACAACGGATATTTCGCGTAACGATAAAATTGTTAATAATATTCATATTGAAAGAATGTACAATTTAATACTTTCAAAAGTTATAAAATTGCGTGAATGATTTCTCACTAAACAAACAAGAAAAAAAAAAAATATTACGACTATGACAGTCAAACATATATGTTATATCATTTGGATAGGATTTATTCTCGACTTTTAAAATATATAATGTGTGTAAATGTACAATATACTATATGGAAGCAAAGAGATATTCATAATAATATCGATAATTTGTCGATAAGTTAATACACAAAAATTTTCGAGGTAATTGATTTTTTTTAGGAACTTGGATATTCCAAAAGATTTAAAAAGTGGAAGAGTGCATAATTTTATTACATTTCAAAAGAAAAAAAACCAAAGATATGAAACTTGAAAGGCTAGCCGTATCATAACGGATATTATATCCATTTATAATAAAAATTGTTATATCCATTAAAACTGTAAAATGGTTGTTAAAATTTATGTTACTTGAATTCCTTTATCTATGAGATTTTTTGTGCGAAAATATCGTAGTGATTATAATTGAGGTTCTTAATAATTTGATAGTACTTTTGATTCCCGTTCTTTTGGTCTGTGGCTATGAAAAAAAAAAAAAAAAAAAAAAAGTTAGGTTCACTGCTTGTCACACTTTCACTTTTTATTATTTATCACATGCAGTTCCACTCACACTCTATTTTTTGAATTAATATAATACATATGATATGATATATGTACATTTAACTAGCACAAAGATCATACTGTTCATAATAACAGACAAGTAACATTGAGTTCTTCAATCTTACTTTTTTTTTTTTTTTTTTTTTTTTTTTTTCTTTCGTTGCAACGATGAATATCATCAAATCTTCATTTCTCGATAAATGATCTTCATCAATACATTGTTTTTTATTTATTATTATTATTTTTTTTTTTTACGTTGCTATCAATTCGGCCGAATCATTGTGTTACTTATGTGGACGTGGCGCTGCTTGGAACCTTGGTAAACAGAGACCAAATTTGGTCTCAATGCCTGACAAAATTGGTACTGCAACTTCATAACCACCTATATGATCACTATTCTTTGATTTCATTTCATCAGCAACACCCAAAGATGGTACTTTCAAGTCAGATCCAGCAGGTCGACTATAAATATAAAGTATTTGATTGTTCAAATATTTAATCAGTAACAATAGTACTAAATTTAAATAAATTGGAAAAAATGATGCTTACGATCCACCGAAATCGACAACAAACAATCGTTGAAGAACCTCGTAAGTAAATAGGGTGACACCAAATTGCGGAGATGATCTAAACACTCGAGCTATAAAAAAAATTTTTTAACGATTAATTTATAGTTTAAATTTATTTAATCTCTCTAATTTTATACTTGCTATTTTTCTGCTTTATTATAAACACAACTCAAATACTTTGTTAACAAGAGTTTAATTACGGCAAAAGGTGATAATGAACATATAAAAACAATAAACGAGAGATGATTTATCTTCTGGAATGAACGAAAAATTAATAGAAGACCAAATTGATTAAACAAAAATAAATAAATAAACATCAATGAAGTTAACAACAGAAACAACCAAAATTCATGATTAAATCGAAATGCGAGAAGACAAATTTTTACTTACTAACGCGTAAGTCACCAGATCAAATTGAGGAAGAAAGAAGTAGACCAAAATTGAGTACGCTAGGTCCCGGAACCCGGCGCCAAATATATTTAAATTTTATTACTATCTATCATAAATATATATATATAACTGTAAAGCTTCGCGGTGCTTTACTCAACTATCATAATCCGAAATAATAAATTGTGCTACATTTGAATATTATTAAAATTTTTTCTTATTTCTTATAAGTAATATTGTCTAATTGATCATTTTATTTTCATTTTTCAATTTGTCAATATACCAATGGAGCACAATTTACATAAATATATATTTATCTTTGGAATTTGAATCTAAATAGATACCTGTTGCTCCTTTCCAAAATGCTCTTGCACCTTCCTCCATGTATATTTTTTTCGCACAATCCATCAATCCGTTGTACGTAGTTTGTCCTTTTCTCGCTACTACCTATCACATAAAATTCATAATTTTATAAATTCAATTTTCATCAATAAAAACTAATGTTTAATGTTTTGATCCCAAAAACAAAAAAAATATGTACATGTACCTGTAATCTTGTTTTGATAACATCAGCAGGAGTAACAAGAGCTGCTGCAGGTACACCGGCAATTGCACCAGCTACCAATAGAGACAAAGGAGTATTATATCCACCTTCATCAGCTAGTTTAGCTTTTGTATGGGCATACATAGGGAAATAAATCGCGCTGAATGGTACATCACGAAGAAAACATGCCCGCGCACCCTACACGAAATAAAATTAAATAAATGTTTACAAACTTTCGGGTCAAATTCTATCAGTAATAAAATTTTTATATGTACTTTGTACAATCCAAATAGGCCAAGTTCTTTCACAACTGTCCAGGCACGAACTTTTTGGGCTCCAGCAATTTCTCCAGCAACTTGTAATCGAATTTTTACAATTTCAAGAGGATTTGTAAAAATAACTTGTGAACCCCCAGCCTAAAATACACGTATCCATATTTGTGAAAATAAAAAATTTGTTGTTTTTGAAAATGAAAAAATTGTAAACTCACACAAGCGCCAGAAATAATTTCACCATAAAGTTGTAAATTTCCATTTTTATCCATAAATTTATCTCTAACAAAATCATTAACGGTAAGTTTGATGGCTTTTTCAGGTGCTACGCCCATGAGTTGAGGTACCAATCCACGATAGAGACCGAAGAATCCTTCATGCCTAATAACCTGTTGGAAAAAAAAAAAAAAAAAAAAAAAAAAAAAAATGTTTCCAATTGGAACAATGCACTTATAAAATCAAAATGTATGAGGAATTTCATTTCTAAACCTTTTTACAGCAATCCAAACTATTTCTATACATTAATTCTCCAATAAATGAACCCGTTCTTTGATTTTGCATACGTGTTTTCACTAAATCAATTGGATATACTGCAGTTGCACCAACAGCACCACCAATTGATCCAAGAATAAATCGATATCCGCTTTCGAGTATTTGCGTGCCGATTCCACGTTCATCAGGACTCTAGAAATAATATATTTTTTATTATCTTATATAATTATCATTTTTAATTATTACTCTCACACTTACCGATACAGCTTTGATTTCAGCAATGCGTTTAGTGATGTGTTTAAAATACTGTTCAGGCGTAATAGCCACCAAATCATTGTAAATAATTTTCTTTGACTGCCGTAAAAGATCACAAAGATGATAAAGAATGTCAACTTCTAACGGTGTAATTTGTGACATCATTTGTGCTGAATAAAGAAATTCTTCTTTTGTCACTTCTTGGTATCGATGACCATTCGTTGCGTTCAAATAAATTCTCTTGATGAGTTCCATATTATTGAGCAATGAATTAAAAGCCATAAAATATGGAAAGCTCACTTTTCTCCCGCTTTGACCAGTGTTTACTGCAGCTGTCAAATTGTCTTTTACTTCTTTCGTGAGCAAATGACTTTTTATACCCAACATTATTTCTTGAAAATCTGAAATTGATATAAAACCAGCACCGTCTATATCAAACTTTTTAAACGCCTCAGTGGCATATTCTTCATGAAAATCATGAAGAAATTGACTGAATTCTGCATAACTAATGAGTCTCTTCTTGTCTTTTCCGAAGTAAAGTTTGATAAAACTGCTTTCCATGTTAAATGGCATTTTTTGATGTAATTCCGTTTTTTTCATCACCTCAGCGAACTCCTCTAAAAAATTAAATATATTATTTTAAATATTTCGAAATTTAACATAAATACATATATATTTAATTAAAGATAATTTTTTACATACCATATGCAACCATTCCATTTCCATTAGTGTCAAAAAGCTGAAAAGCTGTTTTGTAAAGGGCATCGGGGACACAAAGAAGTCCTTCGAATGCTTGAAACTCGGAAAATGAAATGAGACTAGAATGAAAAAGAAAAAATATTAACAACTGTTAACTACACAATTAGTGACAATTTTATATCTAGCACGTGTAATTATAAGATGTTCTTCTATACCCATCTTTATTCGTGTCAACAATTCCTGCGAGCAATGCCACTGAATCAGGATTATAGTCTGCATCGGTGTAAAGGCCAAGGTAACTTCGTACAAAATCAGTCGGGGTCATAAGCCGCTCGCCATTCTTTTCCTGTGTCGCATACTGAAAATATTGAGCATTTTGGTTAATTATTTTTATGTCTACGATTTCAATACTTTATGAATTTATAATTAAAAATCAGACTTTTTATTGATAAATGATAAAAAATATCACAGTTTAATACGTTTAATACGTTGAAAAGGATAAGTTTTTATTGAATCTCGATTCAAGATAGTGCTGTTCAATAATTTTAGCAAATAATAATGATAATTGAAGATTGTTAAACAGATTTATTATATTCTAAATAGATGTGTCATGTCGTGCAGTAATGAACATTTATCATTAATATATTTGATCTAAAACGACCTCAGTTTTTACAAGGAAATTAAAGCAGTTATCTATCATTGCAAAAGATAAAAACAAATAAATAATTTCATGAAAGTATAAAAAAGCAGGAAAAAATTTATTTTTACATATTATACAAAAAAAAAAAAAAAAAAAAAAAAAAAAAAAAAAAAAAAAAAAAAAAAAAAATCCTTTGCTTACCTGGTTAAATATTTCATGAAGACGATCACTATTGGCTCGCTTCAGGTATCCAGATCCCTAATAAAATCAAAAAAAAAAAAAAATTAATTGTCAATGAAAAAAAAAGAAAAAGAAAAAAAAAGTGATCCATATTGAAACAATTGATATTACTGAATAATTGGCAATAAATTTTAAATTGAAATTTATTCATTTAGCGCAATACAAATGAATCAATTAAATTAAATTTGAAATTAACAGGTTCACGATCAAGGATAGAATATATTTTGCTCATCATGATGAAGAAAAATGTATGCAAGCATATATTATGTAAGGTCAAACGTGATAATTGATCAACGCCAAGATGCCAAGTAAGTCATAGCTATAGCACCGAGAATGCGGTATAAAAATCAAATGACCTTGTCCCAGAGATTCAGCTCACACGTGTCTATTTTTCCTATTTGTTTCATGGTCACGCGGCTAGCACGTGATCTAAACGACAATTCTCATTACAATGAAACTCAGAAGGGGAAATGAAATGAAAGAAACCAACGACAACGTTTAATTTGACATTGCATGTCATAAGAGTTACGAGAATAACCTACTACTGTGTAATATCATACTTTTGACATGGGCATGTCACTGCCACGAACGCTAGATATTTGTGACAATCAGCACAAACTTGATCTTGTTGCAATATTCACGCTGCCTCTTCCGCCTATTCTCACTTGATGAACACCTCGTAATGTCAATGAACAGTTGAACTTTTTTTTGTTTTTTTTTTTCCTCCCCTTTTATGGAGTAATAGTATAATAACGTGTGTCTGCGTGTCGCTACATTCACTGCAGTTCTACACACCGCAAGGTATATGAATGAGACTAAATAAAAATGTAACGTCGACCCTGCTAGTGAGTGAGAGAGATAATAGTTCAACGAGTGGGCAAGCAAGATAGATGATGATTCTTTCCCCTCTTTTTATGTGTAATGTACATTAGTGAGGAACGTATTCTGCTCTGTCGGCACCATCGACATCCTCAATTCTGCGTAAATTAATTTGACGCAAACATATTTATTACATACGTGCAATGGTTCATTTTTCTTTTTTCACATTATTATATTATTACAATGTATTATGTAGTATCATTTTAATCTTACGTAATAAATAAATCTTGAATGAAAAACAAAAATGAAATTCTATTAATTTACTTTAACCACAAGAGCAACGGATTTTTTTTTTTTTTTTTTTTTGCTAGTTTTCTCTTATGTAATTTTATTATTGCCAATTATACACGTCATTTTCACAATCTTGCGGGAGGTCTTTGAATTGAATTCGGGGTCATCCAACATCAACTGTGACAACAAATGAAGCTTCGCAAAAATAAATATTGGAGTGTTGTAATATGTTTTATTGCAGACACACACTTTCATACAATATTAAAAGATAACAACTTATAATTTATATTTCATCTATTCACATTTTGTTTTTTTTGTTTAAAAATCTGATGTTGAAAAATATGATTGAATAATGCAATAGATAAGTTCATGGATAATTCATTGTATATGTAATGCCAAGCTTGCCTCATAGATTATTTGTATTAAAATATCACTTACTAATAAATAATAAACTGATACTGTACATTCTTTTTATCTTATCTATCAGAGCACATCACCATATAACATATATTAAATTTATTTACAATAATAAATAGAGATATTTCTTTTGACAAATTGATTAATGATGAAAAAAAATATGAGATGAATTTCATGAAAAGTATCTATGAAATTTCTTTTAAATATTTAAAAATAATCAATATTACGTATCACTATATAATATAAAATATTATAAGGAGAATCATCTAGGCCTCCTGCTACATTTCCTCTTGATAAATAATCCATTATATTATTTTTAAATGTCAATTAACCTCAATTATGAATAGATACGTTTTTTAAAAAAAAGTGATAATATATTTTTATCAAAGTAAGGATAATAGTTAAATACAATTGATGGGAAATTGAAAGTGAATGAATTTTTTTGATATAGGGCAAGGCTAACTACTTTTGTATAGTTATGTCATAAGTTGAATTAATAGATGTTCTCACAAAGTCACACACACACACACACACACAATATGATCATTGCATGAATATTATTGATCGTGATCGAAAATGAATTTGACTGTATTTTTAATTATACAATTATTTCTTACATATCACTGATATAAGTTTATTATTGTTATTTTGAATTTGATCAAATGCCTATCAGATTGAAAAATCTAATATGTCATTTTTAATTTTGTTGAGAAAATATAGAGATTATTTCATAATTTTAAAATGCTAGTACTATATTATGAATGCGTGGGATTTACGTCCCAGATTTCGGGAGACCTTTTTAACTTTATACTATTTGCTACATCATCATCATCATCCTCCTTCGCCACTCGTTTATTATTCTATAATTAGTCTTTGATGGTGATTTAATCGAGTATAATTATGTTGAATAAGATCCATTTTACAACATTTCACTTTCATAATAATTCCAAAAAGCTCATGATAATAATCATTGAGTAAATTCATGTGTGTGTATATGAAGAGATATGTATATTGAACATATTTCTCGAGTGAAGAATCGTGTGATTTGGCCATGAGGGGATTCAGTGAGATTGAGAGTGAGGGTTGGTTTAGTTCCAGTGACCTCAAAATGAAGTACGCGACAGTGACGATTGTATGAACAGCGGTAAATCGATAATCTCATTATATTCTTCATTTCATGAATGAATGCCACTGAATACAACATCGAACAAAATAGCACTAACTTACGGACAAGTTTTATTTTATTTTATAATAATATCCTGTACTTTCTTGTTATCTGAAATGTTTACCTATCAAATATTTATTATAAAAATAATCAAATAATAATTGAATTAAATTAAATTAAGAGAAGGTTTGAAAGGGAATGGGAAAAAGGAAAAACGAGAAGAAATAAAACTTACCTACCTCTTGGCATGACGCTTGAACAAACAAAAAATCTCTCAACATTCCCGATATGTTTGTATTATTTCTACTTGACAATTCACTTGACAAGTGTATATAAGTCTTTTGTTTCACCAGTAAACTACCGTGAATTGTATAAATATATATGCGTCTGTATATATTTGAAAAATTATCTTGAGTAACTTGATAAATGGCACTGAACGTCAACGATCATTATTAAATGATGAATAAATTAACCGAATATATGTATTATATTTCAGCAATATAAGTTTTAACAACTAAATTCGAACTAACAGTTGGATTTTCTTCGTATACTGAGTAATGAGTGTACGGTATACAAGTGAAATTTGAGTGTCTTCAATGAGGCGGAAGCTATAATAATATTCATTTACAGAATATAAGTTTGGTTATTGGTCACTACGCGGCAGCACTACACAGTTAGTGCTGCCACCCTTCTGATGAAAATTCAAACTAATTTTATTCGCGCGAAAATGGATACGTTACACTAATTTCAAATAAATTGTAGATGTCATAATATATTATATACGATTGAGAGAAAAAAAAAAAAAAAAAATCAGACACAGAAAAATATAATATTATGCCATTCGATCAATTTTGTCCTTTATTTCTGAAATATATGTTTTAAAAATCAATTGAAACTATTTATAACGATATTTTTATTTAGATAATTTAATAATAGTTTCATCATTCAAATCGAACAGAGATTAATGAAGAATATTTAATTATCAATTAAAATTATAGTATTGTTAAAATATATACATATATTTTGTTTTATGATGAAATGATATCGATACCAAGCTCTTATTAAAATACAGAGAAACAAATTAATGAAATTTGACCTTGTAATACAAAAAGAGGTATTTATTCATTTATTAATATGAGTAATAAGGTAATAAGAGCAATGAAGAATTTATTTTAGAACAAAAATGATGTTCAATTGCATCACACACTTTTATTAATAATATCGTAATCCTTTGAATGATACAGTAACCTTATAGCATTTGCTGTTATTGAGAATTCCAAGAAATGGCCACAAAATAATGAGATTTCGATTTTTTTTTTTTTTTTTTTTTTTTTTTCTTGAGAGTGTGAGCAAGCATTGATCAGTTTATTTGTACTAGTATATATCAAATAGAGTTCGACAATTGAGTTTATATCAACTGAATTTCACCAGTACACTCGGCATTATTTCATTGACTTTTTTCCAGTCTTGTAATGTGTTCTATTGTATTAAAATTTATCTATACATTCCTATTTATACAACCTATTCGTTTTTCCGTGAGTGTTAATGATTTTCCCTTATTGACGACTGCCAATGCCACCATAGGTAAATAATTAATTTACAATACGTTTGAATAATAATGAAAAATAATTTATAATTTAAAAAAATTTTGATTGAATTATTATAACATTAGCCGTTGTGATTGAACAAACTTTTTATGAGAGAAAAATTTTGGCAAAGGAAACAAATGTCATCACACGAGACGCTTATGAAAAAAGTGTTGCATTTTTTGCCAATGCTATCACTAAAATAGCACGAGAGCAAATGAATATTAGTAAACTTTCTATCCATATTTTTCAAGATATTGGGACAAATTTAGCAAGAGGTACTCGTATAATTCACTAAAAATTATTGTCTTCTAAATAAATATTAAATAAATTATTATTATATTTTATAGATTACACAATCTTAATGTCTGTTGCATCATGCAGTACCACTTGGGATCTATTTTACCGAGCAAAAAAACACAAATTAGTACATCTAGCAATAAACGGTAGGACAAAGATTTTTTTATTCATCAAAGTGTTAGTATTGAAGATTACAAAATAGGGATTTGCTGCTATAGATGCAGATTGTCCACGACTTCCGATCGATGATAGTGTGAGTATTCCTTTGATAGAATTGGGTAAGGAACTCCCACAAATTTTTTATGATATAAGAATGTTTCGTGGATTAAAGTGGAATCGTGCAATTATTATTCACGATGATATATTAGGTAAATTATTTATTACCATTAATAAAATTTAAATGCATAAAATATTTATTATTCATTCAATTTATTCATATTATTTAGATAAAAATGACATTGGAAAAATCATTGAAGCTTTTTCAATGGAATTACCCGATTCTACAATTAGCTCAGCATCATATACATTATTCTCAATTGAACGTAAATCTTCAAAGATAATCACAAAACGTGATATCAAACAGATTCTAGAAACTTTACCACTCAAAAAATCTACGGATGAACGTTATCTAATTATTGTGGGCCACGAAATCATCCCGTATATAATTGAAGCTGTAAATATAGCAAAGAAACCAAACAATGTTTATATTCATAATTTGATTTTAATGATCCATTTATTATTCAGGCAAACGATTTGGGTATGCTACATCCAACAAGTCAATGGCTCTTCGTAGTACCCGACATAATTAAATTTTCTCATGGCAACGTTTCTTTTCTGATTGATTATCTTGACGAAGGTGAAAACGTGGCATTTCTTTATAACGAAACGAATGTAAATTTAAGAAAAAATTCTACTTATCGTAATGGTGCAGTATGTCATGCAAAAGAAATGATTGGAGCGTTGGGTGTTGCATTGGAAAGGGCATTGTTAAAAGAAATTGAACTCTATGAACATGTGACTGAAGAAGAGTACGAAGCAAGTGGAATGACTAAATTGGTGAGAAGTAGGAACATTATTACTTATATCAGAGTAAGTATATTACATGAAATATTCTTTTTAAAAAATTATCATGGAATGTTTTATTAATTTTAGAAATTTTTTTATGCATCTATTCAGGACGAACTTTATAATGATTCTAAGCCACATGGAAGTCGAGGAAGCACATGTGGTCGATACATTCGTTGGATAGTTGCATCAGCAATTACTTGGGGCAATAAAATTGGCCCGGCTAGTGATAATAATCCTCATAAACTGAAGCAAACTGGTGTATGGACACCTGATTCGGGTTTCGAATTTACAGATAACATTTTTCCCCATGTAGTTCATGGATTTCTTGGAAAGACATTACCTATAACAACTTATCACGCAAGTATATGAGAATAAAAAAATCTTATTGGGGATAATATTTAATGAATATTATAATTTTACTTGTAGAATCCACCTTGGCAATTTTTAACGCCGAACCTCGAATACGATGGAAAATTATCTGACGCCGTGACAAATGAATGGGATGGATTAATTTTCGACGTTGTTAAAGAACTTGCAATGAATTTGAATTTTACATTCAAAATTGTCGTTGTTGATTCACCGTCAGAGGTAATATTATCCAAAAATTTGAATATAAGTAATAAAATAAGAATAATAAATGACTCATTTTATTTTTCATATTTATGACACAGGATCCAGGGAATATATTCAAATCAGCGGCAGAGCGTATCCCTGACGCAGTAACCGAGTTAGTTCGTGCTAAAAATGTTTTTCTAGCAGCATGTGCTTATACAGTTCGTATTTATACTAAAGATCAAGCGATAAATTTGACAGCACCAATTGCAATTCAAAGCTATGGTCTTCTTGCTGCAAAACCAAAACCACTATCACGTGCGCTTTTATTTGCTTCACCATATTCCAATGAGGTGAATTGTTATGATTAACAAACTTTTATAGGAATAATCACTGGGTTTTCTTTTACCATTTTTTTTTCTTCTTTCATTTAAGGCTTGGATATGCCTTGCATCGGCAATAATAGTTCTCGGACTAATTTTATATTTTGTGCATACATTCAGTCCACGTCGTCTCGATGATGAATCAAGTAATCCTCAAGCAGTGATACTTTTGGGCTTGGGTTCACCATCTAAATGCATCTGGTACATTTATGGCGCATTACTTCAACAAGGTATCCAGAAACACGTTTGATTGAGAAAAAAAAAACAATTTTTATAATGAACGTTTGATTTTGTAAGGTGGAATGCATTTACCAAAGACCGATGGAGCTCGTTTGATTGTTGGAACTTGGTGGTTAGTTGTTATGGTAATTGTTGCAACATATTCGGGTACTCTCGTCGCTTTTCTTACCTTTCCAAGAATGGAATCAGCAGTAGAAACAGTGGACGATCTTCTTAAACGCAGTACAGAACTTACTTGGACTATACCAGCGGGAAGTTTTATCGAAGATTTTCTTATTGTTAGCAGTGCAGATGAAGTGATTAATTATAAACGTCTACTCCAAGACAATGTACCTAACGCTGGCAAACATGATTGCATGACTTATGACGATAACATTGAAAA
Organism: Dinocampus coccinellae; assembly: GCA_963920625.1. Lineage (NCBI taxonomy): Eukaryota > Metazoa > Arthropoda > Insecta > Hymenoptera > Braconidae > Dinocampus > Dinocampus coccinellae. The sequence continues at coordinate 3,909,370 of OY987184.1, read as the reverse complement.
GGTGAAAGGAGGCAAACATGTAGTTATTGATTGGACAACTACACTGAGAAAATCATCCAAGAATGAACATTTAAAAAGTGGCGAGTGTCGTTTTTCACTTGGGACTGATGTTTTATTACTTGAAGAACCTATTTCTATGGCGTTACCAACAGACAGTCCGTATTTAAGCATCATTAATACTCAGTAAGCGACAATAAAATTAGTGATAAAAAAAAAAAAAAAAAAAACTAGACATTTTATTTTATTCATCATTATTTTTCATATTAAGAATACAGCGAATGCATGAATCTGGATTGATAAAAAATTGGATAGAACGATGGATGCCAGTTAAAGATCAATGTTCCGCGGCAAGTGCAGCCAATCGTGAAACTGATAATCACAAGGTCAACTTGCATGACATGCAAGGGATTTTTTTTATTCTATTTCTCGGTAATATTATTATCCACTTACGTTAATTTCATTTTCATTCTTTTGTTTTTCTACTTTTAATTTCGACTCTTGTTTTTTTTTTTTTTTTTTTTTTTTCTTTCACGCAGGATATGTAACTGGAACGGCTTTTCTCGGGTGGGAATTTTGGAAACACAGGCGTAAAATAGTGAAAGAACGAAAGTTAATTCGTCCTTTCCTTGACTGATTACTTCATTTCTTCACTTTATTACACGTTTATATATGTAATTTACGTTAAAGTACAAAACAATAGTTAAAAGTAAGAAGAAGCCTCTTAGTTTTAATCGGCCGGTTTTACGCCAGTTGCTGTAACTCACTTGAAACTATGACCGTGTGACCGCAGGGGAAAAGCAATGAACATTACATAACTATGCATAAACTTCTCAGTACCAGTACTTTGGCTTATATTGCTCTCTCCCTCCACTTGATTTTTACTGCTTCACCTCCGCAATATTGTGCCTTCACCCTTCACGCGCAATACTGTTGTGTTTCTGCACAGCTAATGAATTAAAAACTTTTAGTCTTTAATACTACGTCGAGGGGATAACGTGCAAAATCTTTATTTGTGTCATTTCATACGGAATCTATTATCGTTAATGAAATGAATGCGTGGATTACGATCATTGTTGTACAAATCCGTGAGTCGTTATTTTGATAATTTAATATTTTTTTATATGACAAATCAATAGGAATCATCCCTCAAACTTCATTGTAAATAATAATTTTACAGTATCAGCAATACGAGTTGGTAATGGATATAGTTATGAAATAAATAATTGGAGGCCTTTATCATCGAGCACATATCGCGAGAGTCCTGTTGATGTTATCGTTGATGTTGTCAATGATTTAGGAATGAAAATGCTCGATTGCTATATGGAACGACCTGGAAATATTGCCTTCTCACCAGCAGGATTGGCCTTTGTTCTTGCAGCATTGTATGAAGGTTCAGCGGGTCGTGGTAATCGACAAATTGGTCATATCCTGGGATTACCGCGAGATCGTCGAATAACACGAATTGGCTTACGAGATATTCATCGAAGACTGCGAGTAAGTGTTTTTTTTTTATTTTTCTTTTTTCTTCAAATAATTTATAGTTATTAATTTTTTTTTTTTTTTTCTTGTCTACAGCTTTAATTAATTCATGTTTATTTTCATATATAGAGTTACTTGGACGCAGATAGTTTTCTCGGTGGGCTTACACTCAATCGAGACGATATCACATTACGAAAAGAGTACGAGGACGTATTGAGGTTTTATGGATTTGATATTGCCAATGTGACCAATCGTAATGATACTATAGTGATGGGTAATTCTACAGATACTACGACAACTTCTTCGAATTTAGAAATAACCACAATAGCTAATAATGATGATCCGATGGCAACAACACAGCCAACAGCACCGACAATGAGCGCACCAATTATTGCATCAGCGGTAAGTGATGAAGAAACAACTGATTCAACCCCAACGCCGGATTCAACAAATAATCCTTTAGCTGAATTGGTTCTGATGGCCAATACCACTGACATTGCGTCACTGATTGAAAAAGTGATGGATTCTACTTCATCGTCAACTATCATTTTAAATTCTACTACGGAAGCCGTCGAAATAACTACACTAGCCGAACAAAATACGACTGGCAATGCATCGTCATTAAATTCTACTACCGGTGGAATATCAGATATGAACAATGCTACTGATGATAAACAACCAGGATTGATAGCTACAACAAATGGCGATAATTCAAGTGATGACGTGCAAACAATAATTCCAACCATAGCGAGTGTCACAACTGTGAATCCCGGTAATCAGGACAACATCGTGTCTGTACAAAGTCGTGAAGATAACAATGTCCGGAAGCGCAGAAGTATTAAACAGCGAAGATCTTTTCCCATTTATCAAGGTAAATATTTTTATTTATTATTCTTTTTTTTTTTTTTTGCATATGAAATTGCTATTTTATTACATTTATTATTTTCATTCCGTACGGTTATTTAGAAAAAACTGCATGGATCGATGATTTTGATGATTGGGAAGACTATCCATCAACATTTGGGGATGACATCCATGAAACTCCAAGTCAAGCAATGTCTTATCTGGATTTTTTGGTAAATGGCTGTGATGTTTCAACGATTTCATCAACAACTCATACAGCAATTTTGCCATTCGCCTATTTCCCAGGTCTCCGTGCACTCGCTCTAGAATTTCCGCTTGACGTTTGTATTATTCTCATTTATCTTTACATATGAATTGAATTTTTCAAGTGTGTTTTCAAGCAAAATTCAATATACCATATTTCATTCAAGGATCCACGATACAATGTAATTGTATTTATACCAATGGAGGGTATAAATAGTAAAACACTTAATCGTCTTCTTGCAACAAAGACTTTGCGACAATTGAGAGAATCATTAAAACCAACTTGGGTTCGAGTTACTATTCCATCATTTTCACTTCGGGGATTTATCACGTTGACGCCTTACCTTCAACGTTTGGGAATTAAGGACACTTTCGAACCAAGAACTGCTGATTTATCACCAATGAGCCCGGATTTAGGTGTTTATGCCCGAGATGTTCAACAGAGCATTGGAGTGAATATTCGAAACTTTATGAAGGATATGAATGACAGTATGCCAACCATGCCAACTACTGGGAATCCTTATCCATCATCAGGTATATCATATTTATATATTACTGATGCTATAAACATTTAGAGAATTTAATAGTGAGTTATTTTTTGTAATTTGCCACGAGCCATAGAATATTCTCAGTATTGTCGTAAAGTCTTCTCATATTTAACGGTCAATATGCTTCATGAGAGTCTTAAAACTAACTAAACGAGACCTTGCATACATAAAAAAGCGTTACAAGGTTGCGAGAATGGACTTTGTTGAGAACATGAGTTTTAACTTTTTTATGAATCAGTAAACATTAAGAGACGTTGTAGATCATTAATTCAGTATTAAATCACTCTAATTAATATTATCTCAATAATCATAAAGGAAATAATATAATTTTTTTTTTTCTTTTGCTTATTATAGGAAATGTTTTACACACAACAAGAATGCCAATACCATTCATTGCCGATCGTCCATTCCTTTTTTTCATCGTTGACAATGAAACATCGGTTGCTCTCATTGCTGGTAGAGTTGACGATCCTCTCAATTCACGGATCATTTAATCCCAAAGCCGTAATATCACGACCACACACCTGCACACCCACAGTTTTACACATTTTGATTGTACAATTAAAGGAAAAAAAAAGGCTTAAACGATTGTATAAGGCTAGTGCATATCTTCACTTTTTTAAAACTTATTTATCTCTGTTCAATTGTTGAATGAATTTTTCCTGTTTTACATTCTCTTGTAGAATTATAAAGATATCTTCTATAATAACAAAATGCCACATCATCCACGTCGAAGTTTTCCGTTTAAAAGTCCTTTTTGTTCCATTGATAGTGGTTAATTGCAATTATTTCATTGACTATGGCGTTCTCTAGATGTTTCTCAAAGTACGCGTACATTACATAATACGGGGCATTTATAAATCATCTTAATTAATTTCTAATCTATCTGAATATATTACCATCGCTGTGACATCATGCAACTATGAGAAATTCACACATATATCCACATCCACTTACACATCCACATACATGCATATATATGTATATATATATATATTGTCTACGCCTTACAAATAATTATATATCATATAATAGTTTTAAATATGTCCTGTATACAATTGTAGTCTTGATACGCGCACATTTTTTTTTTTTTTTTTTTTTATTCAAGTAACATTCTTCAATATCCACGGAACAAATTTTGAAATCCGCGTGCAAACACCTGGTAAATTAGCCTCGGCACAACCAATTCCCCAAGAAATAATACCAGCTAGGAAATATCGGCCGTCTTTACCGCGTACTTGAAGAGGACCACCAGAGTCACCCTAACAAAAACAAAATAAAAAACATTAATTTCATTTGTACTGTCATTGAAATTTTTAATTATTTTTATTTAAGAGTAATTATGAACAAAAATTTACTTGGCAAGAATCTTGTCCACCATTTTCGTAACCAGCACACAGAAATATATCGGGAATAAATTCATGTCTACCTGCTCGTAGGAACATTGATTTACATTTGTCATTGCTGACAATGGGTACGGAAACCTATTTACAAGCACAACAACAACAATAATAATAATAATAATAATAATAATAATAATAGTAGTAGTAGTAGTAGTAGTAGTAGTTCTGGGAATTTCATTATGATCAATAGTTTCGTTGCGGTAACTTACTTCCTGCAATACTGATGGTAATGTTCCACCTTCTGATAGTCTTCCCCATCCAGTTACTGTTGCATTTTCACCCACAAGAAGATCATCACTACCTGGTAAACATATTGGAGAGATGTGTGGTGCAAATACCAATGAAGTTTCTAATCTCACTAAGGCAAGATCATATTCGTATGTGAAAAAGTTATATTTGGGGTGTACAACTTTTTTTGCGATTCCTCTTTCTACGTATGGGAGTCGTTCTTGAACGGAAGAGAAATCATAATCACCCACACGAATTCTTATCTGTGAGGTGAGTAAACTGTAAAGTAATATGATTAATTTTTTTTTTTTTTTTTTTTTTTTTTTTTTTCATAATTTGGAATAATATATCGTTAATTAAGATAGAATCGTAAAATTGTTTATTTATTAATGTAATAGATAATGCCTACTCACTCGTCAACGCAATGTCCCGCAGTGGCAATCCAATTTTCATTTAAAACCGCCCCGCCACATCGATGAGTGCTGGAGAATCCAAAAAATGATGTTCGACGAACAGAAACTTGCCAAGGCCATTTGCCAAATGGTGCATCTTTGCCACCAACAATTCTCGTTTCCGGTCGTGGAAATAAAGGTGGTATTCCGCATTGTGCAACTTCTTTACCATTCTCTGGATAATCGACAACTGCTGAGACAGTTGGCATCGAGCCAAGTTGATCATTATTTGTAGTTGGTAGTCTTGTTGTGGTAGTTGTAGTTGTTGTGGTAGTTTTAGTTGTTATTGTGGGGGTCGTGGTGGTGGTAGTGGTAGTGGTGGTAGTCGAAGTTGACGGTCGAATTGTTGATGATATTCGTGTTGATATTTCGGATAATTGAAGACTTGATGGATTTACTGTTGTAGCAACAACTCTTGGTGGCTGTGGGGTACGTTTTCTTGTTGGTTTAGGCTTGGCCAATGAACCAAGATCAGCAGTGGTGATATAGTGACTTGCTGAACCGTGATGTGGCTTGCCATAATCCGCTGCGTTCTAAATACACAAGAGAGAAAACGGATCTTTGAGAAAGCGTCTATTGATAGATGAAAAAAAAAAAAAAAAACAAAAAAAAAAGTGTGTGGAAATGTCGTTGTACTTGGTTGACGCTTAGTAGGAGGCTCGTGATGATGACATAGAGAACAAGGAAAGAAAAAATGAACACAAACCCAAGGAAAAGAATGCAGAGGTTAGCCGCGTTAGGTTTCCAATGTATCTTGAATTGGAATTGGAAAGTATTGACAGGAGATCTCATTGCGGCAAGATGGATTTCACGGTGTATCGACAGTGTCAGGCATCAAGGTCAATCGAGGTGGATGAGAGCAACTCACTTCATTGAATGTTGAATCCGAATTCGGTCTTGACGGATGCTTCTCAATTGGTTTTTTCATAATATCCTCATCATCGGCCACGTCACGGTCGTCATCGTTGGTACCCCATGGTCGTTTATTTTTTGGCGTTGTCCATGAATCATTTGACCAATAGTGATGAGAAGGCGAAGCGGCATAATTTGTTGTCAATGTATGACTTGGATATTTATGTTTGGTGATGAAAGCCGGCTCAGTTGTAACTCGCCAATGCGTTGTTTGCCCTACAGACGACTCTGTCAAAACACTATATCCAAGTTTTAATATGAGATTATAAATAAATAAATTATTCTATTATTATTCAGGATTTATTCTACCTCGTTGATTGTGAATTGAAATATGTCGGTTTTTCCGTAGTCCATAATTTACTTGGTTTTTTTTGTATATCAGGCTTGGATATGAAATTCGGTCTCATTTGAGTTGAAGCATAATGATGATTGAATGAAAATCCCGGTTTATATGTTGGTGTTTTCATCCCGGAATATATATTGGATCCAGTCAATGGATTATTAGTTGCTAACCAACTAACTGGTGGTTTCTCAGTTCTAATTGTATTTATACTCGCTGCTGTGATTTGATCTCGCACAATTTCCTATATACAATACAAACAATTAGAGAGTGACAAAATATATAATTCAAAACGGAAGCAATTAGTAATGCATCCAAGACAATAGATTCAGTAGATTGTGCTTCGTATGCTCATCATTTAAATTCAAATGAATTGTAATCAGCACATTCACTGAATATCATTTTTTAAAATCTGGCTCAACGTTATTCAGTAGACCTCAATTCTACTGATTTTATTATTATCATTCAACGTCTGTTTTATTACAGTAAATACAAAAAAATTACATTATTTATGATTACTTGAATTAATATTAAATAGTTTGAACAATTATATACTCACAGTGATAATATTATCTTCATCCTTGTCACTAATCGAATAATGAAGATTGGATGATGAAGGCGGAGCCGATGTAGGCGGTAAATTGATTGATGTTGAAGCTTTCTCCGGCTTTGAAGCTTGTGGATAAACTTCACCGGGTCGCATACGTTGGTTACTACTGGTAAGTTCATTTACCATTTGGTTTTTCCCATCATCCGGTAGTCGAGCTGGTGATGATTGAAGGTCGTGAGACGGGGTGTGCGGTCTCTTGGGCCTATTCGAAAGATTCGAATAACCCGACGGCAATGGTCGTGTTGAGGTTTTTAGGTGATTCTCAATTGGCCGAGAAGTCGTCTCGATATTTAACGTCGTGTCAGATAACCTCGAAGGCTCAACAGTTGCAGTTATAGATGATATATACTGATGAGTATCGGCCAAACTCGTTGTTGTCGATTTAGTTTCATTGTTATGAACGCAGCAACTGCCAAACATGAATGTGTCGACGCATACACCTACATGTGTGCCCTCTGACTTGATACATTCCCACACAAACATACAGGTACCCTGTAGACTTGTCCCACCACCTTGACCAGCTACACGACATGGCTTTGGACTTATCTTGTAGCCTAAAAGGATATTCACCCATTATCTTTAGGTATATATTAATAATCTTGAAACGAATAAACATTTTATTTTTCTTCTCAACTACAACTCGTCTTTTATGCACTATAATTTTTTCCTATGATTCATTGTCTGAGTCAAAGAGTTTTTCACTCAAGAATTATATATATCATATAATTCTCTCGTACTTTTATTTATAAAAATTTTCCACAAGTTTATTCTGATATTATAATTTTTTTATTTATTTTTTATTCATTGTTGCACATAAAAATAGATAGTGATTTGATGAACGAGTTACAGATAATTTAAATGACTGATAGGGATATTAAAATTACTAACTGTGACCTCGATTCAGGGTGCTGAGACACCTGGCGACGCTCGACCACCAGAGAATCGTGGCCACGTAACCGATCCACTGCATTCTGGTTCCTAAAAATAAAAAAAAAAAAGAGAGAGAAAATAAAAATAAAAAAAAAATTATTCTTCAAATAATTGAGTAATATTTAAATTTTAAAAGCGATTTTTCATTGAATATATATATAATTATATTTTAATTTATTAGATTTATGAGAGACATTGAAAAGCGTTGAACCACGGAGTATTGTAGAGCCACGTGCTTTAAACCAACCTCGTGTTCGCGTGGCGGAATAAAGTGTGAGTGGGAGTCGAGGCCGGTGACTCGGCCAGTCAGGCTCTTGGAATCGGGATCACAACTGCTGACTACTCGCACCACGACAATGTGGCGACACGGAAGGAGAAATAAAAACCAATTTGTGGGAGAGGTGGTGAAGAGAATAAAGATGAAGACGAAGACGAAGGCGAAGGCGAAGGCGAAGACAAAGATGAAGATGAGGATAATGTAGATGAAGATGAAAGAAAAAAATAATAAAATAAAATGAAACAAAAACTATACTCATCGATATGCCTTGAACCCGATCATAATTTAAGGGGCGTGAAAATAAAAGACTGAACGAATATACGTATACAAAAGTACGGATGAGTTGATGATGATTGCGGTGAAGCTGATCGTTTTCCCCGAAAGATTGAATGATTATAACCGCAAGAATGTATCGAATCGGGTCACCTGGCCTAATACCACCAATCGTGGCCGCGCCAACTCAAAGATTATCTCTCGCTGCGGTAAATTAAGTCTCAATAAAGAGAATTGAGAGGCGTTAAGTTGTTGATGGATTAATCTCATCTGTGAGAATCGTGAAAGAAAGTTAAATACAAAAGTCAACACTTGTAATTTAATTAATCATCAAACAGACATTTATGTCTTCATCTGGATCACATTAATTTCATCTTTATCCATATTATATATACAGGTGCATACATAAATAAATATATATATATTGTATATGTGCATATATCAAATGAAAAATGAGAAATATAAAATGTGTATAGTGAACAATAGGTGTCACTTTAAATTAATTTTTCAAATGGCAAAATGATGATGTTGAAGTTTATGTCTGGTATAATTTGACGATGACACACAATAGGGGGATAACTGTGTAACAAATTGGCATTTGAATAAAGAGAGAAAGAAAAAATATGAAGATGAAGACGAGAAGGCGCAAGGAGCTGAGAGTTTATGGTGGCACGAGTGAGGAATAGAAATGAGGATTAGTTTCCTATAAACATCTGCTCTTGTACTTGCTTCGGGGCAATACCAGCGGCGGCTACTTAGTCTACGAAGGTTTACGGGCGCGGTTGCACGAGAAATATAACGGGAAAAGCGAGAGGGTTATATGCGCGCGTGCGGATATATCTGACCAGAGATATGTATAAGAGGAAGAGAATGAGTGAGAGAGTGCGAGAGTGTGAGAAAGAGACAATGAAACGAAGATGGAGAAACCGAGAAAATTATTGAGAGAAAGAGAGAGAGAACGAAATATATAGGAAGCGGCAACCGAGAATGCAGTTGGTGAACGTTTGAGTGCGTTATTCGTCAGGACGTTACGACGATAAGAGACTCTTACCGGGCTAGCCGAATGCCCTCTCCCTCTTTCTTCACCCCTCACCCCGTTCGATAACGGCCCGCAGAAAACCTGTCGACTTGCCAGTATATACACATATATATCTACATACATGTGACCCAGAGGATATGCAACAAACTGACCCCAAAAGTGATTGTACTTTAATTGATTTTAATTCACGCGTTCATGAGTTTTTTTTATCTACGCACTTTTAATGTATTTCGCTTTTTTATCTGTTAAAAAAAAAAAAACTTCTCATTAATTAACATATTTTTTATTTATTTATTTATTTATTTATTGCTTTTTTTTTTCCAAAGTATACGTGAATTTATGAAAAAATATCAGTTGATAAATTGGATGCTTCTTTTTTTTTTTTTTTTTTTTTCCCCGTCTTTTGATATGACGAATGGAATGATGGAACACAAGTTATTTATTAATGTTATGGAGAAAAAAGAAGAAAAGAAAGAAAAAAGTGAGACATTATATATTCTTGACAAATTTTAATTAGTCTACGATTGCGAAAGAAAAATTTGAGTAATTCAATTCAGTCCTTTATCGTATTACAATTGGGGCTTTCATCATATCCACCGATTGTGTTCATACGTGAGATGAAAAATGTTTGGAGCGCGGAAGAAAACTGGGCCGGCTGTGGTCTCTCTTTCTCTCTTTCTTGATCGTGCATGCGTATCATTCTTTTTCTATATACCACATACATATACATACTAGTACATACATGTATGTGTATAATGTATATATATATATATATATTATATCTATGGATATATTTATCTTTTTTTCGCGCTCTCTTGGTTGCTTGCTTGATCTCATGGGGTTCGAGGCCACGGCCACCGCAACGGCCACCGCAATCCGGTATTGTAAAAAGTGACACATATTTGCCGATATGAGTGGACTACCAAGTGAGAAGGAAGGAAAAGAAGGGAGGTATATTTTCTATAGATCTTGTTCATATGGCCTTTATTTATTTTTTCCATCTTCTTCTTCTTCTTCTAATATTTTTTTATTTATCGATCGTTCGGCTGAGTAATTTGATACAATTTTTTTATTTTACCGTGAACTGTTTTGTCTGACATTACGTCATTACTTACCCCATATGCGTGTCCCAAAATTGGCTTCAGCTTGATCGTTTCATTCCACTCGGCGTTGTGTAAACTTTCAAATTTAAAATTAAAACTCACTTCCTCATACAAATATATATATCACCCAATCAATAGTTCGATATCAATAATTTCTGTAATTATACAATTTACTATTGTTACTAGGATAATTTTTAAGGTTTTTTTTTTTTTTTTTTTGTTTTTTCAAATTTTGATAAAAATTATCTTTATTTTTATTTTTATTTGTTTGTTTTTTTTTTTTTTTTTTCTATTTTTTAACACTGACAATCATGTACAATGTGTTGTGCACTGTGTTATATTATAAACACTCAAATATTTATCTCGCATATGCGAGTCATCAACACTGACAATCATGACGACAATAATAATCACTGATGAGTATATCCCATCATCATAACAGTCATCATTTTTATTCTTATCATCAGAAACATTATCATGATCATTATTCAATTCACGTGAAAATCAACTTGTGACAAGTGTAAAAGTGTAAAATTGTGATGACAAGAGACAGGATAAAATCGACACGATGTTCTCGACCGGCATAACACCACTGAAGGTACTGACCAACGAGCGCAAGAGACCTCGCGTAAGGATTGCCGTCGATCGTCCCCCGTGTCTTACTACCACTTCTCCTTGCATTGCCTGCGGGGCCCAGTGGCGAGACAACGACGGCGCCCAACGCGTCGTCACAGTCGTGAGCTCTGCTCTCGTCTTTCGACACAATCGACTACATTTTTTCTTCTTCTTCCTTCCCCTCCCCCCCCCCCCCCTCTCTCTCTCTCTCTCTCTATCGCTCTTATATTTGTCTCACACGACGTTTTATTCATTTCTATATTTTACATTCTACAGATTCTTCATCCGTGTTCAAGGTCATTGGGGAAAATGTGCCGAAAAGATGTAACGGTATATCTCTAGTGTGTATTCAATTATTTTCTCATTTTTATTTTCATGCACAATTCTACTTTTTTTTAATTTTTTTTATTTTTTTTTTATTCAATCTTCATTATATTGTACAGAGCCACGAGATAAGTTTCTCTTCTTCGACGAAATGAGAGAGATCCAAGGGATCGTTGCGACTCCAAGTGAATAAAAAGAAATAAATGATGGCTCTTCAGGTATGACAATTATCAACAGGAGAAAGAGAGATGGGTGTAATTACTTTTTTTTTTTAGGGTAAACGTTGAACATTCGATTAATTTTTATATATTTATTATCATTTTTTTTTTTTTTTTTTTTTCTCGCATTAGGACCTGATGAACTTTTCACTGGATGTCATGAACTTTCTTCATGAAGGAAGCGGAAGAGTGCGTCGTCGTTTAACGACCCTGCTGACCTAAACGTCGTCTTCCTGGTGCAAAATACCAATCTCTCATATATATAAATCTTTACACTTGCACACACAGACACACACACACACACACATATATATATATATATATACAATCCTAAAACTCGGACAAGTGGAATGAACTCGATGTATTCACGTCATTTTCTTTATCTGTAGAAAATTGTCCAGTTGACTGATTGTATGCGACGCGAACGAAAAATTTTCTTTTATTTCGCTCTATTTATTATAAAAAATATTTGTCATTCCATATCTGTCTATCATGTTCCACTCTGATGATTAAAAAAAAAAAAAAAAAAAAAAAAATGTATTAAATTTAATTAATATTTGAATTAGAAAAAAAAAAACAACAACAACAACGACAAAGCAATAGTACATAATATTATAGGTGAAAACAATTTATGTAAGTATAAAGGAAAAAAATGCATTGAAATTCTGTAAGTATAAGTTTCTATCTTTCTCCCACGATGACTACGTTATGATTTCGAAAGCGAAAGCGGGTTATAAGCAGCCCTATCTAATAGTACGATGGTACGCAACGGCTGCGCTCGTGTGTTTAGTCGCCTTGTACTGTGTGTGCGCTAATTTGGTGAAAGTTCCATAAAAGAAGAGAGACGTATCGCTAGAAATATATTGTGACGATTTATCTTAGAATGAGGAGAAATAAATGAGTGAGAAGAGATATCAAGTGCTATCTTTATTATATCATTGAAGTCAATACCATCAATTTAATATGAATTGAATTGCATTTATATATATATATATATTTATCATTTGTTTCATATTAATAAAATATAAAATAATTATTAAATATATATTAAATATATTGTAAACAATTGTTTCAATGTTTAAATTTCTCTAAAGATATTTATGACAATAGAATTGTTTAATTACTGGTTTAATTGTCTTTTTGATTGAGCGTGACATTGATTAGCGTCAGAGTGTGGTGTTTAATTGTTACAAGCATATAATATTTCCTACTTTCTCCCTCCCCTCAATAGGAGAAAGCCTCATGATGGCCCCTATAGTCTTTCAATTACCGGAATTATATTTAGTCATCGTTGGAAATTTTCATTGCTCAGAATTTAATGGAACATCAAGATGATTCATATACATAGAATAAAATAGAGAAAAAAAAATGTCTATGTATATATATATAGATATATATATTTTTTTTTTCTCTCTAAAATACGAGGTAAGAATATTAGAATAAGTATATGAAAACGTTTCTCTTCACATTGCTATCAGAGTAGAAGTAATAAAAGCGTGAGCAAATCAGACAATTATGCGCATGTAAAGATAAAAGAAAGACAAGAAAGAAGAAAAAAAAAATAAGAAAAAAATTAGCAATAAAACGTTTTTTTTTTTTTTTTTTTGCACCTTCTCATCTGGCATTCTCTCAAGTGGGTCACATATATACGCCATGGTGTTCCTAAGTTATACTTCTTCGTCTTACTTGCTTACACTACTTGCTACCACTGTCAACACTTATTATTTACACACACACACACACACACACACACACACACACACACACAGTGTAGAGAGGAAATAATCAAACTTAACTGACAAATATATAAACTTGAAATAACTGAGCACAATTTTATTTGTCAACATAGTATTGACCCTTTTTCTTTTCTTTTGTTTCCATTTTTTTTTTTTTTTTTTTTTTTTTTTTTTCCTGTATATAATTACCATAAGGTAATCTGATTACTTGAGAAATTTAGGTAATGTCACTGTCAAGAAATTAGATCATCAGGTTTTGTGGCTGCACATGTATACATACGATTGCTTAATTATTTTCACATAATTTGTCTTGTTTTTTTTTTAAAATTTTTTTTTATTTTTTATTCTCTATGTAACATCTATGACATCTTTGAATACATCCGGTTACGTTATGTGAAATATTTTGAAGGTTTTATTTCACAACCACCTTCAAGGATTGTTGAAGAAAGACAATTTAAAAAATTATAACTATCACATGCATTAACCATGAACAAAATCATTCACTAAAACGCATTTCTTTTCCGCAATAAAGATTCTCCAAAATCACGTACAAACATTAATTTTCTGTATTTATTTATAATTACTTTAAGAGTTTTTTTTTTGTTTTGTTTTCTATATATATCACGTATTTATATTTTTCAATACAACTTCATTTATTTCATATCATTATTTATTTATTTATTTATCATTATATATTTTTTAGGTTGAGAACCCAACGAACGGACATATTTATCGCCATCAAGGCCCAATTAAAAGGAAGCGGCCGGATGAAGAATGCGATTCGCACAGTTCGTTCCGTTCTGGATAGCGCCCACAACGGGCCACATATAGTAAATGAAGAAATGGTTTAATACAATAAATTTAAATCTTTATAAAATTCCTTTATTATTATTATTTATTTATTTATTTATTTATTTATTATTATTATTTTTTTCAATATTTCAATGTCAAACGGTCACGCAAATAATTCATGATTATAATTAAAGACTAATTGATGAATCAGTTTGTGAGTTTGTACGAGTTCAGAGAGATTCTATATATCTATATATGCGTATACAATACATATGTATTGTTTATACAGCATCAGACTTTGGAGTTCCTTAACCCGCTTTTAAAAAGCGTTGAACGAACGACAGGGAGAAAGATCTTTCGGGCCAGATGCGATCGTCAAGATGTCTCGCGTGCATCCGAGTAATTTAAAAAAGTAATCTTTGTAATTGCTGGTTTTATATACGATGAGACGACTTTGCGAGGGAGAGAAAGAATGAAAAGACGTATATACAGTTGAAGAGAGAGAATGAAAAAAGACTTGGCATGAGATAAGAAAATGAAAAAGTGAATGAATAAGAAGAAAATAAAGGGTAAAGGGAGGTAGGATGAAAAATAAAAAAATATATATCGGTATATAAAATGAAATCAAACTTAAATCCGATTAGCAATGATCGTTTGCAAATCGTTTTAACTCACGTAAAATAAACGAGGTAAAGATGCTCACAAGTTTTACGACGTGTCAAGAATTTTCATGTTTCTCACTCGTTTTACAAGTGGAAAAAAAAAAATTATATATTTATATATTTATCTGACAATGCAAAATTAAATGCAAGTGAAAGTTGAAAGACGTCAAATGAAAAAAAAAAAAAAAAAAAAAAAAAAGCAAAACTAATAATAATAATTGTAACGAAATAAAATAAAGAAAGAAATAAATAAAAGGAAAACCGGAAAAGAAAAAAAAAAAAAAAAATGAAACGGGCTATTTAATACGAAGATGATACAAATTGCAAACGAACAATATACATTTTCTCAAATTTTTTTCACCATTAATTTTATAATAATTAGATATATAAAATTAAATAATTACAAGATATTTATTGTGTAACTATATTCATGATATCTATATAATGATTTATCCCATTGGGTTACGAGAGACACTGTCTCTACAGTGGCTATGAGCCGCAAGCAGACGACACGTACAAGCGATTCTTGCATGCACACGTCGCTCGTAAATTTTATAGTGGTACCTGTCACAATGATATGCCGCCTAATGTCAGTGATACTTGACCCTCTTCCGGTGCGTCACAGGCTTGACGAATTCAACCTGATTGTTAATGAGAAAAGCCCTACTACGATACTGCAACAGCAAAAAAAAAATATATATATATATATATAAATAAAAATAACAGAGAAAAGAAAAAAAAACAGAAGAAAACTAAAGGCCAAGAGTACGTACGTAAAATTATATATTTAATATACCGAAACAAATATAGTTATGTACAAAGAATAATTTATACAATAACTTTTTCTTTTTCTTATTCATATTACACGCAATTTTTATTTATATAAACCACTTCTGTTATCGTTCGTGAAGTTGTGTACACATTTGTGTTCGTATCTTTTAGTTGGTAATCGGTTCCACGGGCTCATTAAAGTCCCAATAATAAAATCGTCGTTGACAACAGTTAGGATTGCGCAAGCTTGTTATCCCAAAAGTATATACTTATATATGTACACGTACGTATAAAGGTAAAAGCATAAAGATGTATACCAATATATAAATATCCTAAATGAACACGTAAAAAAAGAAAACAATAAATGAAAACAAAAAAAAAAAAACAACATCTGTGAATGGAGACAGAAGAATAGAGAGCAAACGAAGAAAACGTAAATAATAAAATGAAGAGAAGTAAAAGAAAGAAAGAGAGAAAGAAAGAAAAGAAAAAAAAAAAACAAGAGGAGGACACATTGTGTACAACTGGGTCATATAGCTCGATGCACCTTGATGGCATTGGCCGATGCATGCCTTCTACTCGCTCGCTGATGCATTCGGCTCGATTTCTTCTTCTCGCAATTATCCTCGCTCGCCTGCAGTCACTTGGACCCAAAGGAGAAGAGAAGAGTATTAGAAAGAGAAAAGAAATGGTAGTAGTGGCAGCAGTGGCAATGGAGGTGGAGGCGAGATATCCCCCTTCATTTTTCACTCGTCTGTCGGCTAACTTCTACTTGCCCGGCACGGCATGGCACGCTACCTTCTTCTTATTCCTCTTGCCCCCCCTCTGAGTTTCGTTGCGTGTACACATATATATATATAAACCATCTCTTTCTTACTCACTTAATCTTCAATCCTCTTTCAGAGTGCCCTAAAAATCTCCTTATTATCTTTATATACAGCGTCGTTGTGTCCCGCGGTGCAATGTTCTACCATCCTCTTTGTTATATATTAATTTTTTTCTTTTTTTATCATTTTATAATTTGTGTTTACCTTCAATTTGAATTTATATATTTTTTATTTTACTCTTTACAAGCCCTTTGAATTTAATATTTTCAAGTATTGTTATTGATGTGGTCAACAACCTCGTCAATTAATCTCTCAAAAAAAAAAAAATAAAAAAAAAAAAATAATAATAATAATAAATAATACCAACTTGCATTGGGGACCACCTATCCTCGTGTCCCATCGATGCAGTGTACTGGAGCTTGATCAGGGACGGGCTAAAAAAAGATGAAGAACAGAAAAAAATGGATTTTAACATATGAAGTGGAGGGAGGGGGAGAGGGGAGGGCGGGAGGGCTTAAGTTTATATATGGGATATTGACGTACGAGATTATCAGACAAGTTTATGCATGCATACATTCATCCAAAGGTTTATTGATTATTATTTGTATTTTTTTTTTGTTTTTTTTTTTTGTTTTAATTAAAAAAAATTTTTTTTTTATTCATTCCAGTGTCTTGGAGATAGCGCAACGATTGAATTAATACTTAAGCGAAAATTAAAAAAAATATTCATACGTTATTGGTGATTTTATATATAGGTAAAATTTAACTGGCTACTATTTGAGAACACAATTTTCCACGTCACCCATGAGGTATTGTGTATACGACGCGTTCCCATTATTTTACATGGCGGGATCCCCAATAGGCCTACACCATGAAATATTTTTTTTTTTTTTTTATCGTCACTCATATACGTATATACACGTATGTGATGACAATGAGAAACATTAAATATACTGATGTTAAGTAAAATAAAAAAACAAATAATAATAATAAAATGAAATGAACTAAATTGCCGAGATTACCGAGGAGATTGATCATCAAACTGTCATATCGATATATTCGATAAAATATAAAAAGATCAAAATCACCTGTATAATCTCATCGTTCATCTCAAAATTTAATCATGTTAATTTCATTTTTTCATTTCGTTTTTTCTTCCTTTTTTTTTTTTTTTTTTTTTCTTGTTCAAATGTATTTATAAATATATATGTATATATAATATTTATAAATAAATTTTGAAACTAATACACCAATTAATATATATAATTACATTATCATATAGTATACATCAGTATAATATAATAATAATTTCATTATTACTATTTTTTTTTTTTTTGTATTTATATTTGTATTTGTTTCTTGTATTTTATCATTATTTTCCATTTTTATTAGTTCGAATGTTGAATTTATCATGTTCACTATTTCTTAGTGATGAAATTTTTGATGGAAAACCGAGGGAATATAATGATATGTGTTTACCTGCTTTGCCTTTAGCCATAGCTGTTTAAAATAATTAGGAATAGAAATTCCTTCTTGAATTTTAATGGAAGAAAAAAAAGAAAGAAAGAAAAAAAAAAGAAAAGTGCAAATCACTCTCTCAGAGAATTGATTAGCGGATAATAAATAAGTTGATTTGTTTAATTCGTTATTCGCTTTATTTTTATGTTATTTTCTATTTTTTGAACAAAGTAGAAATTAATAATTTATATTCTCGCGATAATTCATTTACACTCTACTTTACAAAAATACACAATTTAAACAACAAAAAAAAATGTTTAAATTGCCTTTCAACGTGAAAATAAGGCGATTGTATAATAATAACGGTTAAACTCCCGAAGAGAAAAACAAAATTCACGATGAGTCAGCTGGTTAGTCGGAATACGTGTAGATTGAAGAGAAAAATTTGTATATTTCCTGTAGAGTAAGAACCCTCCGTGCGTTTGAGTTTATTGATTATTTGAAAAGTGCGTGCGCTCTTATGTATTTGCGCGGGCGCAGAAAATGCTAGTGTTTGACAGAAATTAATAATAATAATATATAAAGGGGGATCATTTTTATGTAAGAGTATTTTTTACCGTCTAGCGGTATTGCCTCTCCGGAGATTTCGTCATTGACGACAGAATTTTGACTACTCCAATGGTACGGTTAATATTTCCTTTGACGTTGTATATATGTTTTTTTTTTTGTACACGTTTTTTTTTACAACGCGGCATATGTATTTCGTGGCAAATCGTGATGTGTCGCTTAATAGATTAGTAGTAAAGTTTAGTATTTGCATTCGTGACTATATGTGACGGAATAAGTGGTTGGTTTTTTCGCATAAGTTGTTTCATATTTTTTTCTTCTTGTTCTTTCCACGAAATAAATTGAAACTTTTGACAAGATCGTGTGTGCGTGCGTTGAAAGAGCGCGTCAAAGATTCCCACGAGTTAATAAACGTTTTCATATTTATATGCCCGTGAAAGTTAAAAAGCAGCTAGAAGAATGCGTTTCTCGTCGTGTTCTTGTATACTGATGATCCTTGGGATTCTGGAGGCCGTGGGAGCCGAGAATGGAGAATGGAACACATTTGATTTCATGAAAAGGGAGCATTCTCTCGTCAAACCCTATCAAGGTATATATGACTTTTTTTTTCTTTTTTTTTTTTTTCTTTCCACCATAACTTTATTTAGACTCGCAGACTTTACTGTAGGAAATAATAGGAACATTATTTTTTGAGGTTAGAACGTTCCAAACACTTACGCAGCAATTTTTTCTGTTCTCTATTCATCAATTACATCAATCAATAATATTTACAATATAATGACTTCACCTTTGATACTATTTGCATAATTCAATGTCATTCTATAAACATGTTTTTTTTTTCTTCCAATAAAATTTTTTCTTTCATACTGAGTGTATTTTATAGGTATGGCAATGACAATCCCAAACTGGGATTTTACAGGAGGTACCATGGTCACTAAGGATTACATTCGACTTACACCCGATGAACAAAGTAGAAGTGGAGGATTGTGGAACTCTGTCGTATGTTCAAATGTTGATATTCACCATTACTAAGTTGAATAATGCAAAGTATTGATGATTATCTTGATTTATAGCCGTGTTATGTTAAAAATTGGGAGCTCCAAGTGCATTTTAAGGTTCATGGCAAAGGACGTGATTTATTTGGCGATGGTTTCGCCATCTGGTATTCCAAAAATCGAATGGTAGAGGGTCCTGTATTTGGAAGCAAAGATCTCTTTCATGGCTTAGCTGTAATTTTGGATACATACAGCAATCACAATGGTCCACACAATGTTAGTTGAGAATTTCACTTTATACACGAGTCAAGTTTTTTTATTCAATTGAATTTGTTCAATTTAAAATTGGAATAAAATTATTTTAGCATCAACATCCGTATATATCAGCAATGATAAATAATGGCTCATTAAATTACGATCATGATAGGGATGGTACACATACGCAGTTAGCTGGTTGTGAAGCCAAATTTCGTAATGTTGACCACGATACTCACATCGCAATTAGATATGAACGTGATACTTTAACGGGTGAATATTCATTTGTGACGTATACAGCGATAATTATCTATGTTGTCATTATTATTTCATATCTCTATGTATATATGTATATATATATATATATGATAACAATTTTGGTTTCAGTATCGACAGATATTGCAAATAAAGCTGCGTGGCATCCTTGTTTCACTGTGAATGGTATTAAATTACCTACCGGATATTATTTTGGTATTTCTGCTACTACAGGAGATCTCTCTGATATTCATGACATATTATCAATACGATTGTTCGATCTTGATTTACCAACAGACGTAAGTTTCAATTTTTTATGTGACAATTAGCGGAGGGCTTGTGATAAATTTTTACTATTTTTCATTTTATTTTTTCATTATGGTATATACAGGCAGTTGATACTGAAGATAGATCAAATATTATTCCATCTGCAGCATTTTTCGAATCACCCCGAGGTGAATTACAAAATTTCCATTATTTCGATTATATTAAGTATACTTAAAAAATTATTATTTTTACTACTTAATTTTACAGATCATGTAGATGATCCAAAACCATCATCGCTCAGTGGAATAAAAATATTCCTGTTGATGCTTGTTGCAGCACTTGTACTGATTGCGAGTGTCGTTATTGGTATAATGTTTTATCAAAAACATCAAGAAAATAGTAGAAAACGATTTTACTGAACAACCAAAAAATTTAATTAAAATGTACACTCGTGTATTTGGTCAGTTGAACATAAAATTTAAGAATCAACGTGATATTTCCAAAATTTTTTTTCTTATTTAATCGTGTAATACCAGTGCAAAAAACAATGTGAAAGTAATCGTGAATCCATGGACCGATAATGTCGATTATTCAACGAATAATAACAGTATATGGAATTCGTCTGTTTCAAATTTGATGACCACTGGATGTTGATGTGATGTTAATTTTATAATTTACTGACAATAGTTTCATATCAATACATCACACGTACAATCTTTAAATCCAGTTGAACGATCAATGTGAATTTTATATATCTTTATGTAAATAATTAATAATTCATTTAAATGGAATAATTGATAAGACATTGACTGATTGTAATTGAGGTATATTTGATCCTCAACATTTCAATATATCAATTAAATTGCCATAACAATTAACTTCATATGAAAATATGAAATGTAGTTAATTTGTAGTTATAAAGTGCATCTCTTGTATGATAAAAAATTATAAATATACATGCTCCTCACGGGATAAGATTTCCCAATGCAAATACCACTGTTGCACTCACTGTAATACATATTTCTTCTTTATCAATATAAAAATAGTATCATTGAGAATAAAGATTGACATAATTACAACTTTTGAAAAACCAAAAAAATATTCTTAATATACTTTATACATATTTATTCTATGTACACATTTCAAATTCATTGGTCGTTATATATATATATATAATAAATATTACGACTATTATGATCATGATGGATGCATTGTCTATGCTAAAAAATAGTTACAAAAAAAAAACATAAATAATAGAACCTACGATTCAATATTTAGTACAATGCAACAATAGAATCATTTGAAAACAACAAGAGGATTTAATAAAAAATTGAGGACAGTTTTTATACCAAGCCAAAGAGTGTGGATTGTGATATTGATGGTTAATCGATAGTATTGTTTTTTATGTGTTTTTAAATCGATTGTATGACAAACAAGACAACTAGCTTCTTCTAAATACACGTGTGGTCTTGTACCACCCAACAGTGATTCTCTTTCCAATCCTCGATTAGAAAGAGTACCAGTGAAATGTATTTTATCACCCGGAAAAACATGAAGACTAAAATTTGTAAATGAATTATCACCAAGCAGAACAATTTCAGTATTACTGCCCCAAATTCCATTTTTCATTTTCACATAAATTTCAAATTCATATTTATTCCAATTGTATAAATGGCACTTTTCATTTTTCATATGCAATTTTGCAATAATTTCACAAATTTGCCGACGCGTTTCATCAGTATATTCACATAAATTCTCTTCACTAATGGGCTCACCTAATAAACAATTCAATCGTGATGCAATAGCTTCAGGTAATACTTTTGAAAATATATCCAAGTTATTTTGCACGGATTTTAATCTTACATTGCTCACGTATCCCTCCCATACAACTGATAATCCTTCTAATTGAGCACATTGTACTTGAACTTGGGCTTTTGATGACATTTCTTCCCATGCAGGTTGATGGCAATGATTGTGATACTGTTCCCACGTAAGACTCGGCATCATCATGCTCGGTGGACTGGCAATATTTGTTTCTTCATTTTTTCTCATTTGTAGAATCATTGGCCATGACAAAAAAATCACTGCCGAAATTCCCAAAACTGATTGAATATAAGTAATTACTGAATTAAATCGTGAACTCTGTATCTTTTTGCAATACCAAGAAGCAAAAAATGGAAATGCGCCAAGCGCTACGGTAATCATAATTCTCATGGGCAATTCATTATCAGAAAGATATCTCGTAACTGCTATGATGGGCAATAATATAGATGCAATTCCGGCAATAGGTAGAAAAAGAACCATTCCAACTAAAGCAAGCGTTCCCCTGATGAGGCCATACCATGTTGCACCTTGTGAACTTAAAATAGCAATTTGCCACCAGCTTAATGTAACACAATGTGGTATTAATATTTTGTATGTGCCTCGCCAGTTATCTCGTATAGCCATTTTTGCAAAAACAGCTGGCATTAAAAGATAGAAAAATGCCCGAAAATTTAGACAAAATTCGATTCCATTTCCCACAACATATGATGCAAATGTTGGTACTCGAATATCTAAAAAGCGCCAAGTTTTTGCGACAACAATATCAGTTTCATATGGATATTTTGCTAGTACATGAACGCCAAAACTGAATAGTGTAAGAAAGTCTGGAAATTTAGATGAGTCCTTCCAGGTGAAATTCAAGAGTGTAGTAAGTGTCAGAACAAATGCAATTATCGTAAATTCAGATTGTGGCGTCCACTGATGTGCAATAATTGGATAAATCATAAGATTAAGTAAAAGTGCGAGAAAAAAGTGACCATAGGGCTTTAAATTATTCCGACAAAATTGATATTCGGCATCGTCTGGATTTAAATTTCCACCGGAGTAACTGATGAAAAGACGGGACCAATTGCGAAAGTCGTTAAGCTCCCGTTTACTACGTAACATTTGAAAAGTCGCTATAACCATGACAATAAATGAGAGATAATAAAATGCCATTGGAAAAAAAAGCACGAGTGTTTCAGTTCCAAATAGCGAGTAAATAAGAAACAATAATAATGTGTGAATATTGGAAGAAAAAAATGATTTAACGAATTGCGTATCACGACGTCCTATACAATCTATTATCCAATAATAAAACCATTTCAATGATGCAATAGGAAGAATAAATGGTCGGTGAAAAAATGGAATATTGTTCAATTCCATTTGACTAGGATCCACCATACAAAGTGCACGTGAGACAGTTGGTAAAAAGCCACGAGCGTAAAAGCTCGCTGCAGACACTAGTGCAGCTTCTGATATTTTTTCTTCGAGATAATTCAAATTATCGTCATATTCTAGTGACTCTTGTTTTCCATTATCATTTCTTTCGAAATTTCGACTTGTCGTTGGTGACCCATCACTCGGTGAAGAACTCTCGTCAGATTCTTCCTCACATTCATCATGTTTTCTGATATTTCTCAATTGTTTTCGCAATTGATCAATTGTCACAAAATCTTCACCATTGGATAGACTCGTAAATAATTCACGGGCAGCGCGCCGTGCAAGTTTTTCACCCTGTGACATTTCCAAACATGTCTTTGCATCGTAATAATTGTGTTCAGTAATTCCATGACCCGATTCTAGACAATTTCGCAAGATATCCGTGGCTTCTAAATTACCTTGCTCAGATGCTTTTGTTAGCCAGTATACCCCAAGTTTTGCATTTTCCTCTTTATCTACATCCAATTCTATACAATAATATAAAAATTATTCAATAAGTTTCGAAATTTTTTACATTATTAATTTATTCACACTTACCGCATCTTTCTTCCAATAATCTTTTTGCTAAAATAACTTGCGATGCAGCGCATCCGTCCTCAGCTAATTGTGATCTCAATCCTCGTAGTGATTCTTTTGGTCCACCTAAATAATAATTTTCCATTGAGCCTCATTTCAAATGCAACAATCGTGTATATATATATAGTAAAATTTCAAAAGCAAATATACTTACCAGGCAAAAACCACTGTTTTCTTATGGGTTTACCTGATATTGGGACCACACCTGCCATCCTCTAATTTTAATCATTCACCTGACACTTATGAAAAATTCATTTATTAATGTCATGTAGTAATCAAACGGATAATATTTATTAAAGTGACGCTAAAAGTGAACGAAAGATGCACGACGAGAACATCTTCGAGGTTATTCGTGATATTATATTAGAATCATCATAGAATAATTTAAATTTTTCCCGACAGAGCGGGCCACCTGTGTAGGTAATTATTTATTTCTTTATTTTCGGGCAAAAAATAAAATTAAGTTGTATGATTTTCGAATAATTAAATATATAATATAATATAAAAAATGAAAGGAAATATTATAGAAATAATTATTAATAGGTATTATTGTTAAGAACAATTGTAAAATAAAATTGTCATTTCAAATATTTACTATTTTATGTTTTGAAAGTTCCATATTAATTTATTATATTATTTTTATACACTTTTTGAACTTTAGTATAATGTATATAATTTTCAATTTTGTTTTTGTATTAATTAATTTTTTTTTTTCATTTTGCTGTATTTTTTTTTTCTCTTCGAGTAACTGTATATACATAATATTAAACAGTTTTTAGTTAAAGTTTAAAATTTTCAATTATATGTCCATCCAATTTAGCGGAAACTCAACTAAGACGAATACAATTATTAATGATCTTCACGTCAAGCCTGCCATGGAAAACTTTATCCAAAGTTAGGCGGTAAATACAACCGCTCTATAGAGACATGGTCCTTGCAAGTTTCCTTGTCTCAAGCCCGGCCACACTACACCAACAATTCTCTTACCCTCAGAATTGGGTGAAGCATAATGTCGTGCATGGAATTCACGTTTAAACTCAACTGGTATAAACCGCTGTCTTGATTCAACAGTATCCAATAGAAGTCGGGTATCACGTGCCAAACAAGCCCATGCCAAGTGTGCACTTGCAATAGCATAATTCTGCAATTCTACACATCTTCCAAGAAATGGATAGTCGTACAATGTATTATCCAATTGGGTCATAACACGTAATGCAACTTCACGTGTACCACTCTCCAATCCAGACGTAGCCAATTGTCGTCTCATACAAACCTCAATTTCTTTTGACAATTGACGCCGATTTGAGTCGTTAATATCAATTGGACCCGAGAGAATATCTGCTGCATCACGTTTTCGTGAATTTTGAATGCTATCTGCTATACGCCAAGACAACTAAAACCATCGAGTTATCATTGGTGATATTATTTATATGAAAATATACAGAATTAATTTATCAATTAAAGTTAACTCATTCTATAATTAATTAATTAAATTTGGCTTTAAGAGTAAAAAAAAAAAACTAAAAAAAAATATGACTCACCACAATAACTGAAAATAAAATTTTGGATTTGAGATCTGTGGCCTCTTTTAATGGTTCAAGTGCATCAAGTGCATCAAGAGTGTGTAAATGCGCTTGGGCATAAAGTGCAACGTATTTTGCTGTTAATTGTTGCGTAGTAAGATTTACAGTGCTAGGACAAATATTTGAATAATTTCCAATTGAAATTCCAATATTCGTCGTCGTATCATCATTCTTCTCATAAACATCGGGTATATGAAGATTAATATAACCCATGGGTTCTGGTGTTGGACTACAGCTGTCATCAGTGTGATAACCCGCACTACTCGATTCAGCTGCTGTTACATCAAATCTATCGTCTTCTATTATACTTGGAACAAAATTTCCACACCAGCTAGACTTCTAAAATAATTATAAAATAACGTAAAAATCAATTGAAATAGTAAATAATAACTTTTTTTTATTTATTTATCTAATTCAAATTGTAAACAAAATTATTGTAAAATCAATATTCCTACTGGTTCTACTGCCTGAGAATCATGATTCATGAGTTGCAATGCAAGCCCACACGCCCTCGAGAATTGTAAAAGCCTGGCAGCTAATGCTGGCTGCTCTTTGGAGTTGTCATCGCGTCCCTTTTCCCCGGAAAATTTTCTCAGTGATGTCCATTGCCGTAATGCTTCCTTGTCCTGTTCAACTCGACGAGATAACTCTTCAAACAACTCCTCTAGATGCCGCCCACCCGTCTTCTCTAGGGTATTGAGCAGACTCTGATTATCAATGAGACGTTGTTGAACTTCGCTGTACTTTAGGGACAATAGTCGTTGATGTGACGCGGATCTCAATCCATGCGGATCACCTAGGATTTTATAAAAATAGTGGCAAAGTTGAAAAGAAATAAATAATAATAGTAATAATAATATAATTTAAATGTATAAGTATGAATTATATCAAAACTGACCTTTAGTTCTTCTTGTAAGATCTTTACCAGAATTTTCAATTTTATGCAACACAAGTTTGTACGCTTCAATTCTCATTTCTATCTCTTCTTTCAATTTTGCTGGTAAAGTAAGTAGACGCGTGTCAATTTGTTGTCCATATCGTTTATCTTGTGTCTTAAAATTACATGGTATAGGCCCATGTTTTCCTAAACCTTCTATTGTTTTATCTAATGCCGTCTTTCGAGTCATCAACAGATTCTGAGCATTGGGCGAGACTCGTGATACTGCTAGCAACAGTTTGTTCCATATTCGAATATCATTGCTGTGATCTCGTCCGAGGGAAATGAGATGAACGACCTTCCACAGCAGTTGTTCAACTCTAAGAAGTCTTGACAATTCATTGTGATCAATACTATCGAATTCAGATAATCGTGAGTACAATGACTCTAATAATACAAGACTGCGTGGCAGTGTTTCAATCACAAGATCAACGGGTATATCTGGTAATGTCGCGGTCAATGTGCAACGAGGTAATTTTGTAAGAAAGTTTGCTGCTTCACGATACTGCCTCCCCTCGTACAATCTCAGCAATCTACAATGGGTTTTTATCATGTTTTATCTGGTAGGGTTCGAATGTTGTATATATATATATATATATATGATGCTGTGATGGGAATATTACGTAAAATACAACATGGTGAATGGGTAGAATAATAATTGAGTCAGCAAAGATAAAAGCCGGTAACCGTGGGTTAAATTTATATAATAGAAAATTAACAAATCAAACCTTATAACCTGGAAATGACAGTTATAAATGGCCAACAATGAGATTTTGTTGCATCTATCTATATATATATATATATATATTTATTTAAATATTTGTGTGTATGTGCTTTGCATATTTGTACAAACTTATCTCATGTTTCCCTGTTTGCAATTCATCCCCCATCCCAACATATATAGTGGTAAACATCGTCCGGGGACAATTTGCATGGGAAATGAGCGTGTAAAACCATCTATCGACAATTTATTATATGACATTGTATATTACGACATACGACTTATATTAACTATAAAAATTTATATACTCATATAATATAGTGTACATATAATAACTACAAATGATTGGTCCATTACATTATTGAAATATTAAATTGTTACTACAGTTCAGATGATTTTATACCCCATTTTTTAAATATTGCATAATAGATGCTAATAAACGAATGCTTTTTTTTTTTTTTCAGACAGAGTATAGGAATAAAATGAATTCATTTTAATTATGTGATGAATATTTGGATGAAATTATGTCGAACCTTCTCAAAGTCACTCGTGGATTCGTAACTTCAATGTCTTCATTCAAGTTTTCGTTGTATCCATGGTGATAACGTTCACGTGTTCCACATCCAATTTCATTTTTCGCCCACACAAGTCGTTGGATACAAGGATTTCTTGATCTTTCTGGTTTAATCCTCTCACAAGAATTAATACAACCACTGGTAGTACGTTTACTCATATTTAATTTAAATATATATATATAATATAACAAAAATTTATATTATTATTATTATTATTATTATTATTAATTTATAATTAATTAATGTACATTGGATTATTGATATATTTTTTTAATTATCATAGATAATGTGAAAACACTTGGAAGAATAATTAAATAATATTGGCATACAACCTCTTCACCGAGGTATTCAGTCACGACTGAGGTGGCAAATCTGATCTTGTATATACATGTTCGTATTGGGCCAACATATATGAGAAAGTGCACAGTAAGACCTCGTTGTGCGTTGAGCAAAGTGGAAGTTGTCCGCGATATATTCTCACATGGGCCCCCCCGAGGCGGAGAAAGAGCTGGCGCACGTGAAAGAAAGAAAAAGACCATCATACAGTAGAAAAAAGAAAAAACATGAAGATGATACAAATACATGTGATACCTATATAATGGTATATGGATATATATCTTTTTCCTTACCACCTCTTTTTTTTTTTTTACTTTATAAATCGTATTTGATATATACCATCTTTGCAGACAATGACCTACTGGCCTGCATACCAATCTTCATGCCAGTAAATATACATATGAGTATATAAAGAGTGTGGTGAAAAGGGCCTGATCATTTCACCTCCATACTCATTCACATGCATGTAGAAAACTGAAATATGTGGTATATTTTATTTGTATTTGGTAGTGCATATGAGAGGATATACATATCTATATGTATTTGCACATTAAATGTATACACCTTCATCGACCCGGTCTGCACGCACCATATCGCCTAACTTTGATCTCTTTTGCTCCCTTCTTCTCTCTTATTGTCTGTCTCTCTTTTATTATACTGGTATATTCTCAAACGCCCCTCTAGGGAACGGCAATTATTTCTACCGCTGGCTTTCATTTGAGTAGCGATAAGGCGAGTAGTATACTTGCGTCTTTCTCTCATTCTCTCTCTACTTTTGCTCTACGTTCAAATTCACCTATACTCACACGTGCCTATACCTCCAAACTCTAGAGTCATTGAAGGTCGCCTGGAGGCTGCGAGAGACCCCAGAGATTCTACTTGGGATATCATATACGATTCATCTTGGAGTAGGGTAAATATATATCTCAGCACTTGGAAAAATCCAATTGGGAAAAGTGTTTTGGACATACAAAATGTAATACAATACAACATTTATCTGTTTCATGTATATAAATATATGACATGAATATTAATTTGGTTACTGATGATAATAATGATGATGATGATGATGATGATGATGATGATGATGATGATGATGATGATGATGATGATGATGATGATGATGATGATGATGATGATGATGATGTGGTACAACAAAAGTGACAGACGAAAATAAAAGAAAAAAAATATGATAAAGATACAGGTATTGAATCAAAAAAAATATATATACGACCCACAAGACCTCAATCCGACGGCCGGTACACGCAATAAATTGTTTATTGTTTTTTTTTGTTACAATCACGATGGATAGTATAAAAAAGTCGCGGATAAAGAGTACAGTTGAGTAAAAGAGTGTGAGCTAGAGTAAACTGAATGTTAGATAACAGTAGCGGAAAATGATACAGATTGAGAAAGAAAATAGTCTCGTTCATTCTGGTGTTGTGGACGAGCCTCGTGATCGATAGGCTAGGTATATATGTTGCACATATACACACATATACTCATCGTGCACCTCGACCTTTCTATCTTTCTCTATTTCTCTCTCTCTCTCTCTCTTCATCGCGCACTCGCTGTCTTTGTTTTACAGTACCCATATCAAAATGAGGTATACTAACGTGTTACAACATAAACAGAACACACAAACAAAATATATATGTATATTTATATATGAATAATGCGTGTATGTGTTTATTGGAGGGACTGCTTTATTCACACTCTCCCTTGACGTGTTGACCATACGTGTTTTACCATATCGGGTAGTGTGCGACCACGCAAGTAAAGACCAGATTGGATTTATAATACCAGTAGGTTGAAAATTGTCGGTACAAAATATTTAAATACATTTTAATATTGTTCTTTGTTAAATTTTTTTCTTTTTATTTACAGGATGTATTGCCGAGTTTTGTTAAAAATTGAACTATCACCCGTTATATGAGATTGATTTGTATGTGTTTGTATATATACATATATTCAAACATACATACATATGTGTGTGTGTGTATGTATGTATGTCAGGCAGTTCAGGGTGTGACAGATTTTACGGGAGAACAGGCTAACGAAAAATCAGTCAGGTGTGAGTAGAACGGGAAAAAAAAAAAAAAAAAAAGCGAATGAAGGGAAAAATGATCAATGTGAAAGTGAAGAAACTGAGGGAATACAAGTGAGACAGAGGATGCATAAGAGGGATAAATTGAGGGTGAGCTGCATATTATCCTCCATGACACATTCATGGATAATACCCTAGAAGATTGCCATCACAGTGACTCGTTTACTTGTCATCTCTTTTTTATTTTTTTCTTTTTTTTCTTCTTTCATTCCCTCATCTCACTTTCGTCTTTCTCTTTCTCTCTCTCTCTCTCTTTCTTATTCTGTTTTTCTCCATAGTTTTCTCGTTTCATCGTTTTAGTGAACTCATGAAAATTCTTGATAACAATCTCATCGTTGAGGGTTTGTCTTCGCCCAGTCCCCTCGCCAATTATATCGTTGAGATTGGTGCGCGGCTGGTATGAACAAGAACAAAATGACATTATATTCTGGTTAAATTCTCTCATTTTTCATTTGTCTTACTCTCAATGTCTCAATTGCATGTTTCTCTTTCTACTTAAGTGCGTGTTTCATTCACCCCGTGTGTATGATATTGAGACTTTTCTCAGGTTTCAGTGAGAAAAAGAAATAAAAGTTTACGATATAGGTGCGGGGAAGATTGGTGAAAAAAAAAAAAAAAAAAAAAAAAGAAGAAAAAGAAAAAGAAAAAGAAAAAGAAAAAGAAAAAGAAATAAGGACTAGAGAAACAGGTACATGGAATGAAACAGAGGGTAGGAAAAAGTACAAAAGGTCGAGTAAAATATATATATTGAGTTGGTCGTGAGTACGTGTACAAATAACACATCGAAATAAAATGGCCTGGGGTAGTAGAGTGGCTCGAAGCTCTTGAGAAATACACCTCAACTCACCGATAATTGAGACAAAAGACTTTCTTTCATTGAAACGAGCTACCTGTAGATAGGAATAATGACTACATCAATATATCTATACTCATATACATGAGTCTGATGAGTATAATGTACATTTGCGGTTGGCCAAAGTGTTTGTGTAATTTTATCTGTATTAAATGTATGATATTATAATTCATCTCCACGGGAATATATATTTCAAATAGTTAATTAATTAATTAATTAATTAATTAATTAATTTTTTTATATTTTTGTGTTTGTATTGAAATAAATGAATTTTCCAAAATTTCGATTGGAATCAAATTGAAATAAATAAATACTCAGAATGCGGGATGGTTAATGTCGGTTTGGGACACATTCAGATGCATTCAATATAGGAAATTTCCTGATTGTAGTTCTCCTCGTTTCAACTCTTCAACGTCAACAGCTTAAACGGGGATGACGAGGTATATCCAAAGCCAACCAATCCAACGAGCGCGTTCACAAGCGCCTGTATCTCTCTTTCTCACTCACACTCTCCATGTCGTATGCACACCTCGCTTCTGCCTAGGCACAAGCAAAGCACTCGAGGCTTGACAAATACGATTATCCGTCTACGGCATTGGCCGAGCTTAACCGAGAGCAGCCGGGCCATCACATAGCGCACTTGACGTTCATCTCCCTGTGCCTCTTGTCTTGATACTCCAACACCCCACACAAATTTCATGACGATAAAGACGAAAATCGTCGTAGACGACGACGACGACGGCGGTGATGATGACGGCGGCGGTGGTGGTGGTGGTGGTGGTAGCAGCGACGACAATGTAGGAGCAAGTCGAACATTACACACCGATACTAACGCCCAAGGGTGAGAACGTGTTACTACTTTGGCTTATAGCACATAACGTTCACTATAATAGCGCTCGTTCACACAGTCACGAGAGTTCTCCTTTTGCAGTTGCACCGCGGTTTTTGTATACCGTCATAAGTTGACCCAGTTATATGCCCAACGGGTATGTATATATAAACAGTTTTGATACCTTTGATGCCTTTACCTTATTTATGCACAATGTACTCACGTAAATTTCATAAAATTATTCTCAACAGGATGACAATGTATTACTACAATAAATAAAGATTTTAAATTACACAAAATATTTAAAACTAAAAAAAAAAACATTTATTTATTTATTTATTTACTTATTATTATTATTATTATTTATTATTTTTTTTTTTGTTATCATTTTTTATTGAAATACTGGGTGAATCGGGCATGTTGAACAATTAATAAGCCGCATCCACTCATCGTTTATAATCCAACGAGTATTATCAATATTTCTCTTATTTTTTTTTTATTCAAATTTATTTTTGCTATAATACTATATGTATATATAAACGTATAAAAGTGTGATTTCAATACGTTGAAACGAATGATTTCAATTGGAAATAAATGGAAACACAAATATATCGAGAAATAATATCTCTCCAATATATGAGAATATATACATGATAAAAAAGAACACGATGAGTTTTAGATTCTATATTCATCGTCAACTCGACACCATCGATCCTTCTTCATGTCGATAATTACACGTTTCAATGCTCTCTTATTTTCTATCTCTCTATTTTCTCTCATTACTTTCGCTCCCACCGTTTTCCTCTTTACTTTATCTCACTCTCTCGCTTTCTTCACATACATTTTATATCTTTTCCCCTCTTTAATTCTCTTCACGATTTTCTTGATAACTATTTAAAAGTTTAACTATACTTTGTATGTGAAGATGAAATACGTGTGAGTTGTCATCGATGTTGGCAATGAAGCAGAGGAAATTACACGATCATTTCATTAATGATCAACTACCCATCAATCCATGATGAATTATCCTGTGTTTCCCCTAGTGACACGAGTCATGCATATATATTTACATTGCGCATACGTACATATTCTAAAACGGCGCCATCCAATCTGCATCCGTTTGCATATTCGATTCACTTGCAAAAAATACAAACGTCACAAAAAAAAACAAAAAAAAAAACAAAACAAAACAAAAAAAAAAAATTAAATGATATTTTATTATTATTATTATTGTTATTTTTATATTTTTTTTTTTCCTTTCAGTGATAAAACTACATCAATATAAACAAATAGACGATAGAGATGGCGTAGATGAGGAGAGTAAAAAAGAGGGGGAGAAATAAAAAAAAAAGGCTAAGGATAAAAGTTTGCATAGGGGTGACAGAGAGAGGGTAAGTTTTATCTATATATGTGTGTATGTGTATGTACAGTGGTATATGAGAGAAAGGGTGGGAGGACTGCCCGCACGCTCTGTCTTGGGGGTGATGTTCGGGGTGCGGAGTGGCCAGTCAGTGCGCGGCGAGGCGCGCCAGCTGCCGCACGTCATGATTCTACCCCAGGTGAGCGCACTCACGAGTCTTCTAACCCTTATAAGATACAATTTTTTTTTTTTTTTTTTTTTTTTTTTAATAGAACCATCATCATCAAGTGTGTATTTTATTATATGTATGTAAATTGGGCATGATTAATATTATATATAAATATTTATTGTTTTAATTAAAAATCAATGAATTAAAGATAAATTTTTTTTTATTGTATTATTGATATAAGTAATTTTTTCATTGTTTTAATTTATAATTGTTTGAATGATTATTTTAATTTGTATTTTAATTTTTATTAAACTTGAGCACTTTGATATTTATATAGATATAGATTAATATTTAATTATTTATTCATTTAAACATTTGTTTGTTTATTTATTTATTTATTATTTTTTTTTTTTTAGAAAACGTGATATTTTGTGATAATAACAATAATAATAATAATAATAATAATAATAATAATAATAATAATAACAAACAAAAAAATAATAATATGAGAAAGCGCATTGTACTTGATCGTGGAGAAGTTTGTAAGCGCGCGATTTGGGAAAGCTTTCGGGCATTCATGCGGAATATGTTGCAACAGGTTCCGACGGTTAGAGTTAGAGTAGAGAGTAAGAACTGAGAAAGATAGGGCGAGAAAGTTCATGTGTTTGTGAAAACATCAATGGGATTTTCCTCATTGTCTTGGTTAATTATCTATGGATACGAAAAAAATTACGGTGAGATATTCATTAATTACTCGTTGATAATATAATTTTATTACTTTCAATTGACAATTATATTCTAACGTAAAGTTTTAAAATATATTAATATTTATTTTTATCGTGAAGTTTTTTATTTTTATCAACTTTTTTTTTTTTTTTTTTTTTTTTTATATTTTTTTTTTATTATTTCACTTAACTCTTTTTATTGAATTGAAAGTTTCGAAGAATCGATTGAGTCTCAGGGTGGCCATTTTGAAAGCAGCCCACTTTCATTTATATTTTCTCGGTCCTTCATCCAATAGTTCAAATTATCTATCTTTTACATTCTCTCATACTCTCTCATTGTCACTGCTTAAAATTCTGTTCAATATACACATTATAATTATTACATTTGCAAATTCGATTAAAAAGTAATTAATTATCCTGCGAGGGGGAGATACAAAGATGGCAAATGGTGAGAAAAAAAAAAAAAAAAAAAAAAAAAAGTAGTAAAGTAGTGAGAAACAGAGAGTGAGAAGAAACGAATAGAGATATAACGTTATGCGAACGAACGAGAATGATAAAAAAAAAAAAGACCATAAAAATCCTGATGAATTGTAGATAGAAAAAGTTTTCCCAGTCGTGCTTTAGGATCATGGGAATTATTTATTTATTATTATTATTTTTTCTTCGTTTATTTTTTTATTTCAATCAAACGAAAGCGCGTGAAAGAGGCGTCCACTGAAATGTATTTATCGATGGTTCACTAAAGACACAATCATCTATTACAATAACACACTCACATCACTGACACGCACACACGCACACACGCACACATACAATGTTTTATGGATTTGTTTATTCATATATATATATATATATTGGATGTCCTGTATGTGTATATGTACGTATTGTATAGCTCAAATTGACAGCCATTGACAGCCACGACAACAACACGGATTCAAACATTTACGGATGAACGATCGATGTATTAATTGAATAACATCAATGTATAAATTCTATAGTTGAAAGTTTCGAAGTACATGCAATTGATACAACTAATTTTGTAGTGATAAGATCATAAAGAAAATATGGTTCCATATAATAAACGTGAATTTACCTGAAGGATATTATATAGAGATAAAAAAATCTGGAGAAGAACAAAACAAAAAAAAAACAGACAATAATAGCGGTGGATACGATTCTGTTGTATGATGTAGATTTGTTTATATATATACACACACACACACGTACAAGCATAAATATATATATATTATATGTTTCTATATATGTGTAGACCTGAATGCAAACCGAGTGTACAATATAGAGATGCTATCCACGACCTGACCATTTATCCGACCATTCGCTTGAATTAACTATCCAATTAGCGCTGCGGAGATACGTGCCCTGTGCATGTCGCGTTGGATTTAATTATCTGACCACCTTCATTGCTATAACTCTCTATATAACCTTCTCATTCGTTCCCTTAAAATGTGCAAATTTATCTCGCTATGTTCTCGATTGAGCAAGTAAATGAATTTTAAAAGTGTATACAATGAGATTTCGTTAATTATCACGTCCATCTTCAGACGTGACTTTTTCTTTTTTCTCTTCATTTTTTTATTTTGTCATTATTTTTCTTCTTCATTGTTTTCACAATAAGTGGAAATAGGAGACGTGATATCGATGATATTTATCCACTTTGTGAATAATTGAAATATATAGAAATTTATATCTTGAGATAATTAAATAAATTAAAAGTCTTTGAAAAACACTTGAAATAAAGGAGATATTTTTTAAAATGACATTGTATATAGAATTCTATATGACAAGTGAATATTTAATTTTTCTTCATTATTCTCCCTTAGATACTTTATATTTATATTTACATCAATTTAAAAATTTCATCTCGACAAAATTTACAAGCAATTTTTATTTTACATAAGAAATGTAATGGCCCTTTTTATTCATCTACTCTAACATTTTGTGTTCGTTCTTCCTCGACATTCATATTCGCTTTCTCGTCTCCCTTCAATTCTTCTTTTTATATATATATATATTCAACGGGCATGAGTCATGAAGCAACTTCCCATTGCACTTTGGAATTCTATTAAATTTTTTTCTTCATTTATATATATATATATATATATATTGACATACAATATATTCCCATCCATACATATTTGATCTGTCGGTTGAGTAGTGTAAGCTCTCAGAAATTTCCAACCAGTCCAAATGGAAATGCGCACTCAGTGTAAAAAATCGGACAGTTTCAATCGAATCTTCTGAATTTTCTCACCTTACCTTCTACAAATCACTCGCGCACTTACAATGTAAAATTCAATGGAATGTTGAAACAAAAAAAAAAAAAAAAAAAAAAAAAGTGATACAAACGATGCCAAACAAAGTGAGAGAGAACTCGTGAAACTGTATAGGAAAGTGCACTTTAAAATTCAGTTTCCACCTCACCCAAAACTCGCGTGACCGGGTGCAGTTTTTTAATTTTAATTTTTTTTTTTTTTTTTTCTTTCTCCTCTTCTATTTATCGTATATATTCCATTCCGCTTTTTTACCTCTATTTTCTCTGTTCTTTCATTTATACACCCGCGCACGTCTCTCTTATCAAACCACCTCTTATATACACCCCTACCTCTCTTTACTCTTTTTATCCTTGCGCTCCCTAGACTTTAGTGTGTGGGTCTCTGTCGCCTAACTTTCAATTTGCGACGCCCCGATAAACCGCCCTCTCGATTGAACTCTGTATTAAATCGAGTAGTACAGAGAGCGCACATACATTTTCTTAGACTAAAAATAATAATAATGAAAAAAAAAAAAAAAAATATATGTAAATAAAAAATAAACATAAAGATTAAATAAACACAAAATCGATTTTACGGTATTAAATCAACACAGAAATAAATTTTCCATCCGACAAGAAAAAAAAAAAAAAAAAAAAAAAAAAAAAAATCCAACATTTTCTTTCACCTCGTAAAGCGAATAAGAAGCTGCAAAAAAAAAAAAAAAAAGATTTCGAATTTAGTAAAAACGAGGGATAGAAATATAATCCTATATCATCAATCAAAAGCAAAAGAGACAAATAAAAGAGATAAAAGAAAGATGGAAATATATATGTATATATATATATTTATATCTAGGATGAATGAGAGAAAAGGAAGGAAAAAAGCGAACACAAGAATACAGAAAGGGTGATTCAGAACACGCATAGTAGTCTGACTTTGACAGGGATCACTCTCCTTGAAATGCGCGGGTTGTTGGATTAGGATAGGTCAGTGTCAATGGCCCGTGCAATTCACAGACACCCTATCGTCTTTGCTATATTTTTCTCTGTTATCACGTTATTTTATCTCTCTGTGTAAATTGCCACTGACCAATTTTCTTTATTCTATTTATTCACATTCTTTCTTCTCTTCCAATAATAAAAATTTTGAAAAATAACGCAAAATCCCAACACGCATACACGAATGTGTATAAATCATTTTGTATATCTATTCTTCATTGGTGTTTTTTTTTTTTTTTTCCCCTTTTTTTCCCTCTTTTTTTAGACACGTACGAATCTGACGTTATACCATTATCATTTATTCTACAACTAAAAGTCGTACAGAGGCAACTGAAAATAAAAACTGAAAAACAAAACATAAGAAAGAAACGGAAGGAAAAAAAAAAATAATAATAATAATAAAAAAAGAAGGCAACGTCAAAGGTACATTTGATTCTCATGGGACAGTGTGGGTGTGGCAGTAGCAACAACAAAGTTACCGTGGACGAGCATCGATCAGGCTAGACCAAAAGCGAGTGAGAAAGGTACACCGCTGCAAGGGGGTGGTAAAGGGATAACATCAAGGAATAAAGGGATAGGAGAGGGAAGTAGAGTCCTCAAATCCGTAGCTCTGTACTCTGAACTGTACAGTTGAGGCAAGCAAATGGTTGAAAGTACGGAATGGCGCGAGAGGAGTAAACTCGCGCGCGCGCACACACACACACACATACAACCTCAACACCCTCCACTACAACTACCACAATATAAAAGAAAGGGTGGTGGTGGTGGTGGTGATGGAGGTTAAAGCCTCCCAGGGAAAAGCCTACTTTTCTCCTCATAGTCAGCGACAGATAATTCTATTCCCTCTTTATTCAATCACTCATTTTACCACACTGAGTTTCATGTGAACTCTTTCACGCTTTTCTCACTCATTTCCTTGAATTTATCTTATCCTCTTTAGTTCTACTATAAATACGTTATTTTGTTTTGAAACATTTTAAATTGCTTTATAGTATTTGTTTTGTTAGAATGAGAGTAAATAAAAAGGATAAAGAGAGAGAGAGGGAGTTAGTGATGTTACTACTGTTTTTTATTTATTTTTTCGTGTCGATTTGCTCAACAAGCTCTTTTCGTTTACTTTCAAATACATTATTTTCATATTTCACATCACTCAATCTCACCATATTTAAATACACACATTTAGCTATTTATTATATGTAGCTTCTCTATATAAATATGGATTCACACGTAGTTAAGTGTTTGTAGACAGTTTAGGCACTAACTAGCAACAGTTTGCTTTCACTACCATACCACTTCTCTCTTTTCACGTATGCTCGTTAGTCACAATTGCACTTTACTTGATACACTCTATTCATACGTACTTTTTTGATCATATAAATTTCCTTTTGTTATTTCATGCTCTTTATGAATTTTCATCGTCATTCCACTCATTATTTATTATTTACCTTTATTATTATTTTTTTTCTTTTTTTTGTAAATTTCATGCAGTACTTTTAACATTATTATTAATTTTACATCTAGTGATTCTTTATTTTTAATATTTTTTTATTTTTTTTGAAAATTATTTTTCAAACGGGATTATTTTTATGCAGCGTTGCAAAATATTAGTCTCGGTATTTTCTTCGAGTGAAAATTATTATTAAAAAAAAAAAAAAAACTTATTTTTTCTCTTTTTTTTTTTTTTATATATATGAGTTTTTGCGTTTTCATCCCGTTCCCGATATTGAATGACTTTATCTCTATATAAATTCGAAAGTCAGAGATAGATGGTAGTGTATGTTAGGAGGGGGAATTTAGGATTACAGGAAAGACGACACGATAAGAAATATAAAATAAAATAAAATAAAATAAAAAAGGTAGCGGGTGTCAGAAAGAGAGAGAGAGAGAGAGGCAGAGTGAATAAAAAACGAATAAAAATTGAAATATGTGAAATATATAAATGGAGAATGATGATAAATTTATATGTCTTAACGTATACAGACAGAAACTTCATGAGTAGAATTTTTTTTTTTTTTTTTTTTTTTCATCATCATGTTGCATTCAACAATGTAAAAAAAGAAAGTTTATTGAACGAAAAGAAAAATAATATACAGGGTATATGTAATATTTCGAATACGTATAAGTAACGTTGATCATTTTATGCCCCCTCGTGGGCAATGGTAAATTAAAACAGGACAAAGTTAAAATTAAATGAAGCTACACGTTGCAAAAGAGTCAGTCAAGTTGAATAGCGACCAGAGAGAACAAGACTACAATTTTCAAATTCAATTTTCATGTATTCTATTCATTTATTGTGAGTGTGCACAGGTGTATACGTTTACATTTGTGTGTGTATGTGTGTGTGTGTGTTTGTGGTGAATGGAATTGTTGAAATAAAAGATGAAAAAATATTAAAAATTGAAACACATTCATATAATATATCAATATAAAAATAAATAGTGAATGAAAGTAGTTGTAATAAGTGCAACGGAAATACAGGCACTATTGAGTAAACGACAATTAATTAATCAATTTTTATTAATTTATTAATTTTTTTATTTGTTTGTTATGCTTACAGAGTAACTTGACAAATAATGAAGAGGATTTGCTAGAGGATGATGCTCTATCGCTACTTTCCGTGCTGTGTGTCGGTATGGGGTATTTTCATTAGCTTTTTCGAGCGTATAATAAAATAAAATAGAATAAAAGTAAAAAAGCAATTTCATAAATACCATAAGATAAAATGAAAGTTGACTGTAACAATGATATTGCAAAAGCGAATGGCCATTTATTTTTTAATATAATACTTTCAGGTTTTCTTCTATTTGTCCTGATATTTCTGTCCGTCGCTGGAAATGTACTCGTTTGTGTGGCAATATACACTGATCGTGGATTGAGACGAATAGGAAATCTTTTTTTGGCCTCACTTGCAATTGCCGATTTGTTTGTCGGTTGTTTAGTGATGACATTTGCTGGTGTTAATGATTTACTTGGCTATTGGATGTTTG
This sequence comes from Dinocampus coccinellae, assembly GCA_963920625.1. Taxonomy (NCBI): domain Eukaryota; kingdom Metazoa; phylum Arthropoda; class Insecta; order Hymenoptera; family Braconidae; genus Dinocampus; species Dinocampus coccinellae. The sequence goes on along the minus strand of OY987184.1, from coordinate 3,868,652 downwards.
GACCACGATTTTGTGATACATGGATAGCATTTGATGTCATGTGCAGTACAGCCTCAATTCTCAATCTCTGTGCAATATCATTAGATCGATATATTCACATTAAAGATCCATTGAGGTATAAAAATAAGAATTTCATATAAAAATAAATGAAAGTATAATTTTGTACCAAATAAAAGACACGTAGATTGTAATAAAAATCCATCTGCCAATAGATATGGACGTTGGGTTACTAGGCGAGTTGCTGTAGCGAGTATTGCTATTGTTTGGCTTTTGGCTGCAACTGTATCTTTTGTTCCAATTAGTTTGGGACTTCACAAAAGTCAAGAATCCAATTTGAATCCACCACCAACCTACAACGATGGCACCCAGGTAACTATTGACGATTAATTAACTTATCAATTTCATTTGTATTATATTTTATTTAATAAAAAATATATATCAAACAATATTTTATATAATCCTATAAACAGGAATATCCCACTTGTGCTTTGGATCTTTCACCAACGTACGCAATCGTCTCCTCTTGCATATCCTTTTATGTTCCGTGTATCGTCATGATCAGCATTTACTGCAGATTATATTGTTATGCTCAGAAACATGTGAAAAGCATACGTGCAGTGACGAAATTACCGCAGCCAACATCATTAGGCAAGAGTTTTCGTTCAAGAACCATGAGAAAATTACAGCAAACAAAGGCCAAACCACCGGCAAAAACGAAGCCAACAAGTCCATATCACGTATCCGATCATAAAGCAGCAATAACTGTTGGTGTTATCATGGGTGTCTTTCTTATATGTTGGGTTCCATTTTTTTGTGTCAACATAATTGCGGCATTTTGCAAAACTTGTATACCCGATCGAGCCTTTCAGGTATATTTACAATTTATTTAATTATTTATAATTATCATGTGTAAATATTATTATTTTTATTCTGATTTTTAATTTTTATGCAATATATAGGTCCTTACCTGGCTTGGCTACAGCAACTCGGCCTTTAATCCTATAATCTACAGTATCTTTAATACGGAATTTCGTGAAGCATTCAAGCGTATATTGACAAAAGGCGCTAGGGCAAGAGGCAATCAACCATCAACTAGTGAATGCGGAGAATTTCGTTCTGTTATTGTGCAAAAGCGAAATGGATCAATTGTAGAGTGTAATATTAGTCCTCGATCAAGTGCTGACAGTTGTCAAGTTGGTCAAGTTGTCAGTAGACAACAGTATCGTGATACGATTGTCAGTGCTATTTGAATTTTTATTATATATATATATATATATATATATATATATATGAATAAGTTTGGACCAGTTTAATTCGGACCATATCAACGACTATTATCAATTTAAAGTGAACAACATATCTTGGATTTTAAATCATGGAGAAATACATAATATCAAAGCGTGAAAACAAATCGATGATAGATAATTTTATTAATATTATTAGAAAGACGTGCGCGCACATAAAAAAGAAAAAAAAAAACAATTAGTGTCACACATTATCGTTGATAATAGAATAATTTTTGTGCATAAGATGGAGCGAAAAAGAAAAAAAAAAAAAAATGAATTTCCAGAGAATAGCCATCGTATAATTTCAATAAGATATTAGAAGACAATGGCCATCACTTTAGATTATTCATCAATTACGACTAGTTTATTGACATACAATCACTTTATTCATCTTGTATAAATGATCATTTATTTATTTTTCTATCAAGAGACGTGATAGCCAGTTGTGAAGCCGGATCAAATTTATATTAGTGAAAAAAAAAAAAAAAAAAAAGAAAAAGAAAAAGAAAATTTAATAATGGGGTTGAGGATTGTGCGAAGGGGAAACTGAGGATTGGATATTGCACGTCAGTTTTATCACACGTGCGCAATAACGTGAGCAATATTTATGACAACTTGAATATTTAAGCGCATGTCATAATCAATATTCATTGACTCTCATACTATTTTAATTATATATATATAAATAATTTAAGTTCTCTCTTTCATGTAAATATAATTTTATTGTGTACGGTTTATAGGATTATAAGTGAAAATAATGTATACATATGCACACGGGTAATAATTTTTCTCGTAGACTGAATATATATCATTGTTCAATTATTCCATTCCGAAATGTAGACAATCCCTCTGGTATAATTATGATCTCATTATTCGTATTAAAGTTTCATTGATCTCATTAACCAGCTCATAGAGAATTTCCATCTATCTCTTTGCCGATTAATTTCAATGGTATAGACCAAGTATGTACTAATCGAGGAGACACATTGGAGTATTGATATATTTCGTAGTCCTTGAAGATTTTCAAAATTTGTATACTACAAGTTGTACCACATATAGTTTATCCATCGTCAATAGTTCCTCCTCATCATTTGCAAAATTTACATATATTTTTGTGTGTGTGTGTGTGTGTGGTTGAGTGTTTATGTGCGTATGCGCGCCACTTACCAGTTCACGCAGATAAAACTTTCTAAACTCATGTGCTATATGGCAGAAGGCAAGTGAGTTATAGAGAGTTGACAAGAGGCTAGGGACACATCATGCTCCAAAGGATCCACTTTTTTTGTTCAACATCTCCGTGTAGATATATTGTTAACTCTGAAGAATATCGCAAAGTTCGATTATACAATCTGAAAAATAAGTTTGTCCAGTTAGATATTTCTTTATACGAAGTTTCACTCCTTTTCACGACTTATTTTATTTTTTTAGATCAACAGATATTAAATTGAACAAGTATTCACAGAAGAAGAGATATCGATTGTGATTAATTGGTCAATAAAACTAATTCACAAACTTTTTTTTCTCAATATTATACGTAAATTGGATGCAGGTCAAACATGCAAGTAAAATGATGTATTTAAATTATTCTAATAAAGTTGATACAAGAGTTTATATTGATGAAAAGGCAAAAATATATATCGAATGACAGAGTATCCACCAATTTCTTGACCGGATAAATGATTGAATTTACTCCTTTTGGGATGTCATATACATGTCTAATGGGTTTAATCATTAATGATTAAGTTGATGGATATCCGACATTCATATTAAAATAGTAATGGCGCGAAATTTGACACAAAAAATGTTTGATATAGAGGGAAGCACATGATAGATATGATGTCGTGTGTGAGTAGCAATGGCGTCGTTTGCTATTATTTGCCATTATCAAGAATATTTTGTATATGTACAACATAGTCAATGAGCCCGCCACCAATCCACTCACTCTATCGTCGTTTCCATATATGTTGACGGCATAACCTTAAATTTTTTAGATCGTAATCACAACAAAAGAGACGCGGCAGATTTTTGTTGCTTTCAATCTAATTGTAAACGATAAGTGACTCTATTGTCATGTTTAGAATGATAATAAATCGAAGAATTTTATATTCCTGAAAATGGGCGATATACGAGCGGGATTAGACGAACTTAATCTTGACGTCGCGCTCTTCGCCGATGTTAAATTCTATGTTAGTGGCGAAGCTGATCCGAAGGTAGAATATTTTTCTATAACATTAATTTAAACTTTTTCTTTTTGTTTCTTTATTGTTTTTCATTAATCCGCAATAAATGTTAATATTATATATTTCTATTTGTATTGTAATTATTAATAATTCATCCCATTTCTACAGATTCTTTCATTGTTGCAAAAAGGAAGTGCAGAACGTTCAAATTATTTCAGTGATTTTGTCACTCATTTAATAGCTGGATATGAAGCGTTGGAAAGTGATATATGTGAAGCAAAAGATTTATATGAAATACCAGCGGTTACTCAAGATTGGGTGTTACAGTCTGCCAAATGCAAAAGACTTCTTCCAACAAAATATTTTTCTGCAGAGGAGAATCAGTTGTTTTCCACTGTGCGAGCATGTATATCGCAAGTTAGTCAGGCAGATAGCAAATCATTGTGGGCAATGATATCACTGCAAGGTGGAAAGTGCCAGGTACGTCTTGATCGTTATTGTTCACATTTAATTGTTGGAAAAGCCAGTGGGGCCAAATACGAAGCTGCACTCCGTCACAATATTAAAATAGTCACCCCCGATTGGATAACAAAGTGCTGTAAGGAAAAAACTATTGTTGACGAGGTTGAATATCATCCACGTTTTTTAATTTATCCATCACCAAACAGTTCAACCGCATTGATCACTGGATTTATGGATGACGATACTAATGATAATAATACTTCGCAAGAAGAGCAAGATCGAACTAAAGCCATGTTGGAACAATTGAAACAGCGAATGCCTTGGAATCTACCGAGCACTGCCGCAAGTTCTGTTCAAGGTTATAGCATAACAATACCCAGTCCGGCTATTCAAACATCATCATCGAATGTAGTTACTAATTCACAGCCAATTCAATTGCCAATACAAGCATCAATAACACTTCAATCATCACAACCCCCTCCACAACAACAACAGCAACAGGTGCAATTTGTACATTCAATGCCTCAAACGAGTCTACCGACATATAGTTCTTCTATTACTTCGGTAACAAATCAAAATGTGATTAATCAAAGTGGTTGGCATACGCAAGCATCGCAAATGACTACAAGTCCTGTTCATATAAAACCTCAAGTTCAACAACAGGACCAAATTGCTCAAACGCCAATAAATATTCCACAGCAACAGCAACAGCAACAGCAGCAGCAGCAACAACAACAACAACATCAACAACAAATAATGCATCAGCAACAGATACAACAACAAATACCGCAACAGCCACAACAAATGAACCAACATCCGCCACAATTGCAACAATTGTCGACAAATTTCACCCAACAAATAATAAATTCGCAACCATCACCACAGTTAACATCGCCCGCCCCACCTATGAACCAACAACATCAACAAATTACTTCTCAACCAATGATTGCTCAACAACAAACACAAACGCAACCACAACAACAGCCCAATATTCCTATGGTACAGCATCAACAAATAACACCATCACAACAAAAGCAAATCAATTCACATCAAATGCAACAGCAAATGCCTCAACAGCAGTCACAATTGGGACCAACGCCATTACAAAATATCAATCAACAAATTATCAATCAACAAGGTATGACTCAACAACAAACAATTCAACAGATGGGACCAGCGCAACAGCAGGTGGTTAATTCGCAGCAGCACATTGTTCAGCAGCAAATGGTAACCCAACAGCAAATGGTTCAACCACCACCACCACCACCACCACCACAACAACAACAACAACAACCCCAACCCCAACAGCAGCAACAACAATTAACATCAGAACAACGTCAACAGTTACTTCTTCTACAGCAGCAACAACAACAAAAAATCCAGCAAATATCGCAGCAGTTGCAGCAATCGGCGCCACAGGGTTCTCAGCAATTTGTTATCAGAGAAGGTCAACTTCAGCCACAATCACAACCACCGTCACAATCACAATCTCAACAACAACAAACGGGCCAAGTGATAAATCAAAATCAGCAAGGTTTTATTGTAAACCGCGAGGCATGGCAACAGCAGCAATATCATTTGCAGCTTCAGCGCCAACAGCAACAACAGCAGCAACAGCAATTGGGTGGCCAGCAGCAACGACCTGGTGGACAATGGACTCAACAACCGCCTCAACCACCACGACAACTTATTCATCTTGATGCTCAAACACATCAACAGTTACAACAAATGGATCCACAGCAACGCGCTCAATTTATTCAAAGAATACAAAAGTCACGCAATTTACTTCTTCAACGACAAATGCAAAGTCGTCAGGCACAGCAACAAGGACCACACACGGCTGTCATTAGAACACCGGGAACACCTAGTCAATGGATTCAACAGCCGCGGTCACAAATAATAAATCAAGTTGCTCCAGTACCAGGACAAAAGCCAATACATCCTGGTGTTCAACCACCGGCATTGACACCCATTAACGCTCCAAATCAAGTGATAGTTCAATCAGGATCGGGTCCAGTGCAATCGCAGCCCGGACAACCCGGACAAACTTTTCAACAAAGTCAATTAACACCTCAACAAATTGCCCAATTGCATTTACAAAAGCAGCAACAAGTTGCGAGACTTCAACAGCTTCATTTGCAACAGCAACAACAACAACAACAACAACAACAACAACAACAACAACAACAACAACAACAACAACAACAGCAACAACAACAGCAGCAGCAACAACAACAGCAACAACAACAATCTCAAACAATTCAACAGGATTCGCCGTCAACGTCATCACCGGCAAATTCACAAATACCATCGGATCAACAATTACTTTGTCAAACAATTAGTAATGCCAAAACAAAAACTGCACTCGCAAATATGTTAACAAATCGTTTACAAGGTGCTGCAACCGAAGGCAGTGCTGCCGGTCAACTGAGATTGATGACCGCCCAGCACAGAGCACCACCACCACCACCACAAGACCCAGCATTACTCGCGGCATATCAACGACGAACTCTTGGGAACATTACAAATGGTGCACCACCGGGAACCATGAAAATGCAATATGTATCAACGATGCCTCAACAGAAAGCCCAATTTTATGGTCATAATCCAAATCTCAAACTTCCGCCAGATCTCTTTTTACTGGGATGTATATTTGTTATCGTTGAATATGAAACACACTATTCGCCATCAGAGGTTTCTGATTGGAAACAAGTTATCGAACGTCATGGTGGTGAAGTAGAACCGCAATATTGCGCACGTGCAACTCACGTCTTGGCAATCAGTCAAAAACATCCGGTAGTAGTGCAAGCACTTCGAGAAGGCAAAAGATGTGTGAATGCACATTGGTTATCAGATGTTGTTAGCAAGCAACAGGTTTTACCACCTTGGCATGCACTACACTTTCCCATTCCATTCTCTGTGTCAGAAGTGCCTTGTCCCAATCATAACATTTCGTTTTCGGGATTTGAGGGTGAAGAACGTGTAAAGCTCAAAGCAATGCTCGACGCATTGGGTATTAAATATACTACTTATTTTTCGCGACACAACACCCTGTTGATTTGTCGCAGGCCGGATGGAGCCAAATATAAACGAGCGAGAGATTGGCAAACGCCTGTTGTAAATGCCCAATGGTTAATTGATCTTTTGTGTGGATCTTCGTTGCATCAAATTGATGCACCAAAATACCAACAATTTAGTGTGAGTAATCCATTCAGATTGGATTGTTCACTCGTCGCACACTTAATGGCCGCGTGGAAAATGCCAATAAACATTACACAGGAATCTTATGATAAAGTTAAACAAGTTGGTCAGGGTCCAAATGCAATAAGAAAGTACAAAAAGCCAAGATTGAATGGACCAATGTTAAATAAAGATCCGCATCTTTTGGGTCTTGATGAGCCAATTGTAATTAGTAATCCGGATCCACCGACTCCCGAAAAACAGCCGAGGATATTATTTTCAGGAACTAATCCCGAGAAACATGCAAAGGTATGTGAAAGACATATTGGAATAAAAACAAAATTGGGTGTTTCACATTGTCGAATATATGTTTAATTCTTACAGAGGATTAGAGAATTGGGAGGAGTTTTAGCTGCTAGTTGGCGGGACGCTACACATTTGATAATGCCGGCACCGTACAGGACAGTAAAATTTCTTTGTTGTCTGTCCAAGTGTAAATATATCGTAAATATTCAGTGGTTACATGATTGTTCAGCAAAGAATACATTTGTCGATGAATCTTCATATATTTTGGGTGATGCAGAGTTTGAAAAAAATTTTAATTGCAATATTGAAAAAGCTCTTGCAAGCCCCAATCGTGGATCTGTACTTAAGGTAAGTAAATGAAATCAATTTTGTTTGAGAACATTCGTAAACTGTTCGAAGTTTGGATCAAGTCGACAGACTTTAATTAGTTTGTAAATAAATTAATTATAATATTGTAGGGTAAAACGTTTTACGTGACGCCAAGCGTCGTGCCATCGCCCGTAGCGTTTGCTGAAATTATTGAGAGCGCTGGTGGTATTATGGAGAAAACTCGGAGATCTCTTGTGCAAATACAGGAAATCAATTCTGGGAAAATTAATTATATTATTATCACTCATGACAATGATCTTCATCTACTCACTGATGTCACTCGAGCGAACATCCGTACGTATATTTTTTTATCTTTTATAAAATTTTCATATTAATTAAATCTTTTATAAATGATTGCTTTTCTTTCACAATTTATTTAATTCCTCCTTTTAATTAATTAATTTTTTGTTTTTTTTTTTTATTGTATTAGCAGCTGTAGTCAGTGCTGAAATTGTTTTGGGTGCTATATGCAGACAACATTTTCAAATCGATGCAAATAATTTGTAATCATCTACACTGTGTCTTTCTATTAATTTATCGTAAAAGAATATATTACTCAATTATTTTTCAAATTGGAAAGTATTTGATTTACTTAAAGGGACAATAAATATACATACTTTTTACTAAGTATATTACATAATACAATTCATGAAAAGAAATAATCATTTTTATTTTATATATTGAGATCTACAATTGTAATTGTAAATTTATGTATGCCAACTGTTAAATAATTCATTTAAACAATTTCCTTATTTGCACTCTCTTCGACAGTATCACCAGTTTTTTCATTTAAACTTCCCATTTCCCGTTCACCTATCTTGTCACTCATTTGTCTTCGTCCATTTCCAATTTCATCACCATTATTAATTAGACCCACTTTTACTGGTTGATTTGGTGGACTTTCCACAGATACCTTAAGTAAAATCGGTCTGTCACATGGATTCATGCAGGGCGTGCAATTTTTCTTCGATGATAACGGAGATACAGGCAATAAAGAAGTATGAGGAAATCGAGATCGCATGTATCCTGGTTGCGATACTATTGGAAATGGACTAAATACAAAATTCGGTTGTCTGTAAATAGGATCGAATTGTGGTCTTACTGTGGTCCATGGATGCGAAAGTGATCGTGCCAATGGTGGTATAGACGGTACTGTCTGCCGATATGGTGGCGGATGATATGCTCGATCGAATTGAGCCCCTTGACCGAGATTCGCAGGTGGAATATCGGCGGAATTCCGCATTATGTTTTTATTAAATTGATTTAATTTCATTCGGTTTATTTCGTCATTTGATTCTTGATGTTGGGGTGGTCTCGGTGATACTGGAAGTTGTTTTCGACCATAATCAAATGCATGTCGATGTTTGTCAATAAGATATGGGTATGTCAGTGGTGATCGTGGTGGTGGTGGTGGTGGTGGTGGTCGCATATACGGAATGTAACGTGGTTGATAATATGGAGTTGATGGTGAAGATCTTGAAAAATCTGACCCCATTTGATGTCCATACCGTGGCCAAGTAGCCATATTATAACCATTCGCAGACGGCATATAATTTGGTGGCAGCATAAAAATAATTGGACGATTGCAGGGTGGTTCAGAATTTACTGCATTTGGCATTGGCCATGTTCTCCGTCCAAAATTCATATTAGCAGGCATACTTCGTGAATTATCATTTTTCGTTTTCCCATCGGATGAGTCGCACTTATCGTTATGATTGTTCGTCAATCTATGAACATGACTCATCGACCTACTACCACTAGATGCTTCATTGTCATCTGTAGCCGATGAATTCCCCATTGATGAGTCAATCACGGAAGGAGTGTCATTGTCTTTATCAGAATTTTGGGATGTATTATTCCTTTCTGGTATATTAATTTTTTTTAGGCATATCACGTATTTTTGACCCATATCAAAAGCAAAATATATCGTGTAATTGGGTGAAATATTGCTTAAAAATTTTTGCCAATCTTCTGAACGTTCATCGTGACGATTGTAACTTTTACGATAAAGGCAAAGAATATCATCTTCTTTTTCAACATTGTCAATCATATCCTTCCATCCATCGAACTCAAACACAATAGATTTATTAGATCCCGTTTGTTTTTGTTCATCCAATGCCAATTTAATAATATTCGCGGCTTGTTTTACGCTTTCATTTGCTTGCGTTGAGTTCAAAATTTCTTTCATTAAATCATCTGTTGTTAATGGTGCTGATTGCTTTGTAACTAAACTAGCCAACCAATTAGGTCCACCGTCATCCTTCAAAAACTTTCCAACAGTTTCCAAAGCTTCTGTAACATCTCTAAAAATAATTCAACATGCATCAGCATTGGCTTCAATTTTATTCTTAAAATTAAATTTAAATATTATACAATACTATATTTATTATATCATATTCTTACTTTTGTGTGGGTAAATTTACTTCTGTCAAAATCAATTGCGTAGACGAAAGCAAAACAAAACTCACAAATATCCAAGGATAAATCATGTCTGCTGATACCTGTCAGAAAATGAACTGCATTCGTTGACTTCACTTACATTCGTTGTGTTACACGGATAAATCTTTTTTTATTTTTTTTTTTTATTTTTTATTTTTTATTTTTTATTATTTTTTTTTTTTTTTTTGAGGGGGGTTTCAAGGACAAAAATTTAATGAGGAATCGCACCTCGATATCAACTTATTGCACCTCACACCAATTGTAATTATATTCCTATGCGGAAGGAAGTTTTAATTGAACGTTTGATACGGTAAATTCATGGACATTTATGATCCGTGATAAGAATGTTGAATACGCCTGATTTTGTTTTCTCTAACTTGTTGAGAGGGAGTTTATATGTGTGTGTGTGTGTGTGTAAAAGAGAGAGAAATAAAGTGAGAAAGTCAACTTTATCAGGTGACAATGATCTTCTTTTTTTTTTTTTTTTTCCTTCTTTCAATATATTTATTTTATCATATTTTTTTCAATAGTTTTCATATAAAATTAATTGGCAACAATTTTATTGAGTGTTAAAAATTTGTTCTTCTATCCAATCTGTATATTTCGCAGCGTCTACGTAAACAACATATTGCGTCAAATCGCACGTTAGAGTTTCCCGATCGAGTATTGATAAGGAAACAACACCACGTAAATAATATCTACCAGATAAAGGATTAAAAATTACTAAAGCACTACCGCTGTCACCGTTGCACGGTCCTCTACCATCTCGGTGACCAGCACAAAATGTTTTGTTTGACGTTGATTGTATAAAACCAATATTACTCCTCAAACAGTCCTCCTGTTGGCAAATAAATTATCCATTATTATACACATATCAATTTACAATGTCATTCGATAAATTGAAATTACCTGAGAAACAATTGGTACTTGAGCAAGTCTTGGTTCCGCCAAGTGTTGACTGCCTTTTTCATCCCTCCCCCAGCCAACTACGTAACCTGAATGGTTGACAATAGTTTCGAGATTTGTTGGACCTGACCAAAGACATAACGGTTGAATAATTAAATTCATTATTACTTTATTTCGAACAATTAATAGCGCTAAGTCTGCGTGTGCGTTGCCATTATTTTTATATTCGGGATGAATACGTATATCCGCTACATCGAAATTTTCTATATTTTCGTCTCGCCAATTGTCAAGATAATGACGACCCAGTGACACTACAAAATTATTTACTGGCATTTCTTGTCCATTTACCCATCTACAGTGAGCAGCTTAATGTAAATTTGATAATTATTCATTTTATTCATGGTAATTTTTTTATACTTTTCACTCATAAATATATATTTATTTTTTTCATTTTTATCACCTGTTAGGATATGCCGATCAGAGATGAGGCTGCCAGCACATTGAAATTCAATTTTTTTTCGAGTAACAAAAATAGCGACGAGCCACGGCCACTGTCCTGGCCAATTTTTCTGTCCTTTGGCTATTAAAAAATTAATGGGTTCTCTTGGTTTTCCACAATTTTCACTGTGACTAGAACTACCAATCGAATGAGAAATCATTTTACTTGACGGCGGTTTAAATGCAACTGGTAATGGCCAAGGTGTGATTGTTGGGATTATTAATGGTGGTAGTATATTTTCTTTTGAATCAGTTGGAAGTGTATTAACTCCTGGTGGATAAAGAAAATGCTCCAGGAAAATATTTGTCACAATTGGACCAAGAACTGTTAATTAAAAATTAAAATAATTAATTCATTTTGATAATATAAATAATTTTTAGAGATAGATTTACCTCGTTGACCAATGCAGTATTGTCGATTATTAAATTTTATTTCAGTTAATTGAGGAATGGGACGTGTAAGTGGAAAGAAAATATTATAAATCAATGATAGGCCTTGTTGAATAGCTTTAATCGAGTCGGATCTTGATCTTGCAAGCTCCAATTTTCCTACATATTGCTAAAAAAAAAAAAAAATGATTTATTATTAACTTATATATCATATATATATATATCTACATTTATTATAGTTTACTGCTTCATTTTCACTATAAATAATATAACATTATCTTACTGTTGGTAAAACGGTTGCGATACTAAAACTCACACGAAGATGTAAAGCAGCATTTTGAGGTGGATGTGGTATCTCAATTCTTCCATAAACTTCTTGAGTTTTGTCGTGTATCAAGTATCTAAACACATCCGGACACGGCGATAGACTATAGCACATGGTGAGAAAACACAATGAAAGGCTTAATAATTTTACTGTAATCATTTTGAATTTTGTCTCTATGAGAATAACAGACAAATCAATCCATCGGACAAGTTCTTCATTGATGGATTGAGGATTGTAAATTCACGTATTATTTTTACTATCCATTGTGTTCATATTTTTGTTTGATATCTTTCGGTTATTTATAAATTAATTCATGAGTCTAGGAAAAAAAAAAAAAAACCAAAAAAAAAAACCCAATGTTTATAGATGCACGCACACATGTACTATTAATATGATAATATAAAAATTACTTCTTCTTAACCATTTCAGATATATCATTATTGTCTTTTACTTATTATCATTAAATAATTGGTAAGTCACAACACTATTTGTTTATATTTTTTTTAAGATTCACATGTCGACTACAAATGAATGAATATTATGGGCTTCGGAGAATTTGTAAAATGTGCGTTGCGGTTGAATACATTACGAGACACAACGCAATGAAATGATTGTGCATGACATCATTGATTGCATCATCGAATCTGACAATGTAAAAAATTTATAAACAAATTGTACATTATGATTGATCAATTGCAATGTTTATATTTTATACGACTATATACATTACAGCGATCTAATTTGTTTAAAAAATTTCTTAATTCATCACGAGGAAAAATAATTATTATAAATTATTCTATAACTACTTTGAAAGTTATTTATTCATGAATCGGAATTCATTGTATCCGAAATTTATTCATTCAAAATTAGGTAATAAAAATTCATGCCTTGATTATTTTCAATAAGCTAATTGAAAAATAACAAATAAACAAAAAAATAATAATAACATCTGTGAATGCAATTCAATGGGGGTACAATACTCCAGTGTGCACGATACGCGTTGCTCGATTATTAACTCAAGTGCTTATTGAAAATTATCATAAAGAATTTGAATATAATCATGTGAAAGAACAACCAATATAATTCAAAACATTGTTCACTTTTATTGTATATTATTCTTGCCCGAAATTAGATACAACTGCAGTTTTTTTTTTTTTTTTTTCTTTTTCATGTGAATGAATTTTCGAAAAAGGTATGGACTCTATCGTAGTCACCATTTTATTTTCATTCTTACATAATCTTTTTTTCTTCCATTCATTTGTTCCATTTATTCAATCATCATTCATATACATAAATAAATTGCAGATGGATATATACAAGATTTCATTACTTTTTTTGATACGAGCTATTACGCGCATACATTCCATCTATTTCTTTTTTTTTTTTTTTGTTTTTTTCTTTTTCATTCACACATCACCTTGCACAGAGGCATACACCTTTTTTTTTATTTTTGTTTTTTGTAAAGATTCTCTAGAAATATTGAGCTTGGTCTGGTCATTATACATAATAGATGTATTTGTTATCTTTTATAATCTTTTATAGTTTTTTTTTTTTTTTTTTTTTTTTCACTTTGCCTTTCATTTTAAATAAATTAAAAATTGTATTTGATTTTTCTTTTTTTGTTTGTTTGTTTGTTCTTTTTTTTTTTTCATTTCACATCCTAAATCACTCGACGAATATTATATTTAATGAAGAATGTATTTAATAATTGATAATGTTAATTTTATTATTAATATTAGTTTTTTTGGTCGAAACGATAATCGTGGTCTGAATATGTTTATTTACTTTGCATCTCTACTTTTCATCCAGCTCAATATTTTTTCATCAAAAATCTATGCAAAATCATAAACATTCATAATATAAAATAAAAAAATTATTTGTATCTAGTACTGATAAATTATTTTACATGGTAGCCTAAAGGAATGTAGTACCAATCAACAATTCATAATATTCATTTGTATATTTATTTTTTATTTTTTGTTAAATTTTTCCATTCTACTTAATTACCATATCGTCATTTATATTCATTGGACTCTACCAAATACTTATACTTTAGTTCCGAGCAATCCCAAGTATTATATTCTCTCAGGCACCAGTGAGTATTTACAGTCGAAAAATGAAATGTACGTTTTAAATTAATCATTAACAAGTAGTTCATTTGAATTCAGACAAAAAGAAAAATACGCGGAAAAATATTCATTCATATTGTCGTTGATGAATGGCAAGGTAATCCTCATTCACTGAACAAAACAAGTTAAGTCTAATTCACAATTGTGCATATATTTCTCATTCTCCAATAAATAAATTTAGCAGTATCGAAGAAAAAAATATAAAAGAAAACAAAACAAAAAAAAAAAAAACTAACTCACATCATAGTCTCATTGCAACCGATAAATTTCGTAAAGTCTGGTAATTGGCATTGATCTTCGGAGAATTTCGCGCCATTATCCGTACCACTTATGCTCATCTTACTGTCACACTCGGTTTGACTTATTTTATTTTTACAATAACATAAAATCTCTAAAATTTCATTGATACGCTAGGAACCTGGACTCGAGCTCTCATGACTTCGTCTTCTAGCTTCTAATTGTTGCGCAAGCATTTCCACTTCCCAATTATCATGTCTGGGCGCATCATCAACATTATAATCATCAGCACTTTTTCTTCTTCCAACAGATCTTCGTTCTTCCTCTGATTTACTGTCATCACTGCTTGATCCTAAATCAATCGCAACATCATCTCTCCATAAGCTCTGGGGTGAGATAGATCTAGGCAAATCTTGTAATTGTAAAGTTTCTTCTTCTGAGTGTTCTTCCCATGATCTACGTTTGCGTGAATGATCGGATATTGGTGGCGAGCGTCGAAACTTTGGCTGCGCTGTTAAAACAGTATCAACTGAGCCATCACGCATAAATGGATGATCTTCGTGATCATCCACTAAATCATTCTCTAATGAAATGTCCAAATCGGTATTGTCATCACTTGAATTTTGAACGTGAGCAATATTACATCGCTCCAATTCTTCAATTCTACTTTGTAATTGAGATATTATTTCATCGCGTTTATGGATTTCTAATTCCATTGATACAACCTGCTGTTCGAACTTGCTTAGAATATCCTCCTGAAGTAATAAATAAATAAATAAATAAATAAATAGATAATTTTAATAACAATGGTTATTTATGAAAAAATATAATTTCATCTTACTATTCGTTTTTGTATCACCTCCTTGATACCAGTTACTAATTCACCGAGATACTCATCTTCCTTTGGTCGCGATACTATTTGCAATATACCCTCACTGTTCAAAGGACGGAAACTAAGTTTAGTGGGCGATGACAGTGTGACTTCACCAAACATCTCAGAAAATTTGTCATCTGCCAATACATTTTGCGATTGTTCTGTTGGTGGGCTTTGCAAGGTATAATTAAATGTCACGCTTTTAGATAATTTTGAATGTCTCGCTGCATAACCCTCTATCGTTGGAGCTCTCATGAGTTTTCGTAATTCTGCTGTAACTGTCTCGGGATCTGGTGTGGCCGTTGATGTTTCTGAACTACCTGTTCGACTGCCAGCCGATAATTTTTTCAAGATACTCTTCAAGTTTCGCCTCTCAAGCGTTTCATTTTCTGGAGAAATTGGATCTGACGGTGAACTCGATGAACGATGTTCCTAATGAAACAGAAATCCGGTAAAAATAATATTTGAAAATGCATGTAATTTAATTTGTAAAAGATATTTTACCCGATTTAATTTTGCCAGTTTTCTTGTATATTCTATTGCACATGCCTCAGAATGACTTCTCGTTAGATTTCCATCAAACTCAGATTCAGTTACATCACCGCAATCCAAACTCGAGCTTCTTACAGCTCTTTCCAATTCCGCAAGCTTTTGTCGTTCATTAAGAATTTTTAATTTTTTAACAAATGGAAGACTACAATACTCAGGCGAAAGATCATCGACAGAGGAATACATTTTTGTTTGCTGTCTTATATAAACAAGATTTTGTTTCATCTGCATTTTTCTTACAGGTGGACTTTGTGGTAATGACACAATCGGCTCTTTCACTGTTAATGACGCGTTCTTCAACATTGCCCAAGATTTTTTAACTCCTGTATTGCTAACATTCTCCATTGGCACAGGGGCGCTTTTTGATTTCATTTCAGGTGATTTTATTCGTGATTGATGCTGAGTTGATTCATCAATATTGCGCTTGTTTGGCAACAGTTTGTCCTTTGACACAGTTTCTTTATCGACAATCGGTTCAACTTCATTTTTTGTCTTTAATAATGATATCCTTTGAAATCGTGGAAGATTTGGATTCATGGGATTTAGTTGATCATCAGCGATAACTTTTGTTGATGGAATTGAGGATGATTGTGTTGAATCATTAAACGGAGGTTGTGGATCAACTAGATGTCGTTTTTCCTCACGCTCTTGTTTCTCTTTCAGCAATCGTAAACGCGCTAGCAATGGTAGACCAGCACCTAATGGTGAAACTGGTGGTTCCACTGATGCAGTCGTTTGCTCTATTTTTTCATCGTCAATTTTATTTTGACGCCTGAGTGGTGGTATTTTCGATGTCAATGGCTGTAATTCCATTGATTCTTCTGGTCGTGTACACCGACGACTTTTTCTCAAAACATTCTTCAAACCCTTCACGTCACTCTTTAGTTTATCAACAATTCGTTTGCCTGTGCTATTGTCTGAAGAATCGTGTCCAGGTGATGTTGGTACACGAAAGGCACGCGCCACTCGTTGGGCTTCCATCAAACGTTTTCGACCTAAATTTTGCAAGATCTCTTGAGCTTCAGGATAATCTTTCATTGCTGCCAAAACATCTTCGCGTGATAGACTAAACAACTCTGAATAACCGACTGATCTCACATCCGCTGTACGTCTAAAACATAGATATTTATACGTATTAATAAAAAAAATAGATTAAAAATTTTATGACTGATTGGACGAGGCGTTGTTCTTTACATCACTTACTTATTCAAACCATCCAAATTGAGAATACCAATTTCCCCGAAGAAATCACCTGCTTTCATTGTAGTAAGTACTCGACCCGTTTCACTGATTACCTCCAAGATTCCATCAGCAATAATGAACATTTCCCTTGCCACTTCACCCTTCCGACATATTGAATCACCGGGCGTAAATATGTATGCCTTCATTTTGAGTACAAGATCGTGAAGAAACTCTGGTTGACATTCCTAAACATGAATAATATTTACTATAAATTATTTTTATATACAATTTAATGAATGAAGATATTTAAATCTCAATGATTCATAAGGCTTTATATATATTTATACATCCATCGGATTATATACATAACATTTTTTTGTTTTAAATTAAATTGATCATTATAAATTGTACTTTGGTGTGGGTTGATGAAAGGTTTTCATCCACGGTTTTATCAAGAGGGGATTAATCATTGCAATTGACTGTACCATAGTACTATTGAATCCAATTACTAGTGTTATGTAATGACAGATCGTGCTATAATAAAAAAAAATCTCAATCTGTATTTTTTTTCTTTTATTTTTTATTTATTAATTATTATTATTATTTTTTGTTTTTTTCTACTCAAAGCGTCGATCTCGCTTTATGTCCTCTTGTACCGCTCTGCCTATTGGTGATGATTCAAGGACTATTGTTCATAGAGTTGATTCGGCGCACATATCACGAATTCGTTAATAACGTTTCAAAAGTGATAGCTGAAGAGTTGACCTATATTTTCAAGATCGAATATACTATTTTTCGCTTTTATTATATCATCAACATTATTAAAATCTGCATAAAATTAAAAAAAAAAAAAAAAAAGAAAAAAAAATGAACGTATACAGTGGATACAGATGAAAATAATAATTACGTAATATCAGGTATTTATTGAATTTTTATAAATTTTTTTAATATAAGTAAATTTTCAATAATTGGCGGTTGTTTTGGCATTGATATATTGAATAGAGAATATGAAGTTCAATATGTATTTGTGATTTCGATATTGTTTACATTGTTTATCATTAATTGTCTTTTTAATTTCCAACAAATTCATTGATATATTTTGAAATAAAATTTTAATTTTCTCTCTATACTGTATTTATCCAATGGAATGTGTAACAATTGATTATTGAATATTGAATTGTCGGTCAAATATAATAGGCATTGCACATAATTCAAATTTGTAATGCTTTGAATACAATGATGATTTTGCTTTCAATATGAAAATCTCACGTATATTCCGTTGTCGAAAACTCATCGAGAAATTTAATTATTTGGCACCATAACTTTTCAATCTATCACGGTAGCGAATGATATTCAAACACTAAATATTCATATATAATCTATGAATATTTATGAGGTTGGATTTTTATTTTGAATAAATCTAGATTAGTCTTAAACGGTATACATGAAAATTTATTATATTTTTATTGTAAATAAAAGAAAATAAGAATGAAATTTACCTGAAAAATAGTTACTTTCTTGAGAACAGACAAATTAACATGTAATGCAAGTTCAGTCTTCAGCTTATCTGGCAAAAGTCCAAGTGCAGTGTTAATATCACCTCCACCTTGTATCCTTCCTCGAGACCAACTATAGTCATACCATCTTAGAACGCGTCTTTTCATGCCACCAGGTACCTTGTGATGTCTCATATATGTTTTAGCACCATCAAGAAGTCGTTCAAATTCCAATCTATTAGCATTTCTGTTGGTGATGACATTGCCCACTTGGCCAACAATTGTTGCGAATATAAAGACGCCAATGAGGTAGCTGACTATCGTGAATACGTATCTGCATGTGGACACGGCAAGAACAAAAGAGAAGAAAAAAAAAAAAAAAAAAAAAAAAAAAAAGAGAGAAGATCAGTCGTGATAGTTTCGTTGGCCGAGTATGGTTGAGCGGCCCCGCCGGAGCCTTCCTCCTCATTTATTCATTTCATATATTATCTTTTTTTTTTTTTTTTTTAATCAAATCCGACCTTTTATTCTATTTTTGTTTTTTATTATTTGCAAAATTTCATTATTCGAAATATATTTCCCAACCTCAAATCTTATATTTATGCGTCCTAATTTCGCTAAGTATTCATGGTCTAATTAAACAATAGACTTGTATAATTTTATTGAAAATAAGTACAGACTTATGTAAGAACAACTGTGGAATAAAATCGAATAACAAAACAAAGTAGATGTCGTAACAGTTTTTTGTGAAATAGAAGTGTATAAAAGACAATTGAAATAATGTAAATAATATAAAATTAAAAAAAAAAAAAAACAAAAAAAGTATATTATCCATTGTCAACTTTTAAAAATTCATTCAGATATAAAATACACACACACACACACACACATTCACACAACTCCCCATTGTTACTCATGAAATGATGGGTATTACGTGGATGAAATGCTCGTTCTAGTGAGTTACTAGGGCAGGTTATAATGGGAAATAGCGATGAAAGTGGTGAGAATGACATTGTAAATATAGATAGATAGATATCGAGAGAGAGAGAGAGAGAGAAGTGGTGTTGCCCCAGGACATTTATCCTAGATGGAAAATTCGATTGAATCGCGATACGATCAATATCTATTTGTCAAGTAGACATCTACATCTAGGCAATTACCTGTGCAAAATTCTCATAAAGATATCACGTATGAAATGATAGTTGAGTAAATAAAGTATATTATAATTGAGATACGGTGTAACGTTGTCAGGCGATGTGCCAGAATGTTTCCGTAGCAATTAATGTTATCCTTCTTGACGAGTTTCTCGTGTAAATTAATGTACACTTTGTTTCAGGACATAATAAACATGACTACGTTATACACTGCAACCATTAGCAATACTTCAATGCTTCACTTTATAACGACAAGTGAACATTGTAAATTATCATTTTTATTATTCACATCGTTGAAGTTACAAATAAAAATGACGATGAATACCAATAATTTTTCATGCTATTGTTATATATATATATATATTTACAATGCATTAATTGCTGAATCGAAGGTAATCTACAATTACTCAATGACAATAAGTGCTCTCGTTCAATTTTTTAACAATGTAATAATAATGAGAAAAAACTTTGGTAATTTTTCAAGGTCAAGTACTTTTTTTTTTTTTTCCAATCATTATTTGTCAATATTCGTATTTTCTCTGATATGAAATTTTTAATTATTAACATCATATAATTTCATTGAATTTGTATTATATTATTATTTATTATTACTGTTTTTTATTCTTATAAATTTTTTTTTTTTTTTATTTTTTCTTTTTTTTTTTGTTTGTTTTCCAGATTTAATATTTGTTTTATATCTCTCGAACGGTGTAAATTTATGATATTTTAATCATAGTAATTCCACATATCGAAATTCTATCTGCAAATTGCTTTTCAAATCTTATTTTATATATCTCTTTTATCAAGTTTTTTATTTTTTTTATTATAAAAATAATGATTTTTATTATTACGTTTTATTGTCATTGTTATTTTCAATATAATAATTTATATGAAGTAGTGGATTGGTAAAGAAGAAGAAAAAAAAAAAAAAAAAAGTTGAAAAAAGTTTTTTCAAATGTAGTGTAATTGAAAAGTTTTTCATTCGAATTATTTTATCTGAACGAATAATGAACCATATAAATGACCAAGGTGGAATTAACATCATAGTGTACATGTATGCGTTCGGTGAATAAATTAATTACTGACATGCACACAATAGTATAGATGAGATCATGCAAAATCTATTGAAATGGCTCAATTATGACAAGAGCACTCTCTCTTCTCACGTATACAGATGAACACGTGATATATCCGTGCATACGCCCTTAATTTCTCTTCAATCCCGGCTACTGGAAATAATCTACATCGTATTTGATCAGACTTAAATACGCACACACATACACCATATCATACATTCTCATTTCATTCAATGTCGATTCATTTAAACGAAATTGCAATTAAACGATGTGCCTCTGTAAATTTGCAATTTAAACGTGCTGATAAATATCACACCAGGATCGTCATTGAGAATATCCTGATGGTGAATTTGCGCGCCGTTGAAGAAACTTCGCCGCATTGCGGAGCGTCCTCTGTCCTGTTCAACGAGAAATCCATGACCTGTTTTCCTTCTTCTAGTTGTTTCTAGGGATGAGAAACAGAGTGAGTGAGAAGCAGATAGATAGAGTCGTCGAAAATCCGGCGGCATTCCATCGATCCGTCCTCTACAATGGCGTCGCCACGATAAAATTTGATTGATAGTCCCATACTTTGCCATTTTTTTTTTTTTTTTTTTTTTTCTTTATCAAATGTTTTCATAATGTAACGTCCCATAAGGGCTATTATATATGCACGCTTCATTGAATCAAAAATGAGAACTGATTATCGACTTTATTCTGGATCAATTTGTCATCATCAATATTTGTCCCTGCCATAAATTTGCAATTTCTTCCAAATTATTATCTATAAATATTTAATGACGCATTATTTATTTATTTATTTATTTATTTTTTTATTTATTTTCCTTTATTTCTAGATGAATGACTATTGTCTATCGATAAAGATATTTCTCCAATGTTGATAGAATTTTGTCCGAGTTTTTTTCTGCAATTCCCACCTTTTTAGTAATTATCTCTTCATCCGTGTGGTACACAGTAAAACCACCAAACCAGCAATGGCTCACCACACACTTGACGTTTCTATCAACGTATATATATATACATTGGATTTATATAAATTGTATCAAATCAGTTTGCATTGAATATAGATAAAATCCTATACGATTTTATATTACATCCACAAAAATCAAATGTAAAATTCATATTTATATTTACCGTCTAATAAATTGTTTTTACATTTTTTTTTCTTTTTTTTTTTTTCTATTCACATTAATTTCTCAGTATCAATTCAATTATTTCATCACTGTATAAAGTTTAAATGTGTAGAATAAAGTATTCACAATGAGATATTATTTTTAGCTATGAATCATCCAGGGATGGACACGTGAAGTATTTTTTATAGTTGTCATTGTGACACGTTACGCGACGTAACAAGAGCAAAAATCATAAACATCTCGTCGACTGTGAAAAGAAAAATACAGCAGTACAAGTCATCATCACGTGTAAACGTGTCAAAAGAGAGCAAAAAAAAAAAAAAAAAAGAAGAAGAAAAATACAAAATAATATAAATGCAAAGAAAACGGATGAAAAAAAAAAAAATTATTGTTCAACATTAATCTACTCTTCGTGAAAGCTTACATGGATTTCTTCATTTTTATCTTTCATGGCACATTGGTTGTTGTTGTTGTTGTTGTTGTTGTTGTTATTGTTGTTGTGCTAGTATGGATGAGTAGTGTTTGTGATAAATTAAAGTCTGTATATATGTAAATATCTGTCAGTTTATTTATATTTATAGCTAACAGTATATTGTAGAAGTAGATAAACCTACAACCAGTCATTGAAGCAGATTATACATGACAACAACAATGCAAAATGTCGATTTCACAACAATTGCTTTTGAAGCGGTGCATTTTCACCTGATATGATTTATCACATGAGGAATTGTATGAGAGTATTCGCTTGCTTGCAACTTACACGTGAATATTATCCCTTTGGAAATCATCTGACTAATGTTATTCCACTAACCACCACCACCACCACCATCTGCCTCTCGTTTTCCCTACTCAACAACTATCATGTCTCATATAACTCGACCTATTTTCATAAAAATTTATGTAGAGCATCTACCCAAAAATTAGATATTTATATTCTCAACTGTGTAAATGCATCCAGTCCTACAACTTTCACATGTCATATTTTTTTATATAGTAATTATTAATATTAACGGTCATTTTAAGAATTAATTGCAAAAGGATAACAGAACACACATAGATCATGCACTCTTAAAAATTACATCGGTACATGTATTTAATAAATAAAATAATGTGTAAAAATAATTGACCATGAATACCGTTGCGAGTTAAGCAGCACGGAAAGGAAAAGCGCGAATATATAATGACGGGAGGTTGGCTTTTGCGGTTTTACTTTAATTATTTATTTATTTATTTATTATTATTTTTTTTTTTTCTGAATGAATTGTATATCATTATTTTCATTATTTTCATTATTTTTTTTTCTTTTAGAAACGATACATATACCCTCCGTTATGCTTGAACTGCAGTAGCCGGGACAGTCGGCCGCGACGAGCGAGGCTCCGGGGATTGCCGCCCGCTATGACTCTGCCAACACAACAACAATACTCCGCTCACGAGTCTAATTCCTAAATACTACTGTTTTTTTTTCTTTTTTTTTTTTTTTCTTTTTATGTGCTTTATATAGATATCATCGTCAATAAATAACACGAGCTTCTAGCTATAATATCACGCTGATTGTTTTCCAATCAAATTAATGATACGTATGTAAAAATATGAAGATATATATGTATATATATTTTTTTTTTCTTTTCATAAACTCGATTTGATCTAGATATATTTCTATTTTTACTAAAAAATTATTGAAGAAAATGACAATGTCCCTTTTTTTTTTCTTTTTTTTTTTTTTGAAGTCAATTAATAAGAAGGCTCGTGTTACTTTTTGGCTCAATAGAAATAAAGAATTTCGTGATAAGATAAAACACTATGGTATAAATAAATCAAGTATGTACAGCATAAATAAAGTGAAAGATTTTGACAAAGTATACAAAGTTGTGATATTTTGTAAGGTATGACACAGCGATTAGTTTCAGAAATTATCATCGCGCATATGTTCATATAAGTGTTTCATCTTATTTTTTTTTTTTCGTATTATATTGACAAGTGTGCAATAATATAGCGGTCTAACTCACTCGGCGTTGGTTTCAGGCGTGGGCAAATCCCCAATTGTAGTGAGAGTCAGTGTAGACCAATAGAGCGATCCAAGATATTTTCTCGTGAGTGTAGCATATTCACCAGGTCTATAAGGATATACCCAATCACCTTGAAAATCTTCAGCTTCACTCAGTAAATAGTAAAAGCATCCAAACCAATGGGCAAGTATCAGCAGTATATGAATTAAATTGAGAACTCTCCATAAATTTGGATAGACTGTTCTTGATTCTACCATATAGTAGTAATTATACACACGATACACCTTGAGAAATCGCGGAAATCTTAACATAGGATGACTGCCGAGATTAAATTGAAGTAAATCCAATGGTAATAGCGCTAGCAAATCAAGTATAAAGGATTTTGATTTGAGGTAGTGGCCAGCTAATTTTTTATTGTTATAAACCATTAATCCCTGTTCAAGATAACCTGTTCTAAATTGAACGCCAACATCCAAGAAAAATACAAGATCAGTAAAACCATCGCAACTCCACCAAACAGCAGGTGCAAGTGCTTGTAGTTCAGGTAAACTTTGTCTAACAATCAGTGTCCATAAATTGTAAAGTACACAGGCAGATAATAACATTAGCCAATAGTAATAGAAATTTTCATCGGGATTCACGACAGTTTTTGGTGGCCTTTGTGGTTTTCTTGGTCTTCTTCTACGTCTAGATGAATTCTTGTCGTCAGGATTATCACCCTCACCTTCTGCTGTGTCCAAAGTCTCTTGGCTTTCTGGTATTTGTCGGGTTGAGAATCTTTTCAAAAACGAATCCTCACGTTTTAACGGTGGCTTTTTTTGAATTGTTGAAATTGCCGATGATAATTGTACTGTTGTGCGAAGTTTCATCCATCTCTGATTACTCTTCGTTCTGCAAGAAAAAAAAAATTTATTTTCAGATAATTTTTTTTTTAAAATTAAACTCAAAATTTATTTTAATTCAATAATTTTCTTTTTTTTTTTTTTCTTTTTTTTTTCTTTTTTTCTGTTTGCATTTCAGAAATAATAGTGAAATTAATAAGTTTTAGTTGAAATTTATCAAAGCTGAAAGAGTAGTGAGAGAGATCAAGGAAGTTTAGATGATATTATTTTATTCTTAAACTTCAATTGAGTTGTGAGATATAAATTCATCTCATAAATGGCCTTGTCATTGTCGACGCGTCCATCGTCAACTTTCATCTTCACCGACTTTTCCTCTTTCTCTTTCCTCCCCCCTCCCCCCCCCCCCCCCTTTCTCTCTCTTCATCGTGAGTTTTATATTTATCAGAAAACATTTTTATCTCTTTCTTGAATTTTAGGATAAGAGAGGATTTATCTAGGTTTTTCATATATAGAATATTAAATGCAACGATTCTTACTACGCGAGGCGCGAGTAAACTTCTCCTTGATCCCTTAAAAACATCACCAAACTCGAGTGTATTTTATATTTAAAAAAAAAAAAAAAAAGTCATTACAACTTACAGTAATTTAATAATGTTAATGTATTTATTTTCATTTCATTATTTCAAACAATATAAAATAATACTTCGATATTAATTTTCATTCTGTGTCAAAAGACACAGACAGACGGACACATAAGACATTGACAGAGACACAAACAAACAGATAATAAAAAGAAGAGAGAAAAAGAAAAAGAGAAATACAGAGAGACAAAGATACAGGAAGAGAAATATAACAATATCACAGTATGTGCGTTAGAGATTTAAAAGAAAACACCCAGTAAAAGGAGGAAATGATACAGTGAAATATTATTCAATACGCGTCTAGATTACATTCCCATCGACACTTCAAGATATACGAGTATATGCATATTTATATTTAAACTTATATTAATATCTTAATTATAAATTATTCACTTGCAATCTAATTTATAATACAAAGTAAATTAGTGATGACATGACAATTGTAATTACTGTGAAATTCCATTAATCATTTCCTATTGATGTCATTGCTTATTTACTTTTAACTAACAAACTATAATTTTCTACACAGTTTCATCCATATATATGTTTTTATAAGAATCTAATATAATTGTCAATCAAACGAATGAATTCGTTAGTGCGTTATATTTTATGTTTATATATTCTAATCATTGTCAAAAGGGTGATAGCTAAATATATATATATATACATTTGTATGCATACTTCGTAGATACATGCACATTTTCAACGCAGTTAATCGATGAATAGATTAGTTATTTTATAGAGAGAATCAAATATGAAGAGATGCGACACAGCAGATATGACACTCCTGAAGGTTATTATTAATTCATCGATGAAGAAAGTAGCAGTTAGGTAAAGAATAATTAATTAAATTTAAAAGTAAAAAATAAAAATGATTTTTTTTTTTTGTTTTTTTTTTTTGTTTTTCTTTTCTTTTGATTAAAGTCCTCGTGGAATAGTTGGATGAAACTCTGATGTTCTGGTTGTGTAGTATACCTCTTGATTTTTCGCAGTGAGGAATAGAGTGCCATGACTGCGCGTACATTACTCCATTTTTGGGAACCTCTGGAACTACGTGGACGTCGTGCTGAGTCTGGCAGTGGTTCGGGCGTGTTGCTCTCGATCGAATCCAATGACACGGCATTTGGACTGAAACCGCTGCTGAATGACTTCCTCAGGGATGCGCGTCGTGGTAGACAACGTCTCGGCGACCTGAAGAATACAACAACCAACCCCGATTCCTATTCTGGTCACATGCTCACTTTACCACCATTCACCGTTATTATTGATGTCCTACTTAATGTCCGTCTGCCTGTCGAGAGTACATTTACACTAATCCATTTTAAAATGGACGATTAATATTTGGATTGAGCTATTTCCAATCGTTTCTCACACTCTGTCACCATGCCCTACTACTATAACATCATTCGAGAATGAAGTGCACAGAAGAAAAAAAAACGACACAGAAGAGAGACAGAGAGAGTGAGAGCAAAGCCTGTAGACACATCTGACCTGGTGTATATTTGCAAGTGTTATTTCCAATCAACTCTCGAAGTAATCGTGAATTTGACTTGGCTTATTTGATTTGGTATATTTAAAGGTCATGACCTATATACAACATATCCAATATGCCTGCCAGCACACTATTATCGTAATCATCATCATCATCATCATTTATTTCAACACACTACTCGTTAGCTTTTCATTTATATCGGCAATATTTCAAATACGTTTGAAGCCGAATATAGAATTTTAATTTATTTTATAGTTATTTACTAAAAATTGAATTGATATATCACAATAAATTTTATTTATTTATTATTATTATTATTATTATTATTATTATCTCATTTTCATTTTTAACTGTGTGATATCAATTTTTGATTCAATATTAATTCTAGTTAAATCGATCTATGCATATATAAATGAAAGTGTGTCTATATGAAGTCAGAGTTTGTAAAAGAAACAATTTAAGTAGACTACTTTAACTCAATGATATTTGGAAGAACGTAAAATACAGTTGGTTTGTGATAATAAAAATTTCCTGCGTAAATATAAAAAAGTAAAAATCTATGTTTGTGACAGTTATTCACTATTATTTACAAGGTGAGCATTCACATTTTTTTTTTTTTTTTTTTTTTTTTCTTTTATTTCTAGCATAAAGTTTTATAAAACATTTTGATGATTTCTTTTATTTATTTTTTATTTATTTATCTACTTACTGCTTTATGTATTTTCCAATATTTGCCAATACTAGATTGTAAAAGCTGTAAAATTCGATGTGAAATTTTGTTTAAATTTATTCTGTCAATATATTTTATAATTATAACTGGAATTATCTATTATTCAATGAATTAACATAAATTTGAATTTCAATCCAGACTAAATGACGTGTTACAATAGGATTTTATATTTTTGTATTCTCGTTTACAATTTTAAATTAGCGAATATTCAAAATTACTGTATTTTCGTTGACTATCTAATAATATCATGTGTTCACAACACATTTAAAATAAATCCTGCTGTGATAGTGAGTGTAATACACGCCAGCTGTATATAACGATGGAGGGAAGATCATATGCAATGAACATGATGGTGAGTAGCCTGACTCAATTTGCGCAAAATTCCCTGTGAACTTTCATGCCAGTGGCTTAAACAGGAAACTAGAGGAAGCATATGAGGAAAGTGGCAGTAACAGCAGCTGCAATATCACCATCACTTCCACCAGTGGCAATAACAACCAACAGATCCCGATCTATATCAGCATAAAGTATATATGTAGTTGTGGAAATAGCATTGATCCAATTACACATATTATCCAGATTCGCGGTTGAGTTAGGCGAACGAGAAGCAACTGGATCGTGCAATATATTATAATTAAATTGACACCGTTATAAGAGTGAAATACTTTTTACATTCCTATTTATTCGACACTAAACTAAGATTACATGAATACATATAAATTCTCATCGTCAAATTTCAATTTGGATATGCGGATTTTCCAAATGACTCACTCATGAAGAAGATGAAAAATAGAAGTTACTTTCTGTGCCATCCAATTTATCATCACCGTGAAATGGAAATATATGAATATATATATATATATATATATATATATAGGGCATTTCATATAATGTACATAGAGTGGTTTTTCCAAGTCTACTTCATACCATGAAAATACATCATTACACGATATCATATCGTGTACATACGTACATATATATATACGTAACGTATGTGTGTCGGGGAATACCTATATTGCTGACGATTGGATCTCGGTGAGGCCTTATTCGACATCGCTAACTTTACTGCTATTGGAACCCAAGTCGAATGTCTATGGAAAAAAGTTTATGATCTGTATCATGAGTGAAATAGGTATAATATTCCAACTTTATCAATTCACTAACATTACTTATATCTTTTATTTCTTAGTTTTATCACTATACACGAGATACTCTTTTAATTTTTATAATTTAAGTGGCCGTCGAAAAATTTCATTTATAACTCATTCTATCTCTTTCATGAACATGCCAATTTGTAATTTTTAACGATTCTCCCAAACAAAGAGGTGAAGAACAAGTGGACGAAGAACAGAAACGAGGTCTTGGGGGTCAAAATTTTATATCAAGGGTGTTGTAGCCTCTGAAGAATTGGGGGAAAAAAAAAAAAATAATAAATGATAATAATAAATAAGCAGAGAGACGCTTCAAAATGTTACAATGTAGCACACACTCAAGTATCACACTTTGAGGCTCAACCTTTGTCTCATCTCTGTGTAGTTGCTCCAATGCCTATGGGGCTGTTGTAAAAGCACGTTTCACTCGTCAACACATTTTCTTGATACGCGTTGCTAGCAGACTACAGTCAAGTGGCATCATCTGTATCTATTGCCTACTCTTCTCTTTTGCTCTCTCGTCATTTCTCAAACTCTCTTTCTCTCGTTCTGCTTAAAAAACTCAAATATCTGATTAAAACTATTGGAAACATGTGGATTTTATTTACACAAACTCTATGTAATATAAATAAATGAAAATGTATCATATATATATATATTTAATTTAAAGAAAAAAAAAAATCCTGATTCAATTAATTTCAACTCATGTCACGGTTTGTCTAACATTATCCGATAATTTCACTGCAGATGTCTGTCACAGACAAATAAACGAAGGAATAGGGAGATAGAAAAAAAAAAAAAAACGATGAAAAATAAGAAAAATTATAGAGGAGAGATAACAAGCTCCGAGCAAACTTTCGATTCCAATTCTCAAACGTCATAAAACCTTTTTATCATCATGATCCAAAAAATATTGAATCTATTTATTTGAGAAAAAAAATTTCTTGTGCATTTCGGAAGAAATACGTTTATATATATGTGTATGTATGTATGTATGTATGTATTTGTATATATATATGTGATAGAAGAAGATGATGAGGGAGTAGATGACTTAGTTATTGATGGTGGTGGTGGTGTGCGATAACATGTTGCCGACTGACCTCGATCGACCAGGACCATTGGACGGACGACTACTACTCTCTTCATCCTCATCATCTTCTTCTTCACGTGATGTTGCAAGTGAATGCGGTGCTGAAGATGGCGCACTGCTGCCAGAATCTGGCCCGGGGCCCATTCTCGATCCAGACGCAGCACTGCTGAAGGCGGATAGTGATGTTGGACCTCCACCCTGGGCCTCCTCGTTCTCCGCTCGATCCACCTGTAATTCATGAATGAAATAATTTAATAAATTTTGTGAATAAAAATGGATAATACTTTAAAAAATACCAAAACAAAATTGATATTAAAATTCTTTAATTTATCTTTCAAAAGTTTTAATGAGAGATAATGTGTATAACTTGAATATAAACGCATATCATGATAGATTTTCGTGGTTATTTCAAACAAGTTGAAAGTAGATACTTCACCCATTGACCACGTACATTGCGGTTGTCTGAAGTCGTAACTGTGGATAAGTGTCTACAATATATAGGATTCAGTTGAAGCAGTGCCAGTCTGAGAAGAGATATCGCTCCATCTAAATGTCTACTGTCTCACCTTGGATATCTGTACTATCGAATTTATCACGAGTTAAGATAGACAGTGAATAAGAAAATACATAGCTCTAGGTGAGCTCATTCTACAGTTTAAGTCTATTATCACTGCTTAATAGCCAATATATATTTTTTAATGAAGTAAAATGTAACATTTTTATACCAGAATATTAATAATTTTTTAAATTTTATTCCCACATTTACGTAACTGTATTTACATAATCATCCGAATATATTTCACGTGTTTCAGACTTACGTTGGACTTTAATATACATATATCCTGTGGCTCTCTTGTTTGTAATCACATGCACGATGTTTTGTTATGCAAAAAGGCTCCAATAAACGTCTGACACATTGTATTCATCAATCTACCCAGTGTAGAGGAAAATTATTGTAATAACTCTATAAATCGAAATCATAATTGCCAACATATCTTTATGTTTAAAAGTCACTACAATATTAATCACTACAATGTTAACATTATTTTTGAAGTGATGCATGTGAATGTGCCTTGAACAATTTTCCCTTCACAGGATGTCACAAATAAAAAATGATACCGATTTCATATTGGTGCCAATCGTTACCTAACAGCATAAATATAATCCAATTTTTTCATTTAAATAAAAAAATTAAGAATAAAAATACTTAACAGCATGGGTTATTATTATTTTTTTTTTATAAAGTTCCTATTGATTAGCAACTAATCGTAAAATTACGTAAAAAAGTTGTAAAAAATAATAAATAATAATAATAATGAGATGGTGATGATTCGAAAAATATTGAGTTTCGGATTTAAAGACAGCCCTACCATATTATCATTAATAATAATAATAATAATAATTTACTGGGAGATTGGTGGTGTGAATCTTAAAAATATATTTACACTTAAAATTTTTTCATTCATATTATTCTTATGTATAAATAACAAAAAAAGAAGAGTTAGATAAATTGTGAGACAGAAAAGAATGATGAATGGGGGTGCGTGTAAAAAAAACTTAGTACGTGCTAACGTACACACGTGCTCACATAAAATTCATGATTTTATTCGTTGATATATATATATATATATATACTAAATGACACTATAAAAAGAACGTATAATATCCTTTTTTTTTTTTTTTTCACCTCATTTTTTCACCATTTTTTTTTTTTTTTATATGTCTTATTTCCAATTTTCTTTATTTTTTTATATTTTATGTTTTGGGCAAACCTAGTCGATCACCACTCACAGTTCACCGTGATATTTTTTCTCCATGTGAATCTATCGGCCAAGGTTCGTGTGGCATTTACACTCCTGTGGGCAGAGCAAAGAAGCCTCTGTCCTATTTAATTTTTTTTTTTTTTTTTTTTTCCTTCCAACCTTTTTTTTTTACTCTTTATACGGCCAGGCGCTTATATCAGTTTCTCTTTCATTTTTTTTTTTTCTTCTTTTTATTGTTTTTTATCAAATCACTCACACGTGAAATGTCGTTGACATGTATAGATCAATTGCAATGACGTAGTAGCTGTTACTCTTTCGCTTCATCGGCATTATTTTCTGACGGGTTAATAAAATTGTCGGGTAAGCATTAAATTATTTCTTCGTAAAATTTAACGTCGACAAAATTTACTGCCATCATTATTTTTTTTTTTTTTTTTTTGTTTTTTTTTTCTAATATTTTTTTTGTTCCCCCATTTTTTTATGTGGTGGCACCAGTTGTCTGAAGTTTTCAGTGAGAATGAAAAATGTTATAGGAAACAAGGAAAAATAATAATAATAATGATAATAATAAAATTTTTCTCTGTATATATACGAATGTACATAATACTCAGGTCTGACTTTGCACTGCCTTTCACTACTGCTCATTTGTACGTCTGGATGTCTTGTAGAAATCAAGAATGCTAGACTTACTGATACTATACCGTATTTTGCATACTTACTCCACTTTTTAAATAAATAATAATAATAATAATAAATAAATAAATAAATAAAATAGGGAAAAAAATCCCTTTGAAGAAAATTCTCTTATCGTCGAGCGAATAAATTGACAATGGGGGATATGGGCATATTCCATTTCGTCTCAGTTCAGGTCAATGAAAGATACTTTTATTTTGTTCTCTCTATTTATACTTCTATTTCTTCCCTTCATTCTTTTATTATTTTTATTATTTTTATTATTTTACTACTGGTTGCCAGTGTGATCTCATTACAAATAATCGTATGAACGATATTTTTATTCTTTCTTATTTCTACTGGCGCTTATAGTTACAATATTAATCGGTATTGATTACTCGTGGTAATAAAATGAACGAGGTGGTAGTAATAGTATTGACAGTAGTAGTAGTATTAGTAGTAGTAGTAGTAGTAGTAGTAGTAGTAGTAGTAGTAGTAGTAGTAGTAGTAGTAGTAGTAATCAGAACACTTGAATTCCTATATCTTCACTGTACAAATTAATTCAATATTTTGTTTATTACATTATTAATATTTTTAAAATTAATTTATAACACTATGTACGAATAAGTATATCTGTATATCAGTGTTTTAAAGAGAATTATAAAAAGTAGAAAAGAAAAGTTTATATAAAATAAAAAGAATATCCACTCTACCATATACCACGGTTGCTACTCGTCAATTCTTCCTGCTCTAGTTACGTCAGAATGAAGTCTCAGAAAGCGGAGAAGACGAAACCGCACTCGTGAATCTTCTCAAACTGCAAACATAGGAGCCCTCCTGTTCTCTACACCACTGCAAGTTTCTTGTTAGTTGAAAGAAGAAACAAACGAAACAGACACCGGGACAACAACAGCGAAAAAAGATTTAGGACAGGAAGAGACAGAGGGAGAAAGGAATTATAGAAAGAAAAAACAGGGTAGCGAGAGATAGGAGAAGAATGAGAGTACAGTATGCAAATCTTTGCACTTTTCATGGAAAAGCACAAGAACGACTGTCGGATGACGATTTGTCGTATTTTTTTTTACGACAAAGAAACACAATATACTTTTTCTTCAATAAATGTCAGAGGTGATAGAGTAGAAAAATTATTCAAATGCATCGCTTCTTATAAAACAAGAATAAAAATAAATGATGACAAATATCATTGAATTAGTTTTATTAGAAAAAAAAAAATAATAATAATAATTATTATAACTAATCATTGTATTTATATGAAAATTTATATTTACACTCGTTTTTTATATTTACTCTAGTGAATGTCGTTCATGACAAGTATAAAGAATAAGCTGTGAAAAATGATTAGATCTTGCGCGAGAGACAACCCATAAAGACGATATGCCAGAAGAATTTCATGGCACGATTTTCGCAGGTTCAAGCGCTCGATAAAACCTTCGTATATAGTAACGATGTCAAATCACGTATAAACCATTGACGTCTACATGAAATACTTTTCCGGCTGTTCCTCGGAGTACTTGGTAGGGAGATGAAGATTTTAACGTAAATGTCGTTCAATAGATAAATTGGATTTGAATTTTTTATTTTTTTTTATTTTTTTTTATTTTTTCTATTTTTCATCGTACATATTATTTATCCAAATATATTTTGACCCACTTGATTTTAATCTATAAAATCAAAATTTATGAAAACGTAATATCATATACGTATGACTGTGTAAACAAATTGTATTTATAAATATTACCATATAATAAATTTTTGTGATATTGATAATATCTGCATATACTTTTTTTTTTTTTTCAATGTATGTAGGTATGTTTGTGTAAATTAAATTGTAGATTATTATTTCACGAATGACTTAAACATATATAAATATTTTATTTTTTATTTTCCAAGTAAACCGTGAAAATCCCGTTTACCCGTTAATAATTTGTAATGATCAAATTCAAACAAATCCAATAAATATAATATTTTTTCAATAAATTAACATAGAAAAGTCCATTTAGTTTGAAGCTAAACGATAATTTAACGACAATTTTACACATCAACAAATATAAATAGGGTATATAATATTAAATTGATGATTTCAATGAAATTTATTTCATTGACATTTGCTATAATAAATAAAATCAAGAGAGCATAAGTTAAATAAAAAAAAAGTCATGAAAAGTATTGATAAAATAATAATAATAATAATAATAAAACTGGGTCACGATAATTATTTTCCACCAGGAGCCTAATGATAACGCATGTCAAAAAAATTTTCTACCACTCTCAGAAAATCGTTTGCTACAGTAATCGTTGTTCTACCACCCACTGTACGGATTTTTTTCCTCACTTTTTCATCTTGTTTATCAAATGTTGAAAATTTTTATTGTTTTCATTAGTTTCTCTTGTTATTGATACATAAAATTGAATTGGCAAACGCAATCATAATTCATCAAACAAATCAACTGTAAATAATTATTAATTTATCAATCTGCACTAAATTTTCACCAATATAAAAATATATATAGTCAATTCAAACGTATTTATTGATTTGTATATTGAATCAGGGGAAAAATATTGAATGTTGATTATTAAAAAATTAATAAATGCAATTGAGATGACACCATCACTGTAAATATCTAATCATGAATATTTATAGAACTCACATTATATATATAATTTTTTCAAATGACCAACGACGATAAGCCAATTATATTCAATTATTCAATTTCTATCATACTTCAATTTGTATTAAATTATTCTCTGTACTATCGACACACCATTTAACTCTCTTTTAGCATCGTAAAGGTTTAGATGTGTCAATTCAATTACCCAATGTCATCTATATAATCCAATCAATATCATTTACGATTGTCATATTCCATGTGTTAAATATTCTCTTTATTTCTATCACGGGATTTTATAACCAAAAGTGAACAAAAAAAAATCCCATTGGCCTTTTAGTAATTCACGTTTTAATAAAGAGGATGAGATAATTGTGTAATTCTGTTATTTTATTTAATTATGATTAATACAATCAAATGAATTACACAAAGAAGAAATATAATGAATAAAACTTCCCGTCCGATAATTTTTTTTTTTTACTGTTGACTATTCATTATGTAATGTGGAATAATAAAATGAAAATAAAATTTATCGAAAATATTGTCATAGACAATGAAAATTTCTTACAAATTTTTTTTTTAAACACACTCTTGATACTCAACTATGTTTAAGGTTATCATTACAGAAGCAAATTGTATGATTTCCTGAGATACACAAAGCCCATATTGGCCATATTTGGTGAAGAATTTGAGTAGAAATGATACATAATAATTACCACCATCTCATAAATCTTCAAAAATACTACATATAGACACAATTTTACAACATCAGACTTTGTCATCGCTGCATGTAAAATAAAACCATGAAACCAAAGAAGAAAAGAAAAAAAAAAAAAAAAAAAACAACAAATTGTAGATTATACGTGTTTAACGTGTTGGCGTTATACATTTGTTGGCATTATGTTCATGTACGTGGTTTGCCATTTCGCATCGTCGAATCCATACATGTACCTTATTCTATGAGAGGAAAGAAAGGAAACTCCCCTTTGTTATATGTACGAGGGAGTAGAAGAGAACAGGGATGAGGAGTTTTGGATGTGGTCCAGCATCAGTTACGCTCGTGTGATTACTCGGCTTATTTTACGACGTTGGAAACAGGTGAATACAACTGACCCTGGCCAAAAGAGACACAACCGACGATCCATAATGCAGTATCAAATGTCATTCTAAATAACATTTTTCTACTTTTTGTTTTTATGATCTGTTTGTATTTATTTTCATTCTATACTTTTTATTTTTAGTTTTTTCTCACACGGAGTCTTAAAAAATTTTTTTTATTTTTTATTTTTTTTTGTTTTTTTTGACAAATATTAGAACACTCAACTGAATTGAAATGCTATTTCAAAAATGTCAATAGAGCCTTTTTCTTTTATCAACTATATAAAAAAATATACAATTTTATGCTATATAAATATATGTGTGTAAATGTCCAATGGTAGACGTGATTGAAACAAAAAATAAAACCACAAAAATATCATATAGACAATAGGTAAAACCATTTTTTGCAAGCCTCGTGTATAATATTAAAATTTTTTAGCACCGCATCCATGAAATGCCCAAGTATGAAGTTTTTATGATCAACCAAATAATTTCTGTAGCTCATGTCAATTCATTTATTATTTTAAGCAATAAATTTTTGAAGAGATGTGCCGTCCATGCAGTAATATAAATTTGAGCTCAAGCATATGACACTCATATATCATTACATATATATGTTTTGTGTCTACCAATTTTTTATGGACACTATCCAAATGTCTTTATCACCTATCATTATTAATATATAATGGAGAATTTTTGTCAAATATTTCATCGTCATGAAAAGTTTGATAACAATAGGTGAATATAAAATGTTCAGTTAAAAATAATGCATCAAGTATATTTATGAAATTCGTTGACATGACAACAATTTTCATGTCAAACTATTCAAGCGAAACGAACTGATGGTGAAGTTTGCGGAATGAGACGAGGAAGAGATAGAGTAGGAGAGCAATGTACGAGAAACAGTGAGTAAGATGGACAGGAATAGAAAGCATCTCATTGGAAATTTGGTACTGGTAGTGAAACACCTATTGGAGTCATTCAGATGGGTTCAAGCGTCACGTTAGTGTCAAGAGTCTATGGAACAGTTAAGTGGAAATCAAGAGAAAGAGAAAGAGAAAGTGAGAGAAAGTGAAAGAGAGAGAAGCTGATGATAAAGTGGAAATTACAGAAGAAGAGAAGAGAGAGGGGTGTAGGATGGAGACAATTACTGTTTTGATCAGGCAGAAACGTACCAAGAACATATTATTCAATAAGAGAGATAAACCTTGAATATTTAACATTGGGAATTATATCTAATTGTCCTGTTCATAGATAATTTTTTGTGCTGGATAAATGTAAAACTCAAAATGAAATGAGTTAAGCATCATACGTTTTGTTGACATAACTATGAAGTAGTGTTTTGAGTTGACCTTTTAGCCACATACATAAAATAATACCATATACCGATATAGTTAATGGAAGAAAACTATTTACACAATCTACAACTTTTGTCTGTGATACTTACAACAAACTTTTGACGTCTTTAATTTTCTAAATGGATAGTATTGTCACAAAACATAAAACAAAATTTCTTTGACTTGCATCAAAAATTGTATCTGGATAAAAAAAAATTTTTCAAGTTTGTGTTTGTACAAGAGTTGATAACTTTGAAAAAAATCTCAATTTACTATTGTAGTTAAGTACAGAGTTCTCATTCATGTGTAATCAATAAATAATCAATATACCAAGTCATTCATGATAGATATGAACACAAGAACAAAATTCTGGCTGGATCACAGAGTAAAAAGTGAGATTGTTACGGGTTTGGGAGAAACTTTATCAAGAGAAAATGTGAAAATAATAGACAGAAAAAAATATTTCCATATAGCACAAATGATTTAAGCAAAATATACGGTTTTTTTTTTGTTTTTTTTTGTTTTTTATCAAAAAAAAAAAGTACAATACCATTATTGCTACCTCATTATCTTTTTTTTTATCTCTATTTGCAAAAAAAAAAAGAGAAAAAAAAAAAAATGAAAATAATTAGGATAAATAACAAGAATATTTCATTTTTCTTGAATATTCTCTCATACATATATTGACGTTTGCGTTAACGCGAAAATATAGTGAGGAAAATTGAGTGAGAAAAAGAAAAAAGATAAAAATTCGTTGAAATAGAGAATAAAATTTGACAAGCATTTGATAGATATTTTTTCATATTAAAAATATATGGATGAATATTCCTACTGAACATACATAAAAATCACACAAATATTGTTACACCTACCAATTTTTCTGTATATATACAAACGGATATATTTCTTCTTATCAACCGTATCGAGAACTGAATAATAATAATAATAATAAACACTCGTATAAAAGAATTTATTTAAATGGAACAAAAATGACAGTGATATGAGAAATCCACGTCAATACTACAAACGTACATCGATATATATTTTTTCACTTTTGCAATTTTATTTTAAAATTTTCACTGAAATAGACGAGCAAACAAAATATAATATATCGAATTGACACCCCAGCTACTGACAACGTTAGGCAGTTCACGCTCATGCATATATAAGTATTTTTTTTTCTTTGTTTCGTTTTTTCTTCATATATCTGTATTCAAATATATACACCGTCCATGAACTTTTCAGGAGCAAAAGCTTTCTCACATATAAACCTTCATGCTCGTTTCTATAATACACATACACGTCAGCAACGGATTTTCTCAGTTCATGTCACTAGAGTGATCACAAAACCTGTATAAAGACTATGCTGATTTTATGGTACATCTCGTCTTATTCCAATGAGATTTCCTGGCCGACCTTTATTGGACAAAACATGTAAATTGCGTTGGGTGACTTTTAAATGAGGATATATATTTTCAGTGATCTTTGGATGACCTCGATACTCACACAAATCCTGTCATGTGATTTTGCCAACTGAATATGTATAATCAAAATGAAATTCAAAGAATTAAAAAACAAAAGTTTTATCGTACTTATCTTCACTATCATCGAAATTAGGTTTTTATCTGTACATAAGTTTTTTTTTGTTTTTTTTTTTTGTTTTCAAAAAATTAATATATTTTGAACAAAACAAAACACAAAATCCTATACTCTTTCGTTTTTTCCGCCTTTTTTTTTTGTTTCACTCGTACATTGAATTACAACTTGTACAATGTCGCCTAGTTTTAACTCACGTTCACATTGGTTGAAAGTTCTTGAGTGCATTTCACTTATTTTTACCTTCCACTATGCTTGAAATCATTTACATAGCAATGCGGTAGTAGTGTAGGGAGGGGAATAAAAAAAAGCAACACAAAAGTATCCACCCTCTCACGTATATACGTAATGTTTAAATAATTATGGCCATTGTACAATATTTAACATTTTAAAAGCGTTTTTTTTTTTTTTTTTTTTTATCTTCAATTATTTCACAATAATTGTGAGAAGACTTGAAAAATTATTAAACGGAAAGGAAAGAAAAAAGAAAAAAAAAAACACGTAAGAAGAATGAACTTTTTTTTTTCAATCTAGTACGATAGAGAGTAATTTACTGGTAAGATAGAAACAATTTAACCCACGCGTGCTCAAGGGCTTTATTGGATATAGTGGGGTTAGGTATCTGGATTTTAGCAAAGTATATATTTATACATAGCGGGAGAGTTAATTAGAATTTAGTCGTTGAACTTTGTGGGCAAAACCGTCAGTTTTCTGTCACTCGACCGCACAATGTAATTCCAATTATCAAAAGATAGAAGTTCACTATACATATAAGCGATTTATCGTACAAAAGTGGAATATGTAAAATAATGATAAAGTTATATCAACATAAAGTTGTTATGTATACAGTATAATAACTGCTAGAAGCAAACTAATTAAAGTAGATACGTATAAAATGATATATGTCATTGATCAATTGATAAAAATGAAAGTCATGAAATTATAATGAACTCGTTTTTTTTTCTCAGTAATATAATTGTTGACATGCCAATCCCTATTTCTATTTGTCGTCAAATATATCTGAATAAGAGAAAGAGGAGAAAAAAAAAAAAAAAAAGAAAAAAAGTGAGATAAATGTAACAATGATATTTTGTTGAATTAAAATTCAATTTTAATGGCTTAGAATAATCGTAAAATGAGAACGAATAAAAAGTCTAGATGGAAAATAAAACAAAAAATAAATAAATAAAAAAGAAAGAGAAATGGAAGGGAAGCTTTTCATTGTTGTCTCGTTCGGTTTGGTTTGGTTTTTTTTTTTCTCATGCTTTTGGCTTTTTCTCGTTTTCTTGGAAGGACATTTCACACTCGATTCAATTGAGTAGATTGCTAGGACACCTGGCCACGAAATCTATCATTCTTTTCATCACACAAATTCATTTATTCTACACTCTCGCTCTCGCTATAAATATAGATATATGCAATGATCAAAATTTAGTAAATAACCCTAAAAGTATTTTTATATGTTCATATCATTTTATTGACAAATGTTATGTTTAAATTTTTTCAGCAAACCTAAATGAGCCACTTAATCAAACGAAGATCTGTCGTGCTATTACTTGAGCGATATGAAATCACAATTTTTGAAATAAAATCTGGATTTAACTTGAAGACATTTGAGTTGAGTAGAGAAAAAAGATTATTTTAGGGATTATTCATTAAACATTTCAGAAAAGAATCTTATCTGAAAAGATGAAGGTTAAATACTTGATGAAGGTTAATATTAAATTTGAGAAAGTGATTTTTACAAAATATATTCTTATATATACATACATCCATACACTTTATTCATTAGGAAACGGTATAGTTGACAGAGAAATAAATTATAAAAAAGTATATTCATTTGAATAAGGATAATTAAATATTAATTTGAAACAGTTAAATATCGTTCGTTTAATTTCAAAACTTAGCATTGTCCACTTTCAAAATCATCATCATTTTACCTACTGTCCTTTTTATTTTCATTATCATCAGTTAAATCCTGTTTCATTCACCTTTCTCATCTAGAAATACTTAATTCGAAGGAGAAAAACCCACACAGTAATGTCTTGCCATTTCTCTCGCTGAAACTTAATGTCCTTACTTCCAAGACTTTCACGAATATT
The DNA here is from genome assembly GCA_963920625.1 of Dinocampus coccinellae. Classification (NCBI taxonomy): domain Eukaryota; kingdom Metazoa; phylum Arthropoda; class Insecta; order Hymenoptera; family Braconidae; genus Dinocampus; species Dinocampus coccinellae. The sequence goes on along the minus strand of OY987184.1, from coordinate 3,827,331 downwards.
CTATCAATTTCCACCCCCTCTACAACTTCTATTATTCTCACGGACGACTTGATCTGGCATTATGCCTGAAGTCGAAAATGAGCTTAAATCTTATATAAGAAGTACCTTTCATACTCAGCATTTTTCCTTTTTTTTTTTTTTTTCTTTTCTCTTTCGTCTTTTTGGCCAAATATAAAATGAATGAGATCTGAGAGACAAAATTAATACATAGGCAACTGTCATGTATTTTTTTTTTTTCTTTTTTTCCCACCCCAAAGCTTATGTTTTGATTATGAACAATTTTTCTTTTTTTATTTCTAGTCAATCCAATGACCTGTATGTGTCGAAGGGGAAATATAAAAACTAAAAAAAGAAAGGAAAAAAAAAAACGCCAACATTAGAAACGAACGCACCATAATAAAAGGGCGAGGGTAGATTCTGACAACACGTTGTTTGATGAGTGTCCATTTTTGCACGGAGCTTCAACTGAGCAAACATGTGATAACATTATCCAAGTATCGTAGACACTTTTTTTTTTCTTTGTTCTTTCCATCTCTAGTCTTTGCTTAGAAGTCCCCACCCCAATATTTCAAGATGCTTTTTATCACTACAAATCAGACGGGATATAATGCGTTACACGAGGCCCTTTCATTTCGCAAATTGCTTCCGACTTGAAGCGGGCAGACAGAATCCTACTAAACTGTCTCGTAAATCTCGATGACGGGAATTGCTTGAATAAAGCAAAGAGAGGCAGAGTGTGTGCGTGAGACTAAAGCGAGTAATAGATAAACCAACTCGCAATGAATGGTGGTATGTGTATGTGCACCTACGTGTATCTTTGGGTGTGACAGGCGATCCGCTACTTTGACTAATTTCATTTGAGCAGAAGAAGAGAAAAAAAAACAAAAAAAAAATAGGAGGGGATCATTTTTTTCGCCCTTTTCATCTTGTGGGTATAGTCGAATTGTAACATCAGATTTAATAGGTGATTTAATAGAAATGCAATAGTTGACGTGGGGAAAAGTAAATTGTCTGACTAACAATTGTGGTTACTACTTAAAATAGAGATATCAGATTTATTCTCAATTTTATGTCAACATTGTAGATATATCTTTATTGCTCTTTGCAATTTTATTGTTTAAATTTGATTGCAATTGTGTTTTAGTATTTACTGATAATAATCATTTCAAAGATACTTTGTATTTATATTTGTATACATGTATTTTTTAATGTAATTATATTATTAATTATTAATTAAATTGAATTGACAAAAAATATACTACTGATAAATGTCTCGTGTTCCTTTTAAGTTATATTAAATTTGAGAACATTAGTAAACTTGAGGATAGAAAATTCAATAGAAATAAAATATATCCACGACTCTTATACTACTCAAAATCTATATTAAAATGCAATTTCCACTTTAACTTAGATGTTAACTTTGCGGCAAGATTACATAGTTTGACTTTTAAGAATATTTCGATACTGAACTATACATAACACAGGAATTACACAAAATCCAAGTTTCTCATTAGATTATAGTACCCATTTCTTTTTTTTTTTTTTTTTTCTTTTTCATTCTATAAATATAATTGAATCAACGGGTTTTAATATGAATTAATATATTTTAACGAGCAATGGAGAAAATTAATTTTAACTTGAAAATGAAATTTGTGGTTGTTTGTCTGTGTAACTAGATGGATCACAGTGAGCCACATGATGAACAAATAAGATTTTCTATTAACTCTGATAAACCAACGAACAAGATTCTTCCATTATACTACTTTAGTTGGGATGCAACGAATAATGAAAATCTCAAAACCACTGGCAAATTTTTTTGTTTGTTTATTTGTTTGTTTTTTTATTTTTTATTTCAATATTATTTTCTTGTGACTCTGTCGAATGTTTTGTGAAAAATAGCAGTAGAAAAAAAAATATATATATATATATATATATAATAAATGAAGAAATCCTGTTAATGGTATTAAAGTTGAGGGTAAATATTTGTTATTTTTGAATTACAAAATAAAATGTATAAATATTGTGATTGTTTTAATTTGATGAAAAAATTCGAAAGAAAAATAAATCAAGAGTGTGAGATTCACACCAATCATTCACATTTATAAATATATGTGTATATGTACGTGTGTGTAACACAGAGTTAAGGAATTACACTCAATCTATTATGTATTATTGTCCTGTTGAAGTAAACGAGATGAAAGTATATATCAAAGGCTGAAATATAAATGGAGAAACACGTTTAAAAATAGTAGAAGAAAAAAAATACTTGAGACAAAAGAGAAAATAAAAGAAAAAAATAAACAAACAAAATTGCAATTGAAAAAACAGTAGAGATGGGTGAATTTATATATAGTAAATAGAGTTTCTGTGCAAGTGCAAGAGGCAAACGTAAAATAAACACAACGATGAGAAAATAATAAAAAAATAACTGAAAAAAAAAGCGTATGAATATAACAAATAGTTATTATTATTATTATTATTATTATTTTTTTTTTTTTTCTTTTTTTCTTTTCCTATATAACGTAGAAAAATAAGAAGAACGAAAATATGGAGTGGAGGAAAAAGAGGATGACTGAAGGATGCACGATAGAAACGATTAGTGACGGATATTGATCTGATTCTTCAGTCAGTCTGAGAGGAAGGAAAAAAAAAAAAGGGAGGAAAAAGAAATGCACAAGAAGACGAAAAAGAAGCAGCTATCGATAAAATGAGTATATATACACACTGCATGACTTTGCACGTTTTGCCACATATTTTTTGGCATCTTTTATCCTTGCATTGGAGCCAAGTCTCTATCGTTTTACTAAAAGATTATAATCCAAATTTTTTTTTCATTTTTCTTGTCTGAATGAAGAGAGAAATGTGAGAATATATATATATATAAATGAAAATAATACAATAAATGATTTTTGGACAAAATGCATCATCAATTTGTTACAAGATATCAAGAAGAATTTTTTGTTTTGTTTTATTTTACTTTGTGATAGAGCGACTTTTTTTTGTTTTTTTGTTTCTATGTTGAAACAAATAAGAAGATATGAAAGGATTTTGATACGTATATTCTTACATATGTGAGTTGTGAGAGAATCCATTGGGAGTGTGTCCGAGGATGAAAATAGAATTGGTTCAACTCGCTTACAAATTACCTTATTAATTTGCATACAAATATATTCGCCATCTTTATTACACCAGTTCACTCGTGCTACATTCAGAGAAAACCGATGATTATAAAATCATTTTCCTGTCCAACGATTAATCCCGAGTAAATTCATGAACAATCGAGAAATAATCAAGAAATATAAAATTCAAACGCTTTCATATTTTTACCAGAGTTCATGAGGAAAATGGAATAACAAAAAAAATAATAAATAATAAATATATATAAAAATGGTATACACATCAATGAAATAAATTTTATTTTCAACAATTGTACAATTTCCCTCAGGCACAAATGTAAATTTTATGTATTGATTGAATTTTTTTTTTTATTTTTTTTTCTTCATCTTTCAGCTTCGAGAAAATTCTCACCGAATAGTCGAGAATCTCGAGAGAATTTTCGGATGAAAGGTAAAAAACGATCTTGAATATAAAATGTCGTTTTTCTTTCTTACCTTGATATATGTTTGTATACCGTCTCATATCAATAATATCAAAACCATGGGTAAAAATGGACTGAAATATATTTGAAAAATGTGATATTGAAAAATTAACTAATACACGTATTGATAATGGCAATTTTTAATTAAAAACTAACAACCTACACCCAAACACATTTGCATTATTTTTCAAATTAATTAAACTACCAAGGGTGAAAAAACAATAACTGTAGAAGTAACAAGAAGATTTGTTCAACGTTATTCGACAAATACAAATAAAAAACTGAGTTTAAGTAGACTATAAGACATAATTAGAATTGATCTGATTGAAAATCGAGTGTTTGAAGGATTTTAACGAATTTCAAATTGACTTGGGAAACAAAAACACCAAATGAAAAGAGAATCGACAATTTAAAAGACTATGAGAAATAAATATTCATTTTTAGAATTACTCTATATCTCCTGATTAAGACAAATCACCCCTTTAATTTATACTATTTTATTCAAAAATAATAATATTATAAACTTTAAAAGTAGAGATGATAGGTAGATGGTAAAATAATAATCTTTACTCTATACGGCTACTGGTAATTCTATTAATTGATTTGAAAGTAACTGAGTAGACGTGTTAGTTAACTAACGTTCAATAATTAAATTAATTTTACCGAAATATCATGCGATAAATGATGATGGTAAGTACGGTACTGCCAAGTATACCATTTTATTATATTTACGAAGCATCCAGAGTACACTCACGACAATTAACATATATAGGACACAATTATGAACAGGAGCAAAAGTATTTTCACATCGTGTACTATCTGTACCCGATAAAATATGTGACACGTTCTTAACTTTGTATAACTATACAAAAATTTTCTTTTTAGGTGAATCACTTCGAGTTTAATTCTTTGATTTTTCATGTTTTTTTTTTTGTTTTTGTTTGTAATACTTGATAGATATTTCATTAAATATTAAATATTCATATAAAATTTAATATTTTACTTATAAATTCTCGTAGTAATTTTACTTGTGAAGTAGTCATTGAAAAAATATTTAAAATGGATAATACAAGACTAAAAGAATTATAGTGATGATTATGAAAGCACTTGGCGACTCTACAATTTCAAATCTGACTGATATTACTTCAAGCCTGAACTAACATATAAAATGGATTTTATACGGCAATAAACGTTCTATCAGTATCAAAAAAAATATCAAAGAATATATACTTATAAATACATTTATATGTGGCCATGAGATTGTAATTATCTATTATACTTGGCATTTGGGCTAAGAGATTAATAGCGGAATATTTAACTAAACATTATTGTCAGACATATTGAAGTTTAATGTATACCAAATCATGTACACACACACTCATACACACATTGCTATAGTATATGACAGTGAGTGGTTAATCGACGATGCAATGGACAATGGAAGTACAGGTGTTACCAATAAATAATCATTTGATTGTAACAGATATTTTTTTATCAAAATTTCCAAATCCTATGACAAGTTGGATAAATGAAATATATATAACAATATATAATAGAAATTTTTGAATGAAAATAATTTTACTTAACATTAAAATGTGGATATGCACGTAAATTATTGTAAATTGATTTTGAGTGAAGTAAAAAAAAAAAAAAAAAACAAAAATAATAAAAATAAATATAAAAAAAAAGTTAAAAATTTTCTTTGAATTAAATAAAAAATATATAATGCTTATTCAGTGGAAAACTCTTGAGGGAGCGTTATAAAGAAATGAATAGGTGAAAAGGAATTTCATTGCAATGCACTTGCGCACGCGGCTCGTTTTATTCGATATTACACTACATGCGGATATCGAATCCAATCGCATACGTGAAAGATAGAGAGAAAAAAAAAAAAAAAGAAAAAGAGTGATGGAATGAACGAAAGAGAAAGAAGGGTAGTGGGATAATGCAAAGAGTAGAGACTTCTAATAATACTTCACCGTCTCTGTGTCCTCAACCCGGCAATTCCCGACACGACGGAGTTTCAAAACTAATTTATTTTCACACAAGTGATGAAAGCTCCCGAGTCAAAGTCATATATCCGTTCATATAATATATATATATATATATACTTATACATATTTCCGAATTCCATGAAATATCTATCTTCATGTGTGGATGTAATATAAATCATCATGATACACATTATTTTATTATTTTTATTTTTGTTTTGTCTTGGACATGTGAATATTGTATTATGTACTACACTTTTACTAATCCCATATATTAATTGTTAACAAAATTTAATTAATTCGTTGAGTGGTATTAATTTATTTTATAAACTATTAATTATACACAAACACTAACTAATATTGATGATTATAAAGTGCACGTATAACCCTCTCTAATTCGTGATATAATTATTAAAGCACAGGCAAACCATATTTGTGAACGATAAAATAATCGTTAACGTTTTTCCCTGCTTATATGGAGTAAAAATAAGTTGAACAAAATAGAGTGCCAGCATCGTCTCCACCTACGAGCCTCAGCAGCAAACTTTCTCGTCGACTCTATATACTACACACCACCGTACGCTGCTGAATATTAATTTACCCCATATTTATTAAATTTCAACCTTGGAAATCCATTGGTAGTTGGATTCAGAATAGTTATTCAATTTTTCATGTGAAAACTAAAAAAATATGGAGAGAGAGAGAGAGAGAGAGAGAGAGAGACGACGACGACGACGAAAAAAAAAGGGTGAATAAGAGAAGAAAATATATACTTAATGAGAGCATAAAGTTCGTGGTAAAGAGAAAAAAAAAAAAAAGTAATAAAAAATATGAAATATCATAATAAACAAAACAAAAAAAGAAAACGACTTGAAATATTTTTATATTCGATTCTATTCAAGGCAATTGAGATTTTTAAAACGAGAAAACTTTTGACATCTAACATTAGTAATATTAAATTTTATTGATTCACAAAAGTGTTCTGATAAAATATTCGATAAAATAAAAGATGAAAATATATATACGCAAACACCCACAAACGCGTGAACAAATTTTGAAAAATAAACCTGATCATTTATATTAATTTTCTTTTTGTATATTATGATTTAATAGAAATATAGAATATTAAATATTTGTAATTGAAGATTATTCAATCACAGAAATAAGATATAAATGCCAATAATAATTTGTATTAATACAATCCGTACGACCTTCCTTTTAGGTTGATATCAAACACTCTCCAAGAGGGTTTAATATAATAACTTGTGATTTGCAAAGTAAGAGAGCATCTGGGATGTGATCCACAGCTTTGGTCATGGCACCCCAAGGATAATTAAGACGGTATTAAGTCACGCAACGTAACTTTCTAAGGGGATATGCATCCTAGGGGATGGCATGGAGAGATCCCAAGACGATTTAGTAGAAATTGTATGACTCATGTCAAAATGTCTTTTGCTATCTTGTAATATTGACCACATCTGTATGATTAGACACATGGGAAACTTTATACTGAATATATCAACGTTATATAAATCTGTGAATTTTTATTTTATATCCAATATTATAAAATTCTAATTAACTCTTGAAATTATACAATGATAATTTTATAATAATTAGTTTTATTTCATCATCAATTTTTCAAATCACAAATATATATTTCCTCCTTTTCCTTCTTTATATTTTCAACAAATTATTTATACACAATAAATAAATTAGATGGAAAGAAAATGAAAAAAATAATAATGAAAAACTAGTCGAAATACTAAATTCAATATAAAAAAATCTGATGTTATTTTTTGAAGAAAATATATCATATAGAATCGTCCAAATTTTTTTTTTTTTTTTTTTTTTTGAATGATATTAAAAAACACAAAATGAATACAATTTGTATACGAGAAAAAAATTTCAACACTGCATTACACTTATGCATATATATATGTATCGATATAATTTTATTCCATTTTTTATGTATATATACATTCTGGTATATTAAATTTTATCTCGAATAGTATATATCCATGATAATATACATATACATATATAGAGATGCATAGAAAATGGTAACAAAAAAATGTTCAATTATTGTAGTATATTATATTGTATACAAGCATACAATAAAAGTCATTGCGTATCGGTTTTGTACAAAACACAATTTATTCATTTATTTTTCTCGCTCTTTTTCTCGCCATATGTATGTATGTATTCTCTTATACATTCGAAAAATGATATTATCATGCCTGATTTTACACACTATTTTGTAATATATAATATCGTGTGTATAGATATATATTTATTTTATATCAATTTGTGGTAATTTACCAATGTCAAATCATTAAAGTGTAAAAACAAAATGTTACGATTACATTTTTACATTGCCATATATCAATAACCGTACGGACACTCCACAAGACAGATAACAACGTATGTGTATACACACATAATATTATTTACGTTCAATATCAAAATAAATTGAATCATCTGTATTATTAATATTTTATGTTTATTTTATTGATTTTGTATATTAATTTTGTATATTAATTTTGTATATTGATTTTATTAATTTTGTTATTATAAAATAATAATATTTGTTCAATTTCAGATAGAAAAATATGATATATTCATTATAATACGAACCACTGGCCGATTATTTTGCATTTTCTACGATTTCGAGCCCTCGGCGTGAGTTGGGTCATCCAGACTCGTCGTAGCTGCGTCCAAGATAGAGATGAGTTTTTATAATAAAATGTATTTCATATATCGATTTTTATTGAAATTTATTATTACGTTTATCGACAATACTGTTTAACAAGATGACCATTTTTCAAATGACTGAGGAGAATAAAGAAAACGTAAAAAATATATATATATATATAGATGTGTAACATTTATAATTAAATAATTCATCGGCTAATTAATATTTGAAAAGCAATCGATTAATAAAATTCAAATTATTTATTGGAATATTAAAAAATACTAATTAAAAATTTTTCAAATATATAATAATATTGTGTGTGTGTGTGTGTGTTTTTTTTTTAAATATATACGTTTAGCAGTATTTAATATCAAAGTCGAAATACAATAATATGTGTATATATATATATATATGTGTGTGTGTGTGTGTGTGTGTGTGTGCAAGCAAATAAAGCTTCAAACAGTACTATCAAAGCAAGAATCAAAAGAGAATGAAGAAGAGAAAAACGATAAAACGATCATATTACTTTTGGATAGGGAGATAGGAAAAGAATATACTTCATTCATATTCATATTCATCATTTGCCAAAACTATCAACGTAAAAAAATAAAAAATATTATATTTTTTTCCCCATTGTCCAGATCGTCATGCACTCGTGTCTAATAAAACACACAATACACATTCATACACAAACGTGAAGGAATAATCATGTGATCCGAAGCCATCTATGAACAAATCAATAGTCATATGACAATTTACAAAGAAATTTGCATCACCAGCAGTGTCTATGAAATTTATTTCTACTTTTTTTACTCTTTCATTTTTTTTTATTTTTTTTTCTCTCTCCATCTTCTCGTTTCATCAATTGTAGACGTGGTCTATCTATCCATTAATATACATAAATCTTTTTTTTTTTTTTTTAGTTGAGATATGCATATATATATATTTTTTTTTGACATGTTGTTTGTACATTGATCACTGGGCTTTCATGATTGACATGCAGCCCTTAGAGACCGATCAATCAACTTGAGTACAAAAGCAAACATTCTTCAGAGAACGACTGATAGAACAAGGAACATGATCAAATTTCCCGGATATAAACTTTTTTTTTTTTTTTTTTTTCGTCTTTTATATTAATAAAAAATAATACATTTGAATCTACATTCATACAGATTTTTTAAATAATATATATAATTGAATTCTTAAATAAAATTAAAATCCAATAAAAAAGTAGATAAAATTTTGGGATTGTATTCAGGCAAGGTAAAAATAATGATATTTCAAATGTAAATTAAATAGATTTAAAGACAATATACTCCAATATCACAATTGGTTTTTCGTACTTAACAAATATACATATATATGTACATTTAATATTTTACATAATCAATTTTTAGTGATATGGAAAATTACCAGAAAAAATAATAATAAAAAAATAATAATTATTATTATTATAATTAATTTTTCATTTACCAATAACAAATTTTATTTCCAGACTCAAGGTAAATTCTTATGCTTTTTCATATTAAACCAACAACATTTATGAATGATGAAGGTCATAGATATAAATAAAACTCGATGATGCAAAAGAAAAATAAAAAAGGTCGAGAACGAGTTAAAAAAGCAAGTAAGCAAAGTCAAAAAGGAGAGTCAATAATAATTCATTAATTTTTTTTTTTTTGTTTTTTCACCATTTCCCTTCAGTCTTTCCCTTGTCGGTTTTTTTTTTTTTTTTTTTTTTTTCTCTTTTTTTTTAATGCATAATCTCGTATTTACCTTGAGGCCCGAGAGGACCGCTGCGGGATCTGAGAGAGTCCGGGGTGAGGAAGCCTGATGAATTGTCGCGCCGTAGCTCAGTTGATGCTGATAGTTGCAGAGGATTTTTTTATGAGCACTGGCCTGGGCTCTATAAGCCGACACTGATAACTTCATTTCTTTCTTTTAACGTCAAAGGGTACAATCACCCACACTCCACATCTACCATCAATCACCATTATCTCTTGCATATGCTAATTTACATTTGATATATTCAATTGAAAAAATCAATTTTATTATATATTCAAAATCAAGATTCAAATTCAGATACAATATTGATACTTTATCAATATTTTATATAATGTATTTTTCTCTTTTTTCTTTACTATTTTTTTATTCATTTATTCATTTATTTATTTATTTATTTTCTTTTCTTCCTCTTCTTTGCGCTTTAGTGCAGAAATAATAAAATACAGGCGTGAAATTTTGATTGTGAATAAGTGAATATGTGATAAATTATTTTTGTGTGTGCGCGCGCGTGTCTATGTGTATATATATATATATATATATATATATATGTATATATATATTTCAAGCCAATTTCATCAGTTTACCTCGTTTGTCAATTCTTCCTTTCTTTTTTCACGTTGACAATTCTGTTCTCTCCCACCTGATATGGCACCTCGACCAACTCTCCGAGCTCGACTTATCATTGATAATCACGAATCATTATAAATTTTAATAAAAACACAATAAATATTTAACAAGAATATATATACATATATATGAATATAATATATATATATATACTCTATTTTTCTATTGTCTTAAATAATATATGCGTATATTCATATATGTACGTGGACATATACATATGTATTTGTGTATATATCAGTACATGTATGTAGGCGAATGCAAGATGATAATGATAATGTAAGGTTGTTATCACAAGACACTAATTTCACAATATAAAATTTCACGTATATACATGTGTGTGTGTGTGTGTGGGTGTGTGTTGTGATAGTACGTGACATAGAATAATACTTTTAGCAACAACCACTTGGCCTAGTAGCCTCGCTTCTTTTAAATTTTCACCTATTCTTCCAAACGCTGTAGCATCACTGGTACACCAACGCTATAATACGATGGTGATTCATCAAAACACCATTTTTTTCTTTCACTTGGTGTCATTATTCATTAATTTTTTTTCACATCAATTCACATATACACCATATCACTGGCACTCGATAATCCCCGTAAATTTTCACTCATTTTTCACTAAAATAAACAATTAAAAAAAAAAAACAGAAAAAAAAAAAAATATAACAACAACAACAATAAAATATTAATACAATATATAAAATATCTTTATAATTATATAAATAGATAAAATTTAATAATAATTAATATACACTGAATAATTTAAATTGTATTCTCACTTCATGGATAAAGTAAATGTACTTTTTATAAAAAAATAAAAAATTAATGAAACAAAACGACATGGAGGAAGCCAAAGTGTAGGCTATCGAACCACTCAGCAGCTGCTGGTTAACTGGATTACAGTGGCCAACAGCAGCCACAGATACATATCCAGACATTGACAACCACGAGGTTAACCCTCCTCTCTTCTCCCTCATCCCACCTTCCTAACCCCACTCACACACCGTTTCTCTTCCCTTAACTATCTATCCTACAACCTTATATTTACATGTACCCAGTTTTCACACTTTTCCGGTAAATGGATTAAACATTATAATAAACTCGGTCAAGCCAGTTTTTCCTTTAATATCCAGTATTTTTTTGTATTTTTTTGTTTTTATTTCTTTGGGTCCTTTTTTTTTTCTGTTTGTATTCATTCAAAGAAGATAAATGAATGTGTATGAACAATCAAACAAAGTTGTCTGATATAGAAATCAACAAAGAAAACATATATATTATACAGTATGATGAATTGAGGATGAATTATGTTATTATGATTAATTATATACATGGAACCAAAAATCATGTTTTTCTAGACGTATTGTCTGATATAAAAATGAAGATAAAGAGATAATATAACGGAATGAAGTGATCCAGAATAAGAGAAAAAAAAAAAAAAAACAAACAAATCTCATCAATTAAATATATAATTTATTAAAATCTTATTCTAATCACAATTTCAATTGTATTGTTTCAATTAATTATTTGAATAATAATAATGCACAAAATGTATCTATTGCAATTGATTATTTGTCAAAGAGAATGGCAATAATGGTGAAGTGTAAAAACATAGCGAAACAGAGTATCTTGTCTTTCTCATACATATTACATGTAAGAATAAACTTCTGATAAAAACAGGTCACGTTTGCGGTTAACACTAAAATTTTCACCCTCAACGAACTTCTGAGCCAGGGATCATTCGTCTCGCCCTTATTCCGTCACGCCTTTACCTCAACAAAACTCAATATGATCGGATGAAAATACGATATATATTAATAATAATAATAATAATAATAATAATAAATAAATATATATAAGAGAGAGTGATATGAGATGAAAAAAAAAATCTCTAGGATAAAAAATTAATATCATTTTACGATTTTTTTTAAACTTATTATTATTATTATTATAATATTTTTTTCATCACCAATTTGATAGATATATCGAATATTATCTAATGAATATTTTCAATTTTCATTGATAGACATCAACAGCAGAGTACCACTCACAAGACTAAAAAACGATATTAATTTTTTATTAACTTTATAAGTGAATTATACTTTTTGTATATATATATTTATATTTATATTATGAATACTGCTCGTTAGTATGAATTTTTTAAATTCTCCTTTTTCTTCAATATTCCTCTACATCCAACCCTCACGCGTCTCAACTTTTTTTTTTTTCCAAATCATACATCAATTTTTGTTTCAATATACGTCCAATACTAGTAAAATTTGAATAGAATGTATTAAATAATGACAAATACGTTAATAATTAAATAATAATATCCATGTATTTTCATACACGTGTAATTTATAACGTTAATTATACTATTTAATTTGTTTTCCATTAAACAAATCAATAATAGTAAAATTAAATACAAAAAAAAAAAAAAAAAAAAAAAAAAAAAAAAAATTATATTATATCAATAATTCTCTCACAATTATAATTAATTATATAATTTGTAATAACTTGAAAATTCACTGTACTTATATTGTCACATAGCAATTAATTTCATGATTATAGTAATTATATTTGTTCTTAATGACTTCTCAATTGTCGACATGGATAAATATATTGCAACTTATGTCGTTAAATATCACGCACGTGTCACAGCCTGAGGAGTCACTACACAATCGCGCCCCGTCTTCGGTAAAGGGGGTTGACAGTTTGCGCGCAGCAATCCACGGGTATCCTCTCTCTACGCCACATTCCTCTCCCACTCTACCACACCCTAGAATTAGAAAACTGAAACGCATCCCCACTCTCACTTCATTCGTACAGCAATAAACGACTGCGCATACGCGTCACAATATATAATCATCGTGAAAAATATTTCTTTACACAAGCACTTTACGTGAAGATGATGAAAAATAAATAATAATAATAATAATAATAATAAATAAAGTATCATGTGTGACTAGGTATTTTATGTATTTACTCATTGTATTTTACAATAATATAAGTTTTCATTAATAATTACAGATCTTCATAAATTGTCACAATTTTTATTTCAACATATCAAAAAATGAATAAAAGTAGATGAAACCTATCTAGTAATATTTGAATCAATTAATGGAAAAAACTGTAGGTATAATTATAATTAAAATATTATTTTATTTTTTGTATAAACCTTTCATTCAGCTATTTATTCCAAATCATGTTATTCTTTCTTCTTTTTTTTTTTTTCCAATCCTTTTGAAATGAATAAACAAATCTATTGCTTCAACTATTTTCCATTCTTTGTTCAGAGAATCCGTGTTTGGACGCAATTTACATCGATGCTCGAGAACAGTAGATGATATTGAAACAATGAGTTCAATCATGCTATATACATCCCGTGGAGAGGCCCTTCGTGTGAGAAAGGGATGAGCAGCATGAAAATCAAAACACTGATTATGTCTCAGGTGTATACAAAATTATACACAATAGTACATCACCCACTCGAATTCTCTATTCTCAAACAATATTGTTCATATACCTAAAAATGGTATTTTTATCATTGAAAAATTGATTGTCTTTTGTGAAATTAAAGCCAATGCGTTAGAAACACTATCACTTATCAATGTCAAAAATGAATTTTTCCAAACAAGTAGTGCATAAATTTTTTTTTTGTTTTTTTGTTTTTTTATTTTTTCTCATCCTTATGTTATATTATTGATGTTAGCTGCTTAGGTAAAGCAAAATTATTCAATTTATATTCTCAAGTAGTTTTTATATGTTATTCAATGTGACATCTGCAGACTGTGAAAAGTCACGTTGGTTCAAATGATTATGTAGAACAGACAATATAAAATGAAATAAAAAACAAATTATTCATAGCATGTCACGCGCAACGTTTAAATGTAATGGATAGTGTGAAAAACTTTTCTTCCATGAAAATAAATCAATAATAAAATTATACAATTTACATTGTACATATGAATATGTACATGTATGTATATATTTATATGAATTGTTAGTGACGAAACGCAGAGTTATATATCTATTACTTATTGTTACCAAGGTACAAAAACAGTACTGTTGAATAATTCCAATTGTGGTTTTCAACAGTAATGGCGAAAGAAAGACGCCCAAGACGCCCAAGTAATCTGATCGATCCTCATGACTATTATCTTAAATTCGAGCAGTAAAAAATCTCACTAACATTGTCCTTGTTTTCACCTTGCTTTTTTTTTTTTTTCTCTTATGTTCTCTCATTATTTATTATTCTTCTTCTTCGCCCACTTCACTCAGTAAAAATACATGATTTCTCCTCATTCATTAAGACATTTTGAATTGCAATTGTATTTCATCAGTCATTTAATTTTTACCTATAGACACATGAAAAATAATTACAACAACATCATTTTTGCATTGTTTGATATTCAAAAGAAAAAAAGAAATTGTTTACCTCACTTTCAAACAAACTTTTGCAATTATTAGTTCTTTATTAACACATAATTAGCGTAACCACTCAATCATTTTTCCTTCTTCAAAAATAAATGCCTGCTACAAATAATAGCGGGTATTCACAGAGAGCCATTATTATCGACATACAAGTTGAAGAATAACTGCATTTGCTACAGTCACAAATCGAACATTTGTATTTATCATTAGAGTGCTTCGAATTTCACAAGTTTACCGCACATTTGAGAGCAATGAATAAAAATATTCAATTTATCGTGTTTTTTTTTGTTTGTTTGTTTTCTTCTTCTTCTTTCAATTCATTCTACCCTATTCAAAAAATAATCAGATTAAAAAATCTAAAACAATTAATACTTTTAAAAAAGAAGTTTTAACTACTTACATAAATTTCGCGCTGAAATTCATATTATCGGTACGAATAGAAATGATATATATTCAACATTGTATAACTATTTCTACATCCATTTCATTGTTACGATGATACATGTTTGATTATCTCCAGCAATTATTTTACTCTTCAAGATAAATTTTCGACTCTTTTTTAAGGTGTCTCAATATATATTTTGAAATGATAGTAACAAAGTTCCTGAATTCTACAAGGTGCGCGAGTAAAAAAAAAGAGGTCGAATGCGCGCGCATCATTAATGGACTCCAGCGTATATTTTCCTGTTGACCATTACTGACACTACTTTCTCAAGAAAACTGTGCACTGCGATTCACAACAATTTACAGAGCACTATTACACACGTCGTTTTGAGATTACAATAAAAAAAAATTATATTCCATTCATATTTATCACCAACATAACGATAAATAACATAACAAATGTGTATTGTTGTCAATTTTAACCAATAGTATATAGTTTTTTTGTTTTGTTTAATCTCAGCGGGCTCGCGCACTTGAACGAAGCACAAAATGCCTCTGGTGAGCATCCATACATACGTGCATATTTAATACTTTCTACAATGTCATGCTGTCAGTATTTAAATCAATTATTAAACTTGTATCTTGTCAACCATATAATGTGGCATTGAATGATTCATTTGTTTTCGTTAGACAAAAAAAAAAAGCTAGTACATTGCATTTTCAACTTTTGTTGATTAAAACTTGGTTAAAGCATAAATGGAGAATACATTTATTTATTTATTTTTTTTTTTTTTTTTTTTTTTGTGAATAGGGGAATCATGTAGCTTTAACACCCCTGGAAGATATGTCATCAGGACGAGGACAAACTGGTGGACCGCCACAAAATTGTATGAAAGTATTTATACAACGTGATTACAGTCAAGGTACAATGGTCAAATTTCAAACTCGATTTCCACCAGAATTATCAGACCGGGTATGTATTTGTATTAATGTCATAATCAATTAGGTATGTCAAAATAAGATTTCACGACAACATCTGATTATTACAGTTGGACGTGGAGTCATTTGAATATACAATCAATCAACTCAACAATTACTTCGCAGAAGCTGAAAGAGCCAGCTGCTCGACATACTGTGAAGGTTGTCTTGCGTGCCTAACTGGTTATCTTATCTATATCTGCACTGAAACCCACTATGAAAAGTGTTTGCGAAAAGTGGCTAAATTTATATGTGAACAAAATGATAGAGTGTATAGGCCACGGGGTCTATTACTAACAGATCCAACCACTCGTGGTTTAAGACTTATAGAAATCTCGGTGCTTGACAGGCCTCCGTCGTGACTGCACGTTAGCCGATCCACAGAGTTTTTCATGTGACCCTAAAATCGTGCCCTCACACAATGATTGTGCAACAATTTGTCCTTTTATTGGGCTCGTCTGTGTTCTTAGTTTAGTGCAAAATCACTTCTTTTTTTTTTTTTACATTTGACAAAATTAAGGAAATTTTTATTGTGAAATGAAGAAAAAGATACCCACTCATACACTTGTACTTGCTATTCAGAGTTGATGGAAACAGTGAAATATCAAAAAATGTACGTTTTTTTTTTAGAAAAAAGAAACTTTTTTTTCTGACAATCTTACGTCGTAACAGTTATAAATAACTATAATGCAGTACATGAAGGATAATAGGACAGAAAACATAATGCATTTATTGAGCATGAAAATGTGCAGAAATTAGAGATTATTAGTAATTTTTTATATACAATTATAAGTACTATATATGTATAATATAGGTATTCGTTACAATTTCTTCCTTTATTTATCTTTTTAGTCTGTGTATCTTCCACATATGGTTTCACTTCAGCGACAAACATCAGGGTTGAATTTGATGGTTTTTTTTTTTTTTTTTTTTTTTTTCTCATATAAAATAAAGTTTCATTTAATCAAAGTCAAAATATGAATAATAAGATTATTATCTATATCAATTCAATTATTAGTTTTATATTAAAACAAAAAATCTTATAGCGAAAAAAAAAATTTTTTTAAAAAACATCATTTATGGTCATAATGAAACATCTATGGATTGGTTTAGGATATTTTAATATGAGAGAAAGATAATTTGTAAGCAAGACACATTTGTGTCTCTAAAATAATTAAAACCAAAAAGAAACACGGGATTGAATGATAAATTTATTTCATAGCAATTTATTGAAAACGAAAAAATTTACTTTATCGAATGAATCCATAGTCTTTCTGATTGCAATATAAGTCTGAAATATTTTTTTTAACTTCTCTATTATTAATGGGCAATATTATTATCACAATTTGTTACACAAATTCATGAATATACGGCAATTTATTTCATTTATAATATATATATATATAAGTGGTCGATCAATAATGATAAAAATGAAAAGGAAAAAAAAAAATCATACAAGCATACAATCACGAATGAAATGAAAATGAAAAATAATACATTATTGTAATAACAAATATTAACAGAGATAATTTGTTATACATTCTATAATGAAAGAAAAAATTTACGTGTCAAAAATACGAAAAAAAACAAAAAAAAAGTATATATATTACATACAAATATGTCTGTATGTACGTATGCATATGTAGGTTTAACTGAATTCCAATAATGAAACAAGTATCACAAAGCAAATTGAACAATCGAAAAAATATGACTGGAATTATTCTAATTGTATATATACGTACCATTATAATTTCTCAATGTTTTATTAATAAAAAAAGTGGAGGTATGGAGACATAATAATACCATTTATACAGTCTTCCATTAGGTGGTTGCCTTTCTTTTTTGTTTTTGTTTTTTTCTCTTTCTTTCTCTCGGGTTATCATTTCTTTTACATCAAAATTTTATTCACTTTATTAGAATTTCATACACACTCATAAATAATTTACTCTGCTCTTTTTCCTACTTATTATCAAAAGACTAGAAATCTTTTTTGTTTTTTGTTTATATTAGCTTATACATCCGCAATATTATTTTACTTCATTTGAATCTCTTGTAAATAATTATCTATTACATTCTAGATAGAAGATAATCACTTTCTAATTTGACTGATGCTACATTTTATATATATATATATAGGTATTTTTTTTTCTTCATTTCATCAAAGAGATCAATTTCATCTGGTTGATTAAAATAATATCTTGTCTCTCGATTCGAAATAAAAAATGGTTATTGAATCAAATATATAGATTATTATATAAATTAAAAGTACAAGAAAGCTATTCATTGTTAGACATTTGTTTTTCATTAAAACGTTTTAAGAGATCATAAATCATATTTATAACTGTACGTTATATAGATATGGAATTAACCTATACTCAAGTTATTTACACTAGCTCGATCAAGCAATTGTTTGAATTGAAAATAATAATAATAATAATAAATAACAGTAGTAGTAATAATAAACCACCACCGAATAACAAGCTAAAGAAGATATCTTCCAACTCATCACACATCACACATTAAAAATCATGTCTAGACTTATCATCAACATCAATAAGTGAACTAGCCATATAGCCATAGACTATAATTTATCAAACTGTTTATATATATATATATATATATTATTCTTAATATACGGTAGAGTTTTTCACTTTTTCAATTTTTTTTCCTCAAAGTTCAATAGATTCAATTCCAATTATTATTGAATAATAATATTAATTGTTACTCAGGAATACTCTCAAGTGTACTTGAATAATATTAATTGTTACTCAGGAATACTCTCAAGTGTACTTGAATTTGTGAACCGTCAAATAAGCAAACACAATTTATTCTTATTTTTTCTCTCAGGTAATTGCACCTTGTCTTTCCCAGCGTCCTCTAAACTACCACGTGAATATAAAGATCGACTCAATCGATGTCTAACACCTTTACCAAGTGACCTTCCACCTTTACGTAGTGATGCGAATTTGCCTAATGTACTGTTTGGACATTCAGATGATTTAGCACTGCTCGATGCATCCTTTTTTTCTTGTGCACAATTTAGAGTTGTTACTGTAAATTCAATATCTTTCGGTTCAATTGATACAAACTCTTCAACTGGTTCTTCAATTGTGTCCCTGTCAATCCACGTCAAACCCATTTCCACTTTTTCCGCTAGATCTTGCCAATGTTTTCGATTTTCTGCTGTACCCTCGTACAATGGCATAATCCAGGGAAATGTTTCTGACAAAACTTTATATAGTGGTAGACAAATAACATCGATAAAACCAACTTGCATTTGTGGTAATTCATCGCGACGTTCACGATCCATCATTGCAACTGGTTGTTGATTTAATTGTAATTTTTCCAAATCACCTTGATCAAAAAATTCATCAGCTACAAGTTTAGCAACGCGATGTTGAACGTCCCATGGCTTTGCTATTGCGCTAACATCGCACGCTGTCATCATCATTCCACATAGCACTGAAATAATTTGTATAAAAATATAAAAAAGTAAAGAACAATTATGATATAATAAAAATTATAATGCAATGGTGTGACGACTTACATTCTTTTTTCTCTTCACTTTGCCAATCAAATTCACCCTCATCAATTAATTCCATAAATTTATCCTTCTTTTTAAAGTAAACGGCCAAATCAGTTGATAATATAGCATTTTCAACTACTTTCATTACTCGTCTGTAATCTTCCATTGACAATGTTTGAAAAATATTATTGCTATCGGAATTGAGAATCATAACGCATTGATCAAAATGATGATGCTCCATTGTGCTGGTTGAGTAAAGAATTGCCAATGGTGATTCAGTTTTTGTTTGGAATGCATTATTGGTACCTCGATGATCTAAATCGTGGCACAAACACGCTACTAATAGACCCAAAATTTCAAGATCTGTCATGAATTGTTCCATTTTTCCAGTTTTCAACATTGCAAACATTGTTTGGGCAACATTCAACGCATGACGCCAATTGTGATACTTTACTGGTCTATAATATTAAATCGAACATAAAAATCAAACATATTATGGAAATAATATACCCAAAAAATTTATATATACATTGATAAATCAATGAAAAATAGTACTTGCCTGTAATTTTTTTTCACGCTCAAAATCCATCGACAAAATACATCATAAGGTATATGAAATCTTTGAATGAGATTGCATGCCTTAAACATTCTCACAGTTGCTCGACATGTGTCTTCATCACTCAGATCAAAGTCAATAAATGTAAAACTGTACAAATTATATTTTTCCGCTGATGGAATTATATCTGTGGTAAGTTTCGATGCGTCTTCATTGCTTGCCGTTGCATGATAGCTCAAACATTCAAGTGCAACCTTTTGTTTTGCCATTAATTTACATGCAGACTCGTACATTTGCGTATTGTGAATTCCAAGACCACAAAATATTGCAAATGCTTCAAATATTGATACATCACAATCAGTGAATGAGCTCCCATTGTCCTATTGGAAATTTATTGGATAGAAACAATTTTAAATATATACACATGAAGTACAAATAATATAGTTAATTTACAAAAAAAAAACATATGATAATTATTATAATGATAAAAACCTTATTTATGAGTTGAGCAACACCTATAACAATTCTTTGGCCATTAACAATTGGCATGCATAGTATACTTTTAATAGGTTCCTTGTCATTGTCAAGAACGCAATGTTTTAACCACATTGCAACGTCGCCAATATTCAATATCAATCCTGAACTAGCTACGTATCTTGCTATTCGACCCAATGGACTGGAAAGGTCACTAGTACTTGGTCGGCATACTCGTGCCTCTTGTGTTTCATTATCCATTTCAAAGACCATAGTGAACTTTGCACTTCCATCATTCGTTGCCTGTAATTCCCAAGTATATAAAAAAAATGAATGGAATTTTTCAACCGACTGTTTCATTTTCTCATTTATTCTATGTAATGAAATGAAAATACACTTACTTGCCGACCAAAAATATCTTCCATGTCAATATTATTACTCTGAAAGTATAGTGATAATATTATTGTCGAATATATTTTTCGTGATGGGAATAAAGTGAAATAATGAAAAAGAAACAAACATTCATTGCATGGCAAAGACTCACTTCTCTGCGTGATAAAGGTTTTCTATCTTCTTGAACACACTTGCCAGGTCTTTCAACAATTTTTTCCAAATGTCCAGCCTCACCACAATCCAAATCTAAAAGATAAACTGCACAACGCTCGCATTTCAGTAGTTCTTTAGCTTCAGTCATTATTTTTGTAACGAGACATTCAAGATTATTTTGTTCCTCAAATATACTTCGAGCCAAATTCAATAGAATTTGATTTCTTCGATATTCCAATACTGATAATTCAAACAGTTGAGCATTTTGTATGCCAATACCGCAAAATGTCAGATACCTTTGAAAAACCTCAACATCCCTTTCTGTAAATTCATTGTTGCCATTTGTTTTATTTATTATTTGAGCTACACCAATAACATCACCCTCATAATTGCATATAGGTACTGATAATATTATTTTTGTCGTATAACCAGTTCGCATATCAATGCTACTATTAAATCTAGGATCTTTATATGCGTCTTTTATATTGATAATTTCTTTAGTTTGTGCAACATATCCGGCAATACCGACGCCAAATGGAATTTTTATTTCCTCACTCATTGCTTTATTTAATGCATCATCCAATTCAGTGTCTTGCGTAACGTCAAAAAGTTTTGCCACCAAATAACGATCCCCCATAGGACCCTTTGCTAAAAATAAACTTCCCCTATCAGCGTGGGTTAGTAATCCAACATTCACCAAAATTTTATGACACAGCACATTAATATCTAATTCATTTGCCACATCACGAATGAGTTCCATAAAGAGTTCACCCTCATTCAAATGATTAAGCTCCTCACGTCGGTCAGACAGTGTCATTGGTAACCTTCTCAAATGAAAATATATAATTTTTTTTTCATTATTATTATTTAGAGGACAAAAACACAAATTAATTATATAAATTGAGAGATGAAATATTCAATTACCTGTTGGGACTTTTACTTTTGATTGGTGAACTGGATGCCAGCCAAGATTGAAAGAGATCTGAAGTTACGCTATTTCTTTTACTTGGTGGGACAATATTTTTCTCAGGACTCCGTTGAATAGTCAAACTCGGTTTTGACAACAAACGTGTCTTTAAAAGTCTCATTTTTAATTCAGGACTTGCCCTATCACGCAACCAATTTTCTACTATTATGGGATTTGCCTCCAAGTACCTTGAAATGAAATTTAAAAAAATTTTTTTTTAAATTAACTAACCAATTTGATTATTTACATTTCATTTATAATTATAATACCAACTTACTTTCCAACTCGTTCCATTGTAAGATTATCTTCCTCATCAAATTCATGAATTGTGTCCGGACAGTGTAGTCTCTTAGTCTTAATAATTCCTGACAACTCACTACCAGTGTCTTTTGACTCAGTCTTCATGTTTCCACATAAAGTTACTTTTGATTCGTATTTAAGTGGCTCGACAGTCACGTCCGATTCCGATGAGTCTCTCATTTCACCTGAGGATTGCACAAGTGTGCACTCCTTTTTTCCCGATGTTTTCAATGATCGTGG
Organism: Dinocampus coccinellae; assembly: GCA_963920625.1. Classification (NCBI taxonomy): domain Eukaryota; kingdom Metazoa; phylum Arthropoda; class Insecta; order Hymenoptera; family Braconidae; genus Dinocampus; species Dinocampus coccinellae. The sequence goes on along the minus strand of OY987184.1, from coordinate 3,804,233 downwards.
TATCATTGAAATCTTCATAACAGTATTACCATTCGAATTCACCTGTATAATATTAATAATAATAATAATAATAATAATTCAACTGAAATTTATTAAACGTAATAAAATCATATTACCTGGCAATCGAATTCTTCTCCCAAACCATCATTCAATTCATTGCCAGCTTCCATATCATCTTTTTATTAAATTATCACCAAAAATGAATATGTATATTTGACGAGTAATTTTCATAAAAGCTCTATATCCAATTAAACATATTACACCATATTTATTCATTATTATAAATGTCTATTTTTTATTTGTAGACATTTCTCGTAAATATTTATTGACATATGTTAATAAAAGATGAACATAAAATAGGTTTTTATCGCTCATTAATTTTCTCACTTTATCATTTTCAGCTCGTATGCAATTAAGCTTAATGTAAGCTCTTTACTCATACGAAATAAAAAAAAGTAAGACTATATTCATATGTACACCGCATCACCTTACATTATTTCGGAAAGACAAAAAAATTAAGTCTCAATATAATTGAGACTTTTTTTTCTTTTTTTTTTTTTTTTTATCCCCGAAAATTAACGAAAAATCAATGTTAAATACCCTGTTATACTGTACCAAATGTTACACGTATTAAATTCAGCAATACCAAGGTATTTTTAAATTGACACAATATTCCTAACGCTGTCTCGTACTTTAATGATTATAAATATCACCACGAGTTAATCAGGAGATGTGGTCAATTGTAGGTGTGCCAGGCACGTGCACGAACAGAGATAATCACAATAATAATAACAACAGAAACAAAAAATATAGTTTTTTTTTTTTTTTTTTTTTTTTTTTTTTTACTGTAATAATCAGAGTTGACGTAAATATCAGTTTCTGTCACTCTCACACTTGATATATGCGTGTCTCTGTATCTCTGATATATTCAGAGTAATTTAAAATGCTGTATGCCACGAACTATCAATTTCAATCGTTTCCGGTCTGTTTCGCATGACCTTGGTAATTGTATATTGTGGTCGGAAGTTACAGACCATTTGGTCGATTGAAAATATCATCTTCATATTCATCATTATCACCATTACCCCCACCTTCACCATAATCATCATTATCATCATCATAATCATCACTATCACCATCACCACCACCACTGTCATCATCATCATCATCATCATCATTATCATCATCATCATCACCATCACCATCATTATTATCATCTTTATTATTATTATCATCATCATCATCATCATCATGATCATCATCATTATCATGATCATCATCATCATCATCATCATGATCATCATCATTATCATCATCATCATCATCATCATCATCATCATCATCACCGTTATCATCATCGTCATCGTCATCCATACATAAACATGTATACATATACATTAGGTTAATGTCATTGTATGATGAATCGGTTGATTCACATTCTATACATTAATTTTACATGACTTACTGCCACTTCTTCAATATCCGACAACATTATTTTTATACAATAATTATGAATAATTATTATTATACTGTCAACAATATTAATGATACAATTGGCAATAAAATAATTCGTATAATTTAATTAATTTATTAACATATATTAATTATATAATTAACACATAGTTCAATATGTTATACAGTTTTATTCAACATCACATGATAAACATTCAGATTCATAATAACAATTTACAATATTGGGGATTAATCAGGCGCAAGTGCACCCCACGAAAGCTCTGAGCTTACTGAGGCCAGGCTGCGGATCTGACGGGGGCTACGATAGATATATAATGAGAGTGAAAGAGTGAGAGAGTTTTCATCGTTGCCACTGTGATATAATGTATGTTTGTATTAGTGTATGTGTGAGCACCATCGTGGCTATGTGTTGTCTAGTTGGTGTACACATCGTAGAGCACGTTCTCGTGTTGGTAGAGGGTGAAAGATCGATACCGTCGAGTGTAGCCCTGGACTAGCCAGCATCTCTACGAGTGTGTGCTCATGTTGTCGTCTCTGACGCCGTGAAGAAGGAAGAAAAAACACCTTGATAAAAAAAAAAATGAGAAGGAGAAAGAGAAAGAGTGAGAAAGTGAAGTAAAAAGGGATGAGACAATTTTTTTTTTCTTTCTAGAATTTTCAACGAGCTCCAATGCTTTATTCCTTCAACATTTCAACGTCGACGATCATCCAGACAATGATAAAAAAGCTGTAGCAAAAAAAAAAAAAGGAAAACGCTTTTTTAAAGTGACCTACCCGGGGCATTTTATTTATTTCTTTTTTTTTTTTTTTTTTTTTTATTCTCACTTCATTTCTTTTTTTCTCAACACAATTTAACAATCATTCGAGTTATAATTATTTATGTCTTTTTTCTTTTTCTTTTTTTTTTTCTTGTTTAATGACGATATTTCATGTGTCATTAAACGGGACTGGCTCCTTTGAAAGGGAGAAAATATTAATTTTTGAATAATCAAAAAATCGATTTAAAATATTACAAGAGGGATTTTGTTCATTAAAAAGTTGCTGATATGACTTCATCAAGTTTTAAAAAGCCACAAACACAATTTCTATCTTATTTATTTATTTATTTAGGGGTGGAGTGAATAAATATTAACCAAAATAATATACCATAATTTATACACGTACGTATAAACATATATTTGATATTTCGATGTTGGTAAATTGTGTGTATACTAAATATAATCATTAAATATTTTAGATTCAGTCCTAAAATTAAATAAATGGGTATGATAAATATATATGATAACTTGTACAACTAATAGCTTTAGTAGAAATTAGTAATTCCAATTATACTGCGTGTGGTCTACATGGCCTCATAAACTTTCTCGTGATCGTGTGCTTCCGACCACTTGATGGTTTCCACCTGCCTCTATTCCATTAGATACATGTATGAGTATTAAACATGAAAACTTTTTCCTTTTCCCCAATTGCTTATTCACCACTCGACATTACTTAAAGGGCTGCTGGTTCAAATTAAGTTTGACATATTGAGTATATAATACATCAGCCTAAATACTCCTTGTGTATATACATTATTGTTATTTAAATATAGAAGAAAGAAAACATAACAAAAAAAATTGTGGACTACTTTGTATTACTACTTGAAAATTAATTGCTCCAATTATATGATAACCTCAAGATATCTTGTGATATTTTAAAAGTATTCTAAAAGTTTTTCATTCAAGTCGTGTTCTAATTCTCTATCCTTTTTTTTTTTTTCATGTTTCTTTCAGTTTTTTTTTTCTCACACTTTGTCTATCTCTTTATGACGTGTCACGAATTTTAATGATCTAAAAATTTTTCATATCAGCCTTTTTAAAAAAAAAAAATTAATAAAATAAAATAAAATAGGTACTCATTGATGTAATCAGGTCAGCGGACGCTCAGAATAGAAGCTAAAATTTGTTAACTTATTCATTTGATAGAATGAATACTTTGTGAATAACAATAGAAATTTTATTTATTCATCTCATTATTATTATATTTATTAAATAGATTTTTACGTCTATCGTCACATTTTCTTTTGTTTCTTTTTCTTTTCAAAAATCCTCATCTGACTCGTGGAATCTCCCGTAATTGAAATTAGTTGTGGTGTTCTGAAGTGAATTGTACTCTCTTTTATTCTCTTCACAATTATGAAGAAATCTGCCCCTTATTACAGCTAAATATATCAACAATGGACAGTAAATAAGGTTGATTAATCCAACAATTCTCATTACCCACTGAAAACCGATAGCTCTCACCAATTCACTACCAACAATAGGACCTTTTAAAAGTGAAAAGTTTATATTAATTAATTATTTTTATTTTTTTCATCAATTAATTTAAACAAAAAAAAAAACGTAATTAGTGACGTTATCATACATGAATTGAGGTAATATAAATATTAAACAATGTGAAACTTACCAAATGAGTAGGCCAAACTAACTGCGATCTGTTGTATCGAATAAACAGGACCATAGTTTCCATCTTGATCGACTAAAGTTGCTAAGAGTGGTACCAATGCAGCGTCAGCCACACCAATTCCAAGACCCATACCCAAATGTGGAATAATCAATTGTGCCATTGTGGTTGCTGATGGTAAGAGTATTACACTTACACCAACAACAATAATTGCCAATACTGCGGTTTTACAACGGCCATAACGGTAAGCTATTACACCGAAGAAATTGGTACCAATAAGATAGCCAACGCTGTCTGGTATAAAAACTGTGCCCAATTGCCACTTCTTAAATTAAATTAAAATAATATCTTTATATTAATTGATTTAATTAATGAAAAATTTATGATAATACTCTAATATTACTTTTGGTTTTATGTTAGATCTCAACCAAATTGGTAGACATGGTTCTAAAATTGCCATTGGAGATGTTGATGATAAAATTGCCCCAGCGATAATCAGGATTTTCTTATCGCTCAATAATTTTATCCAATTAGTTTTTTTTTCAGTTTCATCTACTGCCCTTGGATTTTGTTCAATATCCAAAACAAAAAGCTGAATTGCTAAATTGAATTGCCAGAAAAAATATTGAATTTTTTCCTTTACTCGTTGATATTATAAGAAGAGAAGATAAAAAGAAAAGTAAATTAACGAAACTTCACTTACTTAAAGGGAAAAAAACAAAAGCAGTAATGAGAAGAAACGGCGCCATTTTCCCTTCAATATCATAAAGAATAGAACCAATTGGATAGCCAAGGAGAACACCCAATGCAATACTACCAAGCACAAAACCCATCACTTTGGATCGTTCACCCTCATCTGGATATTGAGATGCAACTAAAGACATTCCTGAAACTCCAATACAGGCTGATGATATCCCTTGAATACTTCGTGCAAGAAAAAAAAGCTCGTATGTTTGTCCAAATGCAAAAACTGTTAAAAATATTGATATGTTTTATTTTTCATTGATATAAGAATTAAATATATCTCTTGAAAAAAATTGAATAATAATTATTCATGACAATGCATACGTAATGTAGCGAGAAGTAGACTGAGATTGCCCAATAAAAGCGGCTTTGCATATCCAACTGTTCCTGTGAGTGTACCAACCGCTGGATTTAAAATAAGTTGTACTAAAGCTTTGGAACTCAACAATAATCCAATTTTTCCATTTTCATCTTCTTCATTGAATAGTGTTGAATTATCAGCAATAGTACAGAGATAATCGGGTATAATTGGCACTGCAAGAATATTATTACACATATTTATAGCTTATTCGGTTATGATAAATCATATTAATTGATTTTATTAATAATAAATAATAAAACTCGCTCACCAACTACCGTCAACAGAACATTGTCCAAAAACAGACTGAGATATACTACAATCACTAGCATTGTTTGAAAATATATTTTTTCTTTTGGCACACTATATTTATTTCTTATTTATAAATATATTAATATATTTCATCGATTCATTAAGAATATCCCATCTTATTGACAGTAAGAATGTGGATATTCGTTTTAAAATTCTATTGAAACTAGAAAAATTTATGGGGTCCCATCATCCTTTTATACTCCGTTCCAAAGCTGAAAATAGGATTGTGCGCAGGACCACACAATATCAAGACTATCTCGATGCATATGGGTATGTAGAAACATGTGTGTGATTCAACACCAGTTTCATGAACCAATACCCTATTCAATTTATTTCGCTATATACGACCGTCTTATCTTTGTTCAGCAGTCCCCAGAAAAATGGTTTATATACGATGAGCAAACGTATGGCGTGGAAATTCTCATAATTTCACTATAAATGTCAATTCAATTATGTCAAAAATAATAGAGGCCATTGAGAAGTTTATTTCAATAACTTATATACAAGAAATTCAATTGAATCAAATTCGATTATCTTATTATTTACATTATTATATTTCCTTATTTTTATATATCTATTCTATATATATTTTTCAGATTGGATTCAGCGTATAGAAATACGTTTTTGAAGATTAGACATTGTACCAGAAAATATATGTATAGTGCCTTCGAAAAAAACAAAACAAAACAAAACAAAAAAAAACCCATTTAACGATGATTTGATCGATTCGAGCTTCGCACCTGCGTCCCGATTTCTAAATTACAATTTACAATGCAATTTTCTCGAATTTGGTGCGCATCCGAAGAAACTGATATAAGATCGCCTTTGAAATGCGTCAGGATCTTCCTTTTACAAAGGCTAATTATTCACCCGACTAATTTTTTATTTTCACTTCATTAATTAATCATTATTTTTATGATTCAAATGTGATAATACATTAATATATCAAGATAATACTTATATAATCATGAATATTATCATTGAAATCACTACTCAAATTTTATTTTCATTGTCATCATGCATTAAAATCGCGTTATCTTCGTCACTTCTTGATCCTGTATTTCTTCATCTTCTTCAGCAATTGGAGCTTCTGTACGATGAAGTCTTGGACTCGTGCAACGCGACGGATAAGATTCATTGGGACCAATCCGACTTGGTGATAATCGTTTTCCATCAAGATATATATCCGTCTCTATACAATCATCATCACCGTACTCATCGGTTTCACCCTCATGAGCTCGTACATGATACACTGGCTGTGCGTAATATGACTCGTTTTTCACTGGTGATTTCCGTCTCATCTTCAATATATATAAATTAATTTTAATCTATCTCTCGATAAGTATTAATAATAGAAAAAAAAGAAAGAAATATCAAATAATTTAATGTATATACTTACATTAGAATTTTCAATACAAACTCTTGGCACAACATAATGATTTTCTGCTTCCTGCATATCAGGATGATAACCATAATTATTGAAACCCGTTATTTTATTATCAGCACGGGTAGAGATATTTTCAGCTGAATGTTGACGACGATGAACTGACGATGGACTGGCACTACCATAAAAATTTGGATTATTCGGTTGACGTACACCAGATGTATTTCCAATTCCTTCCATCGGTAACACGTAGTCGTAGAATGGTCTTCGTGACTGTATTCAACAAAGTTAAGAGCTAAAACCATACTAAATACAATTCAAGTTTGAAAGTTTCGCTGACCTTAGTTGCAAAGAAACTCTATCTATTTTATTAAATCCCTAATTATCAGTCAGAGAAACCTTGCACTATTATATGCGCACGTCATAAGAGATACCCACGTCGTGGCATGTATATATATTTATTCGTCAATACACATAGATATATATATTAATGCTCATCAACTTATGTAATTATACTTTCAAACATTACATAAATTGAATTTTCAAATAATTTTTGATCGATTTACTTTTTAAGCATTCCTAGCGAATAATTGGTTTATAATAAATTACCTTATTTCTTATGCTGTTTTTCCGTTGCAATTGACTCATTATTTTTATATCCTTGTCTAAATGTGTGACCATATAATACACACGAGAAAGAAAAATTCCAGCAATCACAATATAAGCAGTGATAATTAATAGTCCGGCAACCATAAGATCTCCCCAATCTCGTGCCACCAATGGAAATGCAATAATCCATGCGAGCCAAACTATCACCAGACCAATAGCTGTGAAGCATATGCACTTTCCTTCATAATAATTACGTGAGATGTTGCTGATTAAAATCCCGACACCAAATAACATCATCAATAAGAATATATCATAGCCTATTTTTTTAAAAAAAAGTATATTTTTTAAAATTTGAATTTTTTTTCAAATAAAAAATGAATGGTTAAAAATATTACTTACTTAAAAGTGCAATGAAAATTGGACTACGTAAAACATCAGCTGCTGTAGATGGAGCAATGATAAAATACATTATTGACATTGCTAATTGGATACCAGACGAGAAAAATACCATTAATCCTTGAAGATAACCATTGATGTGACGTGTAAAGACACTGCCAGTGGAGAATGTCAAGAAGAAAGATCTGGAGAGCATTATTGAAAAGACAAATCCTATTGAGAGTGTTGAAACAAATATTTTTCGTGAATTTAAATACTCTTGGCCGAGAACATTGTCATCAAGACAAAATGGAATAACTGAATGGAGTATGAAAATATTTCCAAGAATCAAAAGAAATGTGAGCATTGGATTTCCTTCTAAAATTTCATTCACAATTAATTTAAAAATAATAAAACCACCAAAAATAAGAGAAATCATAGTCCCGCATGCAATAAGAAGAAGAAATATTAAAACTCCTAAATCTGACTTTAAATATGATTTTTCATTAGATTTCACTTTGAAATTGGAATTTGAAATATTTAATGAACTTTCCTCCGTGCTCTTCCATATATTTATACAATCCGCACACAATGTATCTCTATCAAAACAACTTGGCAATTTAGTTTTATTCACACTTATTTCCAAATGATATGTGGCAATGTCTATTTCATATGAATAAATCTCCTGTAAATCTTCTGATTCTTCATTAATCCGTTGAAATATTGAATATTTAATTGTGTGTAATTGTTTTGGAATACGTAGCACTCTGAATACTTCCGAATTGGAAATGTCACTGAGAAGTTTCGAATCAAATATTGGTAACAAACACAAATCAGCATCATGACAAATTTGTCTTCGAAGATTGAATAATAATTTGGCAATGGCAATGATAGGTTTTCCGATGGTCAAAAGGTGTGACCAATACGCTGTTAAACCCTCAGCATTCAGATCTTCAATTAAATAATCCTGCGGTGTTATCAAGTATGAACCATTTGGCACATAATCTAGAGGTAGAAGTAAAAAGAAAACAAAAAAAAAACACAATATTAGATCTAATTTTCTTATTTATATTCAGAAAATTAATAAAAAGTTATATTGACCTTTTATACTATAGTCGTCCAGAGGCAAAATTATCCAAGTTTTATGATTATCTTCTTCATGCATTCTTGATTCTATCAATGATATAATATATTCTCCACGTGCAACAATGACAATTAATGCTTCCTTATTACTGTGGATTAATCCAAAATTATCTAAACTCTTCACGCATATTCCCGCTTTATTAATTTCATCCATCAAAAGATTTAATGTTGCATTGGAATCAGTTAATAGAAGATCAATTTTTTGAAAATTTTTACTAACAAAATCTACAAGTATATTAACAGAAGGTTTGGTTGTATTTTCATTAGTGTAATAAGTCACTGATACATCAGTGAAATCCTGAAAAGGTTGAAGTACGGAAATATATTTATATGGAGCGAGTATTCCAAGTGAATAGTACTGATTTGTGCAACTTAATTCTGGTGCAATCATCAAAGATTGTTTATGAACAGAAAAGTAGTCTTGGCAGGTATCTATAACCTTCAAACCTATGACGAAAAATCGATTATTTAAAATTAACGATGAATATAATATTCTCAGCAAGCAACAATATACACATTGTCCCAGAATTGATAGTCTAAAATGCGTAAGAAATACATTGAAATTGAACTAGTGATTCTGGAACACGGTGTATGTATACAATGTGTTTCAAAGTCACTAGTCTAAGTTTCGATGTATTTCTTATGCATTTTGAATCAGTGATTCTGCAGCAGTGTGTGTATATATATATATAATTTCATATGAATAACAAACCTAGTGATATTCCTGATATATAATCCATTTTATTTAATGTTGAAATAATATAAAATATCGTTGATAGTTCTTCGGAATCTTTTGATGATGACTCATTACAGTATTTTCCATAATTAACATCTAAGAATACTAAAGACGCAATCGATAATTTAAAATAATATTTAAATGAACATACAATTGATGTGTTAATAATATATAATGTTTATATAAGTTATGAAGAAATGTAATAATAAGAGGATTAAATAATAGCAATGTGTAATTCAAGAACTGGGCTTTGTTCTATTCGGACCAGACGGTATATTGTTGATAGAAAGAATTATACCAATATAAATATCTGACATAATCACCTGTTAAAATAGCATCGCCAGGAGTGTTTGCAATAGTTTGATTTCTAATAATACATACTCCATCATCGAATGCGAATACATTAACAATTAAAATCATCCAAAGGATCAACATTTTCTTTTTTTCTCTCTATTTCTTATTTTGTCTTCCAATCATTTATTTTTATTTAGTTTCAATTAATAACGGAACGTACGAATCCTAGAAGGACAAAATCATTCATAATAGACCACTAATTAATGCATGATGTAATAATTCATAAAAACAATATAATGAGCATATATAGATATGTGTTTATACTTGTCTTTAAAAATGATTGATGCCATTATGTACTAGTTCATTTAATATATAAAATATTCTATGATGGATTTATTCATTTTTAAGATGTATCTAAACTAAAAAAAAATTAATAACATCATTAAACTTGAAAAAAAACTTTCATTGTACCACATGTTTTTTTTTTTTTTTTTTTTTTTTTTTTTCTCCAACAAATTTTTATTATGACACTTGATGCATCACGTCACAATTGGTTTTACCGCCTTTTCAAATTCACCCATCACATTAGAATAATAAAATACAATCAACTTTAAGTTAATTTAATTTTATTCATGTCAATTATTTTTATTTTTTCAATTATATAGATACGTATGCCAATGAACTGCAAAGTACACACTATTCAAGAGCCACACGCGCAAACCTTGATATACTTGAGGCAATGAGCTTCGTGTTGGGTTTAGCTACCATGACTACATCGTCAATACAGGTGACTCGTATACCACATTGTTATTCCCTCTCAAAGCTATTTGAAGCCGTACTAACACCTCATATACATATTGGCTTCTCTCTTTTATAAGCGAATTAACTGTTTAATCATGTGCTCTATTGTATCCAGTATGACCATGTCATTTTTATTCATGGCTAATGTAGTCTCGTGATTTGTGTGCTTTAATAAAATATATTTTTTATCTCTCTTCTTTCACTTATAATTTTATTTTTTCATTATGTACATGGTGTATATACATGACTAATTTATTTTGTATGATAATTTAATTTGTATTTTTCATTCAGTATATCATTGCCCACATAATGCTAATTTGTATTTTCTTATATTATTATTATTATTATTATTTCTTTCTAACCAAGTAAAGTGTATTCTTGTATGTTAAAATGATTATCTCAATTTTATTGAGATTCCAATACATTACTCCATTCTCATATCTGTGTCAATATCAATTTTGACGAGCGGATGATCACGCCCTGCGTGATATTCCATTTTAATTCAATTCTGTTCATAAGTAAATAAGTTTTTTTTTTTTTTTTTTTTTTTTTTTTTTTTTTTTTTTGTATACAGAAATACATGTCAATGAACTACAATAGATACTCGATGAAGTCTGTATAAAAGTTTCATATATTTATTATTATATGTTTGCCATCAAGTTTGATCAAAATTCTATTATTATGCTTTATAATGTCATATAATTATAATAAAATAAAAGAACACATATTCTGCAACATTGAATCATTGAAATATTGAATCTAGTTTATATTTTTTGCCGCCATTTTAGTATGGTCCAAAGGTGCTGCCACCAATAGTTGAAAATAACAATCGATTTACACTCTGTCACTCTACACATGAATCATAGTGGGAAAGAGTATTGATTATTATTGTTATTATTCACTGTATATGATAGTTATATCTAATGTGTGGCCTGCTGCATTTACAAAAAAAAAAAAAAAAAAAAAAATTATATATATATATTATCAATTGTGAATGGTACGTGTTACGAAATGCAACTCTATCTGTATTATTACCGGTATGAAAGATATTGCTTTGAGACAAATAAAATTATTGGCACATCGTGACAATTTATTCGCGTCGCCGGCAACGCGATTATTTTCATTTAGTGTTCCGCAGATAAGTTCATCCGGAAACGCAAAATTATCCTCTCTGCCACACAATCGTGACCCAACGAGATGGCTGCATTAAGTGGATTTGTTGAATTTTTCCAAAAAGGAAAGGTTGATATCTATTTTATAAAATTAAATATATTTTTATTTTTATTTTTGTTATTTTATAATTAATCTTATTGTTCACGTTTATATTTCTGTTAATTTTTTTAAGACATTCAGACCGAAGAAAAAATTTACTCATGGAACTTTGAGATATTCTTTACATAAGCAAGCACAGGCTTCTTTGAGTTCTGGAATAAATCTTCGCACTGCTGTTCAGTTACCTCCTGGTGAAGATTTTAATGATTGGATGGCAGTGCATGGTGAATTTTTAAAATTTCAATTGAATACACACGTAATATATCGTGTATAATAGAATAATATTTGTTCCTTTCAGTGGTTGATTTCTTCAACCGAATCAATTTAATATACGGTACTATTTCTGAATATTGTGACTCTGCTTCCTGTCCCACAATGAGCGGCGGTGCTAGATTCGAATATTTATGGGCTGATGGTGAAAAATACAAAAAACCAACTGCACTTCCTGCACCGCAATACATCAGTTTGTTAATGGACTGGATCGAAGCACAAATAAATAATGAAACAGTCTTTCCAGTATCAACAGACGTTCCATTTCCAAAAACATTTGTTACTTTATGTAAAAAAATACTTACACGTTTATTTCGTGTATTTGTTCATGTATACATTCATCATTTTGATCGAATTGTAACTATAGGAGCTGTAAGTAAAAAGAAAATTTCAAAATAATTTTCGCGAAATTATTTAATGAAGTGAATATATTGTACGTCTCATTTTTGTTGCAGGAAGCGCATGTGAATACATGCTATAAACATTTTTATTACTTTGTCACCGAATTTGATCTGATTAATTCGAAGGAATTGGAACCGTTGTCTGAAATGACATCTAAAGTCTGTAAAGATTCGTCTACATCACAAGCTCAAACTAGTACGACTCATAATAATCATTTGAGATAATCATCCATTTAATATTTTTCATTGATATAAAATGAAAAATCGCTTGAACATTATTTCTTTACTATTTTGACAATTAAACATTCAATACTTAATTAATCTAGTCACTGAATTTTCACCAAAGTATTTCATCTACAACTGGAGAAAAAAAAAAAAAAATAGAATTTGTATATTTTTCATTAAAATTTCATATTAACTCGTTAAATGTCATTACATGTTATTATTTTTTTCCTTTTTTTTTTTAATATTTTTATTTTATACAGATTTGATGGTGATGATGAAATATATAATGAGTAAAGAAATTACATTCAAAAAACTTGAATATAACAAACGCACATACACACACACACACACACACACACTGTGATTTCTCCAATATCTCTAACGTGTCTTTAACTATTATTTGATTTATTTCAATTAATAATTTACATTACTATAATCTTCATTCGACATAACATTAATTAATAACGACTTGACTCAGATATTTCACTTCTTTTTTTGTTTCGATTCGTTTTTCAATCTTCACATTTTAGATTTTATTAATATTATTAACTAAAAAATTAAACTCGCACCCAGTACATCCTGGAACGCAGAGTATTATAATCCGGAAGTTTTTCGACAGGCCCAACAGCCGCTACAACTGGACAATGATCATAAATGTATTTCATTCCAACGTCTCGAACTGTGTTTGACGTAACGCTCTACAATGAAATTAACCGTTAATATTTAATAATAAAAATATAAGTTTTTTGTTTGTAATTAAGGCACAATAACAGAAAAGATACTTACATCTATTCTCGCCTCAAGTTCATGAAGAGGAATTCTACGATTGTAACAGAGCATTTGTCTGCCAATGTCCTCGCAAATGGCAGTTGTACCATCTAACTGCAGTAACATATTTGTTTTCAAAATATTCTTTGCTCGGGTAACTTCTTTTTCGGTAATACTTGTGCAAAGTCTCATCCATTCGTTCTGAACATTCCATGTCATATTCTCACATTCCATAGGATCGCAAACAAAATAAATACCCCATAAACCAGTGTCTTTATAGCACGTATTGAAACTCTGATAACTGTGGCAGAGTCCCTCTTCCGCACAATATTTAGCAAGAAGACTGGCATTGTTGGCACCGCCACCTTGGCTGCGATCCCATGAACCCATTAATGTATTGGCCACCATCAACGGAATGTTATCAGCATCGGTCCATCCAGCACCCTCTACAGCCATTGCTACGTAGGCAAGCGGAATTGAATCATCACGAACCCGAATTTCAGAGCCAGTATACCGACATGGGGCTAATACTGGTGGGATTTCGTCATAGTGTGGTCCGGCCATTTTGCCAAAATGTTGATCAGCGAGCTCAGTAAGTTGTTGATGATCGACACCACCTGCACCGGCCAATATAAATCGTGGTGGACCATAATGAGTTTTTACATAATGAACCAAATCATTTCTTGAAATTGATTTAATGTTCTTAGTTGGTCCAAGAATTGTGCGACCCAATGGAGTTCCTTGATAAGCTATTGAATGAAGATGATCAAATACAACTTCTTGAAGATTTGTTTCAACTTCTTGCATCTCACGAAGAATTACACCACGTTCACGTTCGATTTCGCTTTCACCCAATTTTGAATTTTGAATAATATCACTGAGAATCTCAATTGCTTTTGGCACATCTTGAGACAAACATTTTGCATAAAATACAGTTTGCTCTCGACTAGTATACGCATTCAAATGCGCACCCATATTCTCAATTTCCAATTCCAAATCTGTTTGTGAACGTTTGGCAGTTCCCTATTCAAAAATTCATGTATTACAATCTAACATAATGATGATAACTCAATTATTTACCTTAAAGGCCATGTGCTCCATAAAATGAGCAACACCATTAGTTTCATCAGTTTCACAACGACTTCCAGCATCGATCCAAAGACCAACTGTAGCAGTGGCTGCTCCACTATCCTCACTGGCAACTCGCATACCACTATCCAGTGTCGTGGTTTTCGTTGGTGGTTGATTTATTAAAACCTCCTTCAGCGATGCTGCTGTTGATCTCCATTGCTTGCGGTACTGATATTGAAAGAAAGAAAAAAAAATTTTTTTTTTTGTTTTTTTAACTGGTGTAAAATTGAGCAGCAAAAAGTACTGTCGTAACAGTAGTTTGGATATAGGATTACGTAAGAGTTTAAATTAAAATGTCAGTATATTCATTGAATATGTTATAGAAAAAATTGTGATTACTATATATTAATTAATTAGTTATTCCCTAAATACCTTAATAAAATTTGTTTTGTCTGAATAAGTCCGCAATGCGGTTCCAATCTTCAACAGACGTGTCGCCATTTTTATAGACAAAACGATAGGAAAGTGGTGGGTGAACAACGAATACTATATGGTAGAAGCGGCGTGAATTCACTACTTATGACAACTAGAATTTGATTGGCTACGCCAATGAACATCGTTATCATCCGTATGTACTGCGAGAATAACACCAAAGGTATAATGAAATAAATATCCTGTTAAACATTATCCCAAAAGCTGAATAAATGCATTTTTTTGACTTAAATATAATTTAAGTAAATTGAAATATAGGTAATAATTTCACGTATAAATTTCTTAAAGATTTTGGCGGTCAAGATGCTTCCATAATGAAAGGTTTGTATTGATGTCCAATCACGCACGACTTTTCAAATTGTTCAGTTTGACAAGCCATTGAAAACGAATTCATTAGATATACACTATATGGATAACTATTTTTAACCCTAAAAATCAAAGTTTTTTATAGGCGAATGAAGATAAGATCCCAGCGCCGTAGTTTACTAAATAACATTTAGAGTTTTTCAAAAAAATAGGCAAAATTATATGATACATGAATAAAACAGAAGAAAAAAAAGTGGAAGAGTACATAGTAGCAGTAATAATATAAATAGTGGTAGCAATAATAAAGGAAAAAGAAAACTTGTGCTAAAATCGTCTTAAGGCAGGTGGAGAAATACATAACCTCAAACAGTAATAAAAATAAAAAAAAAATATTTTATACCAATTCTAATGTAGAAACAAGATATTTTATTTATTTTAAATGACACTGAGTTCCATGGATTGGTATTATATACTAATATAAATTGAAAGTAAGTACTCATTTTTATTGATTAATTTATACATGATGTATAAAAACAACAATAAGAAGAAAAAAAAGAATTACAATGTGTATAAGATAAAAACATAATAATATACTATTTTAATATAGATTATATGAAGAGATAAATCAAATATTATCATCGAGAATCACGATGTTGAGATCAATTCGGAATAGTTCCCTTATGCGACTTTGCATTCAATCACCACAACAAACATGGTTCAGAACTTTTCTTTCTGAGTCATACGGTTGTATACAAGCATGGGACCGTCGCTTTGAAAGTCCACTTTTGAATAAAGTTAATCCGCGTAATTTATATTTTGAATTGAATCAACAAATTCTGAATACCCGAAAGATTACTGCGGTGGATGTAGATATACTTGTCAATACTGTGAAAGATTCGAATATGGTAGATGAAATAATTGAAATTATACATAAGCTAAGACTTACAGAAGAAACAAGCAACACTTTGGATTCAACTCATCATGCATTTATTCGCTATCTTTTGGATCATAAGTATGAAAACATATTATTGGAAGTGCTACATGATCGATTAAATTATGGAATATTTCCTGATCACTATGATTATAATTTTATGATGAATAAATTCATTGTAAGAAATGATTTTGTATCGGCAGTCAAGATTGCGGTGCTTCTTATGCTACAAGAGGATGCAGAGCATCCATTGACAAATGCTTTAGGAATTTATTCATGCTATAAATATATTGAAAGTTCAGATAAATGGACATTACCCCCACAACCAATTGCAGACTCAAATGATGAAATAGTCAAAGTTAGGGTACGTTATATACGTAATCCATATTTTGATGATCACTTCGATCTCGTTGAGCCCAATCATTTAGTTGGTAAAAGTTTAGTTTTTTTCGGTAAAATATTTAATAATTCACTTGGAAGAACATGTCAACTACGTGGATATATTTTATGGTCAAAGTATGATTCCGCCGTGAAATTAATCAAAAATTGGATCGATCAAGGAATTCAAGAAATCATTTATCAGGAAGCTCTTCCTCAGATTGAGAAAGAAATATTAGAAATTACTGAGGATAAAATTACGGATGATGTTAAAGAATTGAAAACACAATTGGAAAAATTGGAAAGTTTAGGATTAAAAAAGGGTAGTGTAATTGAAGATTTGGAAACACAATTGCGCCAAGTCGTTTCGGAAAGAGAAAGCACCGATATTATCGATCAGTGCAAGGTAAAAAATATTAAATATCAAAATTAATCAAATAAAAAATTCAGATCAATTGATTTCCAATATTATTTTGTTATTTATATACATATTTATTATTATTATTTCAGAATTACGATGAATGGGAGAAGAAACGAATAAATGTGCTGAAAAATCAATTGAGAGAAATAAAGAATAAAGAGAGACTTGAAAATATTGAAAAAATAAAACGTAATTTGCAAGAACGTGAGAGATTATTAACATTCTTTGACAAAGAGGAGGAACTGGAATTACGTATCGAACAGAAATTGAAATATGAAAACGAGAAATTTGGTCCCCCGATAGAAGTTAAATCCGAAATCGAAGACAATTATGTACCACCTGAAGTTAGGAAACGAAATGTTCCTTCACAAAATTAATTATAATAATTTTTTATCAACGATTAAAAGCAATCATTAAGGGTTAAATGAATGTTTTACGCTGTATTTTCTCTTAATTTTTCATTATTACTGTAACCAAAGTTGAAAACAATTTATAAAAATCATAACAAAATTAAAAACTCAATTTTATTCCAATGTGTGACCGGTTTTATTAGAATATTTTTTATCTCGTGACATTAATACGATGTTGTGATAAACATGTGATAAACAAAGTTCATATAAAATGCCACAAAGTATATCGAAATAAACTGATAAATTAGAAAATTATCACATAGTTGATGATTAATCTGCTTTAATTCCATATATTATAATAATCATGAACTTTTATTTGCTATTTGTGCCGTTAATGAAGCTGTTTCTTGTCTCATTTGTTCTAAATCAGCTGTAATTCGTTGCAAATTACCCTCAATATTTTTCGTTGATTCCAAATCAATCTGAAATAACAATTTTATTTGAATATTAATATCTGCCAATTTTTTTTTTCTCATTCAATTTCTACAATGTTTACTAACTTGCTCCTCAAGATCTCGTAATTCTCTTAATGTTGCTCCAGTTTCTTCTACAAGAGTAACTAATTCGCTACAATCTGAGTGTAATGTAGCCAGAAGCTTGTAAGCTCTTCTTGATGCTTCATTAGTTTTTGCATCACGAAATATTAATTCATCCACAACTGTAAATGACCTCTCCAATTTTCCTGTCAACATATTTATCTCTTTTTGTAATTCACGTGTATCACCAAGTACTTTATCAATTTCGTCCTTTTGTTTTCTAACATTATTTATTATTTCTATAATGCGTTGTGTATACGCTGAACGGTTAACTTCTTTTGATTGTTTTTGTACTTCAACTAAAAGTTGACTATACTTCTGATCTTTCATTTGACATTCATCATTTAATTCCCTCTCTTTATCTCGCATCAGTCGAAGTTCATTCAATTTCTTCTGACTTGTATTCTGAAAACATTATAAATATTTTCAATCCATTTATAACTCATGAATTGTTTCAAAAAAATCATCACTTACAGCTTTAGTAGCATATTTTTCTTTTTCCACACGATATTTTTCGATTAATGGTATTCGGTGTCGTTCCCATTGTATTGCCAAATTGATTAATTTATTTTTTTCTAATTCAATAGATGATTCTAATTTTTTTATATTATTTTCCCCGTCTTCCATTAAATCACAAGTTCTTGCTTTGATTCTCTTATGGTTTTCTAATATTTGTAATTCATCATTTTTTTCCTGGTGACAAACACTAAGTTGGGTAAGTTGAACGGTTAATCCTTTTATTTCATTTTGATAACTACTAATATTCATTCGTAATTGATCACAATGTTCTTTTAATTCTTCGATTTTCAATTTTTTTTCATCTTCATTCACTTTAGTTGATGATACTGATTTGAAAGGTGATATCAATGTTTCTTTCAATTTCTCCTCATTTTGATCATGATAGTCTTTATCAAATTTCGAACGTTCTTGAAGTCTCTTATTTAATGAAAACCTACTCATTAATCTCAAATCTTTTAATTCAATGTCGGATTTATTTTTTAGCTCTCTTTCATCTTTCAATTGACTACTCAACCAATTTAATTCATCAAAAATATTTTTTGATTTGCAATGTGACAATTTGGCATTATATGAAACAATGGAAGGCAATAAATATTCATAATTTCCATTTTGAGCAAACTCTAATTCTAACTGATTCTTCATAAAATATTCTTCAAATTCTATACAAATAAACAAAAAAAAAAACAATACAATAAAATTCACAAGATTAACAATCATTTTTATAACTATTAATTATAAAATTTATGATTTATAATACTATAAATTATAAGATCACAAATAAATAAATTTATCTTTAAGTAAATATTATTCTTAACCTTGTTTTTCATCTAATAATGGAACATTGAGCTCTGCACTTCTGTAAGGCACCCGTGTATAAACTCCACTGTATTTTTTGTGACAATAATGTGGTAGCCAAGGTGTAGACAATTGTTTAAAAAGAATAGTAGCAACAGACTTTTCAAGTTTATCCAGTTTACTTATCGACTCATTAATATCTTTATCACTTTCTTTAGGTAATTTTTCAATTAGAAATATAAAAACACGTCTTAAATCACTCTCCGTACTATAAAGGAATGTTTGATAACCAATATCACCTTTGTAACCAAGCTCCTATGGACAATATCATTATATCTTTAATTTATCAATACTATCAAAATTCAATCTCAATAATCATAAATTTTTTTTAAACAATAGTTCTATTACCAAACATTGTTGAGCAAGATTTCCGCAAAGTCGAAATCGTGCGGCCATATTCACAGGAACAATTTTTGATATTTCAATACCAGGACGTATTATCTCGAGGCATTTTATCGTTGCTTCTATCACAAGCTCTGTATTGAATTTATTGAGGTTTTTTACATCCTCATTTATACAACTGAAAATAATTGAAAATTTTATTTCTCAAATACAGCTTATTTCTCTTAGATACATGATTAGGGATGTATTTTTTAAATTATAAAATGATAATGAATACCGGTCAATATTGAATAATATATTATAAATAGGCAAATAATTATAATTATGATAAATAAAATGATAAAATAGATTAAAAACTCACCATCCTAATTGTCGCAATGAGTGAATAATTATATTGTCAACTTCTTCCATAATATATATTATTATTTATATTATATTTATTAAATAAATATAATACATAAAACTTCTAAACTTT
The DNA here is from genome assembly GCA_963920625.1 of Dinocampus coccinellae. Lineage (NCBI taxonomy): Eukaryota > Metazoa > Arthropoda > Insecta > Hymenoptera > Braconidae > Dinocampus > Dinocampus coccinellae. The sequence continues at coordinate 3,783,890 of OY987184.1, read as the reverse complement.
TATTTTCAATGTTTCTTTGACAATTTCATCGGTTTACTATTTTTTGTATTTGAGATTGGCAAGGGATTCACGATATATCATGCAGTATGTAAATATAATACAGCAGATATAGTGAGAGAATAGGAAAGCATTTTTAGTACATTTCATGCCAATAGGTGGCAAGTGGATTCAATTTTTTTTTTTTTCTCTTGTTACAATAACAAACAGTATTTTTGTTCCCTCCTAAACATAATAAATTTGAAATATTGATCAAACAATTCGCACTTTGTAATTGTACGGAACATGTTGATATATATTATTATTGAATCAGTAAAATATTTTTATAACGTGTAACTTTAATTAACAGTGAAGTTTTTATTAATTATATAAATAGCATGTAATTGAGATAGATGAGACAAATATAATGGAAGAAAAAAACAATCGTCACTTTAACCACGATCAAAATAAAAGTCAATATTCAAGATTATTGCCCGTTCCAAATTTAGATTTGTATGATAATGGAAAAATAGCGAAAAATTGTATTTACAAAAGCATTGATCAAAAATCAAAATCGTTTTATAGGCAAGAAAAAAATGAAATTAAAACTAGTAATACTCTATCCAAGCCGAAATTACCAAAATCTTTTTATATTATAAAATTACGTGAGTGGGCAGAAGAAATACCAATCATCGGACTACAATCCAACTGGGAAAATAATATTCACGAATTGATTTGCAATAATTCAAAATTTCGATATCCACAATATGTAGAAGAGCTCATTGAAGAAGTGAGGAATATGTATATTAATGATATGCAACAATTGGCAATACAATCAATTGTTATGAAACCCGATGAAAATTTAGATGATAATGTTATTGAAAATTATCTTAACAATAGATATGAACAAAAAAACACATATCAAACATTACGTTTTTTGAAAAATCGTGATTCTTTGAAAAATAAATATTTCTTGTCGCACAATTTGATGAGGCAGATTATGGCACTTTCAACCTCAATTTTAGTGCCACAAATAATTGTAGATTTTTCCTATTATCATACAATAGGTTTAATACAATTATCTGAAATATCACGTATAATAAAAAATGATATAAAAAATGGATTAATACGAATTAATAATAAATATTATACACAAGTGTCAGACATGATATTGAATTCAAAATCGTTACAGGAAATCTCACCGTGTACAATATCACAATTTATGCGTTGTGCTACAAATTTATTTGTCCAACAAATAATAAATATTATGATACAAACGATAAAACATATGATTAATGCCATAAAAGACAAAAAAAAATGTCCACAGATACAATTTGAGCTTGTCTTTGAAAATGCTTCTCTTACAATTAAACCAACTATCGAAGAAGTGAAAAATATGTTTTATGATATTATCGGAGATATTGAAAAAATAGGACAAAATTTATCAACATTTAAATTATCCTCAGTAAATTACGGTGTTAATTCATCCATTAGCAATGATTATATGTGTATAAAAATGCCAGAATGGTTCATAAAAAATTCAAAAAATGAATTGGAAATGATTGTCATAAGTCTTTTTGAACCATTGAATAGTTATTATGGCAATATCGTGAATGAATTCAGTTTTATATGTTCTAATGAAACACATGACAATATAATATTTTTAGTTTCTGGTAATTATGATTACGATATTTATTATGAACACGTAAGAAATTTTGATATTTATTTAAAACGAGCCAATTCAATGGTATCATTTTTATATTACCGAGTGGGTAGGCTTAGCCAGATTCATGCAAGAGAAACATTAAAAAAATATATTTCCAGTATGAATTGTATACTTGTTGATAAACTTATTAATTATCATATTGAATATAATCGATCTATTTATCATGAATTTGAAAAATTCAAATCTAAAGCCCTTAATATACCAAATAATGCTAGTGATTTATTTGAATTAAATGATAATATGGTGTTAAATGCTGATATAATTGTCAATGATTTTGAGAAAAAAGTTGAAAAATCCATTAAGATGTTAATTACATTATTAGATATTACCAGTATCACTGAGGAACATATGACGTTGAATAGTGAAATAATTAATTGTTTATGTTCTATAAAAGATATTGTTATACAGAGTAATACATTATGTGAAGCGATGAAGAGTGAGTTGGAGGATGAATTACAGAAAAAAATTAATACATTGAATATTGATATTGATAATATATTTCCAACATTGGTAATCTTAAATGACATGGATGACGCAAATCGCGTTCACGAATATATTGATTATCTGAATATTCTTGTTAAAAATATAGAAAAACTAGATGATACAATTCACTCAATTAATACAGAAGAGAAATTATTTAAATTTCCAGAAACACAATTTTCCAAAGTGAATGATATTAAAAATATTGTGTTGCCATTTTTTGCACTAAATCGTATGATATATAAATGGAAAAGATACAATTCTGCGTGGTTAGATGGTCCATTTGAATATATCGATGCAGATAAAGTTGAGAAACTTATTAATTTCTATTTAGATGAATTTACACGGTTGAATAAATCAATAAAAACAAATATCAAATTGGACATATCATCGTTTAAACTTTTTAGATTTTCGGGTATCATTGATGATCCAGATCCAATGCAACAGCCAGCACCAATGAAACTATGTTTTCAAGCACTTGAACAAATCAATAAATTTAAACAATACGTTTCATTGATTAATTGTATATGTAATAACGCCCTAGAACAACGTCATTGGAATGAAATATCAATAATTTATGGATCTGATATCACACCAAATGCTGGAACTACTCTTCGAAAATTTATTTCCTTGAATTTAATGAAGGATATGGATAAATATCATATAATAAGTGTGAGCGCAAATAAAGAACTTGCACTGCAAAAAAAATTGAAGAGTATGTATGATGAATGGAAAAATATAAATTTTACTATAATTTATGATGAAGTCATAGATAGATCAAGGTTTGTTAATTTCAATGAAATTCAAATACGTTTGGATGAACATTTGACAATAATCCAAGAAATGAAAGGTTCTTATTTTGTAAAACCAATTGCTTCGAATGTTGAAAATTATAATAAATCATTAACTCACGTTTGCAATATTATAAATCAATTTAATTTTATTCAAGATGAATTATCATTTTTACGTTTAATATTCACCAATAATAAAACATTTATTGGTGAATTGGAAAATGTTGCAGTAATTTATTCAGAAGTTGAAAAAGTTGGTGATGATGTAAAAAATAATATTTTACGACAACCAACATTTTATAGTATTAGTCAAGAATCAGAGTTTTTATTCAAGTTGCTTGAGTCAGTGAAAAAAGTTGAGATGATCAATAATAGTATTTGCACATATTTAAATAATTCTAGATTATATTTTCCACGATTTTTTTTTCTCTCGAACAATGAGCTAGTGATGATTTTATTCAGAGAAAATATAATTGAAAAAGTTAAAAATTTGTATAGAAAGTGTTTTCGTGGGATAAAAAATGTAAAAGTTGATTTATCTGAAAAAAAAATTATTTCAATCATCAGTGATTACAATGAGGAATTGCCATTCAAACAAGAATTACTTTGTAATCGTGGGGATAAAAATGAATTGTTTAAATTCGCTGAGTGTGCAATTATTGATGCAGTTCGAAAAGATATATATGAATGTATATGTAATATAAATGAAGAAAATAATAATAATAAATTAATTTCGATGAAAAAATTTTCATTGAGTATCACCGCGGTATGTGCATTTCAAATAATTTGGACGGCAAATATTCAAAAATGCTTCATAAAATTTCATCCAGACAAATTGAATTCAATACTTAATTTGCAAAATTCATTAATCACCACTACAATAAATAATTTAAAAGATAAATTGTCAATTAAAGAAAGAATAATACTAATGGCGATAGCAACCGCACAGTTTCATCAACGAGAAATTATCAATTTATTAATAGAAAAAAATATTTCGGACAACAATGATTTTAATTGGATCATTCAATTGAGATATTATTGGCAAGAAAATAACGTTATCGTTAATATGGTAAATGCCTCAAGACAGTATGGTTATGAATTTTCAACTGTCGCCGAACCCACTATCACCACTTCGCTCACTGATAGATGTCATCGTACTATTATTGAGGCAGCACGACATTACATGTTTGTATCACTAATTGGACCCACTGGTACAGGTAAAACTGAAACAATTCGTGCATTGACACGTGCATTGGCAGTGCCTTTTCATATTATCAATTATTGTAAAAATCTCAGTTTCAAACAAATTTCAATGATATTCAAAGGATTAATTGCTTGTGGAGCTTGGGTATGCTTCAAGAATATAAATACGGCAAAACTATCAGTTCTATCAGCGGCAACACACTACATTTATCATATCTCACAGATGCTATCTAGCAAATGTACGTCAACCTTATTTGATGGATCTCTATTGACTGTGAAGCCTACTGGTTTCATTATTACTACAGCCAACCATTATCATTCATCTCTTTCATCTAAACAATACATATTACCTGATAATTTTAGATCACTATTTAGATTGGTAGCATTTCAACAGCCAGACATATCAAAAATATGCGAGACACGACTTTTTGCCGCTGGATTCTTCAATGCGAAAAAACTTGCTAACAAAATTCAAAGTGTATATGAATTTTGCATTGAACAATATTCGTATGAAAAACGATATGATTTTTCTTGTACTGGCCTAAATGCAATACTCAACAACGCTATTAATCTTAAATTTGAATTTTCTAATGATAATGAAGATGCAATTATACTAAGATCATTAATAGATATTAACTTACCTATGTTCTCAGTAAATGACACAATTGTTTTTCAAGAATTTTTAAATGATATATTTCCGAATGTAAATTTACCATCGCCAAATTATACGTCATTATTATGGGCTCTCGATCAAGTTACCAAAACAAATGGTATTCAAGCTCATCATTTATTTAAATTGAAAATAATTCAAATATTAGAAATGACATATTTGCAGAATATTTTTATCCTTATTGGTGATGCTTCAAGTGGAAAAACGACATTGATACGAACTCTTGTTCAGTGTTTATCATTTATGATCCAAAATAATGGTAATGATGATACAAATATTGGAGCTGATGTTCAATTAGAAATAATTAATCAAAAATCAATGACAATGGAAAGTGTATTTGGATACTTGGATCAAGCATCAAGTAGATGGAATGATGGAGTTTATACAACGCTACTCCGAAATCATTGTCAAACGAATGAATTAAATAGCAAAATTAAAAAATGGATAATATTTGATGGTCCAATTGAATCTACGTGGACAGAAAATTTAAATATAATATTAGGTGAAAATAACAATAGAACACTGTCATTATCAACAGGTGAACTAATTGAAATATCCAAATCAATATCAGTTATATTTGAGACTGACAATATAGAAGAAGCATCACCTGCTACCATATCACGTTGTGGAATTATTTATTTAGAACAAAACGCATTTGGATATAAACATTATATTATCACATGGATACTTGAACAAAAATTTCATAATAAATATAATAAATTCATGAAAATTCTTATTGAATGGTCTTTGAATTCATGTTTAGAATTTATTTATAAAACATGTCAATTTATAATTGCAGTTGACAAAATATATTTGGTAATTTCTACATTAAGATTATGTTCAATTTATATAAAAAGTATTTTAGATAATATAGATGAAAAAGATAATTATAATTTTGAAATTTGGGTTCAAATTGCCATTATTCAGTCAATCATTTGGACATTCGGTGCTTGTTTATCTCAAAATTCATGCGGACTTTTAAATGAATTTTGTATATTATTATGGAGCAATAATAATGATAATAATCCATTACCAGAAGAGATAAAGTATTATGAAATGCCTTTACCAAGTGAAGGAATGATTCAAGACAACACATTTATATTCAAAGGAATTGGCCATTGGAAACATTGGAGTGATATTTTGAAGTCTGAAAATATTTCTCTATACCCATATGGACCTGAGTTAATATTTATTCCAACAATAGACACTATAAAACACATATTTTTATTTAATATGCATATCAAATATCGTATGCCATTTATTGTATGTGGTAATGCATCAACAGGCAAAACAACATTAATGCAATATTTTCTGTATAACAAATTACCCATCACTGATTATACGATGAATTTGTTTAACTTTACACAAACAACTGTAGCTCACCAAGCACAAAAATTATTTCTTCTCAAATTAAATAGAATTATGGGAGATCATTATGCTCCTCCAAAAAATAAATTTTGCATAAATTTTATTGATGATTTCAGTATTGGCCCAATTGATAATTCAAGCCAAAAAAATTCTCTGACGGAATTAATTCGACAATTTATGGATCACGCTCACTGGTATAGCTGTGATAAACCAGAAAAATTATATATTAAGAATATTATGTTTTTATGCGGATCAACATTGAATGGAAATGAACAAAGAAAAATTATTTGTCCACGATTCATTAGACATTTTAATTTATATACACTGTCCACTCCAAATCGAGATAATCTTACGAAAATATTTTCTAAAATACTTTATCACAATTTAATAAAAAATCAATTTACTCCTGATATAATGAGTACGGTGAATTGTATGATAAATGCTACAATTGATATTTATACATCAATAATTAATCAAATAAAATTAATTCCTATAAATATACAAAATCAATTTAATATAAGAGATATTTCTAGAGTTATAAATGGATGCAGTTTGATTCATAAAGAATCAGTTGAAACAAAAATAAGTATGATCAGATTATGGGTGCATGAATCTATTCGAGTATTTGGTGATCGTATGACAAATAAAAATGATAAAGAATTTTTATTTTCAAATATAAAAATGGCAATTAATGCACATTTCAAGGATAATTTTGAATCGATATTTGACAATTTGCCAAAAGAAAATAATCAATTGACACAAGAAACAATGAATAATCTTATATTTGCAAATTTTATGGACACTGATAAAGATACAAATAATCGACGGTATGAAGAAGTTGGGTCAATTCAATTATTAAACAATCGAATCATCAATTATCTCAATGAGTTCAACAATAATTCCACAAATAAACTCGATATTTCATTATTATCAGATGTATTGGAACATTTAATTCGAGTATGTCGAATATTAACTATGCCCGGTGGTAATTTACTGATGATTTGTGCGGGTGGTTTAGGTAGAAAATCCATATCACGTTTAGCGGCGTATATTGAACGTCAAGATTTTTTTCAATATACATCAAGTCAGTATTTTAATTCGAATGAATGGCGAGAAAATTTGAAATATATCATAAAAATTTGCGGTGGTATTGGCAAACAATGCACATTTTTTATACCAACGAGATATATTAAGGACATATATTTTGAAGATATCAACAATTTAATGACCACCGGTGAAATTCCATATTTAATTTCACCTGATGAAAGACAAAAAATTGTGGAAATTGCACGTTTGCCAGCACAAAATGGTGATCCAAATCTTGAAATAAGTATAATTGATGTGATGAACTATTTTTTCAATCAATGTCGTAAAAAATTACATTTTATATTATATTACAATGTTTCTAATTATAAAAATTTACGTCGTCAAATACAATTATATCCAAATATTTTAAAATATTCCGACATTGATTATTTCATGGCATGGCCATTAAATGTATTTGTACAATTAGGTAATAAATTTATTCAAGATATATCAATTGATAGCAGTTTAAAGGATAAAATAATTATTGCAAGCAAATACTTTTATGATGAATCAAAGATAATAAGTGAAGAATATTATCGAAAATTTGGTAGATTGATTTACATAACTCCAGCAGCATTTATTCATATGATGCAACTGTACAGTTTACAAATAATAAATAAACAACAAACAATAAAATCATCTCGAAATAAATATTTGAGCGGTTTGCAAAAATTACAATTAGCCGCTGAAGAAGTAGCAGAAATGCAAAAAACATTGATGACATTGAAATATGAACTTGAATCTTCAGCCCAACAAACTGAGGAAACAATGCGAAAAATTGAAAATGAAAATATAAGTGTAGAGAATGCAACAATCCAAGTGAAAGGAGATGAAGAAATTGCTAATAAAGCAGCTAAAATAGCCGCAACACTGAAATCAGAATGCGAAGCTGATCTTGCGGTAGCAATTCCCATTCTTGAGGATGCCATAGCTGCATTAAATACTCTAAAACCAAACGATATAACGTTAGTTAAAGCAATGAAAAATCCTCCAGATACGGTCAAACTTGTAATGGCAGCTGTATGTGTAATGCTCAATATTCCAGCTGAACGTGTTATTGATCCTACTACAGGACGAAAATCAATGGATTTTTGGGGTCCAAGCAAACGTGTTCTTGGTGACATGAATTTTCTCCAAACCCTCAAAGATTACAATAAAAACAATATATCACCATCAATAATGCAAATAATTAAGAAAACATACATGACAGATAAAAATTTTATGCCGCATATTGTAACAAAAGCATCGAGTGCCGCTGAGGGTTTATGCAAGTGGGTCCGTGCAATGGTCTCATACGATGAAGTTGCAAAAATAGTTGCACCAAAAAAAGAAAAATTAGCAGCAGCTGAAATAGAATGCAATAAATGTTTGGCATTTCTAAATGAAAAACGTAAAACATTAAGTGCCCTCAATAACAAACTCACTGCATTAAAATCAAATCTTCAAGCTACTTTAGAAAAAAAATTCAAGCTAGAAAATGAAGTAACAATTTGTACGCAAAAGCTTGTCAAGGCTGAGACATTAATCACAAGTCTTGGTGATGAAAAGGACAAATGGTTCCAAACCGCAGACAAATTGAAACAGTCTATTAACAATGTCATTGGTGATTTACTTATTTCATGTGGAATCATTGTCTATCTCGCTCCCTATCATTCAACTTATCGCAATAAAAATGTTGCATTGTGGCTTGAATATATTAAAAATAATTTGAGTATACCATGTTCAAGTAATTATAATTTTATTGATTGTCTTGGGCCAGAAGTGAAAGTCCGCTCATACTGGCAACGATGTGGATTACCAAAAGATCATATAGCACATGAAAATGCTGTTATATTAAATAATTCAATGCAATTTTGTTTATTTATTGATCCACAAAGTCAAGCAAATATGTGGATCAAGCAAATGGAAGTGCACAATCAATTGAACATAATTAAACTTACTAATTCAAATTATCTTGAAAATATTGTAAAAGCCATTGAACTTAATCAACCAGTAATGGTTGAAAATATTAATGATGACAAATATTCAGCATTATGCATAGACTGTATTTTATCACAAATAACGATGAGTTTTGGTAATAATTATAATTGTAATCAATTATTAACTCATAATATCACAAATGGTAATTCAGATGAAATAATGAATAACTATTTAGTTCCTTACAATTGTCAATTCCGACTTTATATGACAACCAAACTTCACAATCCATATTTTGATTCATATGTATTCAAAAAATTAACAATTATTGATTTTTTAATTACTGAAAATATATTGCAAAATAAACTTTTGGACATAATTATATCACGTGAAAAACCCGAGATTCATGAAAAATTTGATATACTATTGGATCAAAGCGTTTCCAATATGATTTTATTGAAACAAGAAGAGGATAATATACTAACAATTCTTTCAAAATCAACAATTAATATCTTACAAGATGATGAATCGATGAAAATATTGGATAATTCGAAAAATCTGTCCATAGAAATAATAAAAAAGGAAAAGTGCGCTAATATTACTAAAAATGAAATTGATGAATTTCGTAAACGTTACAGTGAATTTACACATTATTGTGCTGTTCTATACAATACTCTTTTGTCATTATCAAATCTCAACTGTATGTATAAATTTTCACTTGACTGGTTTATACAGTTGTATATTAAATCAATCATGAATTCTAGAATAAGTACAGTCATTCAAAAACGTTTGGAATATCTTATGTCATCATTTACAACAACACTTCATTCAAGCGTTCTCATTACTATATCTAATAAACACAAGCTCCTATATTCTTTTTTGCTCTGTCTAGAAATACAATTGTACACTGGAAAAATTAAGACAGAGGAAATCAATGTATTTATATCTGAAAATTTAAACATCATGATTAAATATGATATTGATATGAGCGTTAAGCCAAATTGGTTATCGCAAAATTCTTGGAAGAAAATAATATTTTTATCAAAGAATATAATAGCATTTGATAAATTGGAAACTAGTATAAAAAATGAAGAGTCATTGTGGTTAAATTTTTATAATTCGAAAAATCCTCAATTTCATATGTTACCATTTCAATGGCAAGATTTGCTTTCACCTTTTCAAAAATTAATTATTTTCAAAATTATTCGGCCAGACAGAGTGATAATGGAAATAGAACATTTTATTTCTACTGTGAACGGATCATTTAATAATTACACTCCATTGTATGATTTATCTTATTTTTACTCAGAATCAAGTTGTCTCATTCCATTAATTTTCATATTACCAAGTTATATTGAGCCAGTAAAACAAATAGAAGAGTTTGCTATATCAATGGGATACACATCAAAATTTAGAAAACTTTCACTTGGTGATAATCATGAAGAACATGCACTCCAATCAATATATCAAGCTCAGAAACATGGTGACTGGGTGCTTTTAGAAAATTGTCACCTTGCAAGTAATACCTGGATATTACATCTTGAAAATATTTTTGAAACAATTCATACATCTAATTCTTCTTTAGAATTTCGTTTGTGGTTATCTACTGCTCCCACTCACAAATTTCCAATTTCTATATTGCAAAATGGAATAAAAATAATGTGTGATACACCATTAGGTTTGAAACAAAATTTAATCACTTGTTATCACACTGATCCACTAAATAAGCTTGATATATTTACTAGTTGTCCAGGAAAAGACAAAATTTTTTCAAAATTCCTATATTCATTGACATTTTTCCATGTTCTTGTTAAAGAGAAAAATAATTTTGGTATTCATGGATGGAATATTAAGTATAATTTTTGCCACTCTGACCTCACAATTTCTATCAGTGAATTAAAAACATTTATTCAAAATAGTCGGTCGAACATTATGCTCCTTCAATCATTAACTTATCTTATTGGCGAGTGTATTTATGGTGGAAAATTGATAGATAATATCGACCATAAATGTTTACTGTTAATTTTTCAAAATTTTTGTAACTCCAATATAATAACGCAGGATAATTATGAGTTCAGTGTCAATTACAGTATACCAAATCGATGTGAACGTCATGATTACATAAATCATATTAAAAATCTTCCTGACTATCCAACACCAGAATTATTTGGCATCGATGAATATTCTATATTCAATCAAAATTCACTCAATGCCAATGAGTTCATTTTGCAGTTGTCACAACTAAATGGATCAATAAATAATTATGAATTAATGTTAAAAGAAAATGTAGACGCAATCAATATTGAAATTATTCGGAATAATTTGCCAATAGAACTCGATTTAAAAAAAGTAAAACAACAAAATCATAGACTCAATCCTCTAAATGAAATTTTAGTACAAGAAGTTACGTCTTATAATACAATTCTTGAATTGATTAAAGAATCATTAATGAAACCGAATGAAGAACTTATTCGCGCACTAACAATTAATATTCTTCCGAAACAATGGTATTCTTTTCCTACATTTGTCCAACATCAATTATCATTATCAACATTTATTGATAATATTAATAAAAAATATAATTTTTTCAATACGTGGATAAATAGCGGATGTCCAATGAGTTTTTGGTTAGGTAATTTTGTATTACCAAATCGGTTTATTTCCCTCACTCGTGTAATGTTTGCCAGACATTATAAAATTCCTATTCATCAGTTGATATTCAACTTTCAAGTTTTATCAATAAATGATACATCAATGATAACTTCTTCTAGCGATAAAGTATTTTATCTTCATAATTTACATTTAACTGGCGCTAGTTGGGATATCGTTGATGGAAAATTAAAAGTAGGCAATCCTAGAATTCTTTCAGAAATTATGCCCATCATACGTTGGAAGCCTCAACTTTCCGAAGAAAATTATCTGCAAAATAATTATTCATGTCCATTATATAAATCAAATATTGGCCGAGATTTGATTAATCATACAGGAAATTTGTCTAATTTTATCATTCAATTACAATTACCCACAAATTTAAGTGATGATTATTGGATTAAACGTGGAACATCACTTTTTTGTCAACTTGAGAACAATATAACTAATAAATATTAAAATTATATAAACATCCTATATAAAAATCATTAATGTTATTACAAATGAAATAATTACAACAAATAATGAATTACCATAATAATAATAATAATAATAATAATAATTCAATTATATAAAAAATAATCATATATTCTGCATATTTATTGATTTTTTGCTCTCAATAATCAATTTTCCACGTTATTAACATAACTCCATAATTTAACGACTGTGATGGCATCACTACTGCTACCTCGACTCTCTTTTTTAACTGTTTTGTTGCATTTTTTTCCTATAATTACTGTAATACTATAATTTATCACTTTATTTACCAATTCATTCCTTCCTTCTTTTTTTTTTAATCCTGTACTGTTCCATAATATTACTATTGTGTCGTTTGTTCATTTCAACACTTTTTATTCGACGTCTTTTACCATCTGTTTTTTCATGGTTTTTCTTTTCTGCATTAGATTCTACTTTTTATATTGAGGTGATCCAACTTGATCTTTTTTCGTTATTTCAAGTTTTATCAACATAATCTAAGAATTCGTTCTTCAGAGCCTCATCTTCATCTGAGAGTTGTTGTAGTTTTCCAAATAACTCTTCAACTGTTTCGTAGATAGATTTTATTATGAAAATTTATTCCATGCTATCTAATGATAGAGATTCTTTTTTAATTCCTACAATTGTGCTTTCTTTTTTTTTTTTTTTTTCACCTGATTCTTCTTTACTGAGCACATTTCTTGATGTCGATGGACAAGTTTGGGTGAGTATACTACAAGGAGTATAATAGTTATCTTTGTTTTTTTCTCTTATATTGTTTTTAATTTTCCTGTAGTGCCCATTATGAGAGATGAATTCTCTACTATTTTTATGCATATATAGTGAGCCTACTTTAAGAGGTGATAGTTGGAATCCTCTTTCCTTCTCTGTATTTTGCCTGTCTATTCCATAACTTCTTTCATTAATTACTTAAGATTATATTATAGGAACCTACCTCGTCGTCTTCAAACCTTTCTTTCATATATATCTGTTCTTAATTCATCTCATTTAATAATTTCAGTTGACCTTTAATAATGGTATAAATTTCGTTATTCGTCTTCTTTTTTTATTATGATCTTATCTTGTGTGGTATCTCGTTTTTGTAGTTTCGTAATCGCTATTTCCTATTGGACTATTAGTTGTGTTCCCTTTGTTCTTATTGGTGAATTTTCCTCCATTCTTTTTTTTTTAGGTTCATTTTCTTGGTTGTTTGCCATGTTTGTTAAGTAACTTTGTCCTTGTACACCCAGTTGAGTTATGAGTATAAAATGAACGATATATATACATATATATATATATATATATATTTCATAAAATTAAATATGTACTCAGATAACTGAATGAAAAAGATTTGTTGTTGAAGTCAAATGCCACAAACGAAAATAAATACATTTCATATATATATATATATATGTTATACAAAGTTCGCACTCCAATCAGCTGATCTGCCAATCTGACGTGTGGCTCAACAACGTCATTAGTTCATTTTCTTTTATTTTCATTAATTAAGTTCCGTCATTCTGGTGTTATTATTATACTTTCAATTTATAAGACGAAGTAAAAAATACGATCCCAAAAGTTATGAAATTTATTGTTTGAAAAAATTAAAAATATTATTATACTGATAATGTTTCTACCAACGACTGTAAGAAATTTGAAATCTAATGCAAACTTGGGTTTCAATTCAAAGGTGAGTTATATTGTTGATTGATTATTTTTTTATAATTCAATTAAATATTAATAAATGATTAATTGTAGGTTAGGTATTATTCAACAGCATCTAAACACAACCAAACATTTACAGAGAAATTGAATGAAGGACCTGGACTTGAAGATTTCCTCACTGAATCTAAATCAAATTACGATGGGAAATTAAAATTAGAAAAGGGTGAATCAACACGATTAAGATTACCACCATGGTTAAAGACGGAAATCCCGATTGGGAAAAATTATACCAAAATCAAATCGCAATTAAGGCAATTAAAGCTTGCTACTGTGTGTGAAGAAGCAAGATGTCCAAATATTGGTGAATGTTGGGGTGGTGGGACCCATGGAACTGCGACAGCAACAATAATGGTAAATTCCATATCATGAATGATTGAAACCACATTATAATATAAAATTTTTGTAGCTGATGGGTGATACATGCACACGTGGTTGTCGATTTTGTTCAATCAAAACTGCTAGAACTCCACCACCACTAGATCCTGATGAACCTCGAAATACTGCAATTGCTATTACGGATTGGGGTCTTGATTATGTTGTTCTGACATCCGTTGATCGAGATGGTTCGTAAAAATATATTCAGATTTATTATTATTATTATTATTGTTTTTGTTATTGTTGTTGTTGTTGTTGATATTAGATTTACCTGATGGAGGAGCAAATCATATTGCTTCAACGGTTAAAGAAATAAAAAATAGGTAGTAAAGAATTGTGCACTAAACTAAAGAGCATAGTTCTGCTTCAATTACTAATTTTTACACTGAATTGCAGGAGTAAAATTCTAGTGGAAGCTCTAGTACCAGACTTCAGTGGTAATAAAGAATGTATTAAGGCACTTGTAGATTCAAAACTTGATGTATTCGCTCATAATATTGAGACGATTGAAAGATTAACGCCCTTTGTACGAGATAGACGAGCACACTATAAGTAATAATAAATTTTATCTCTATTTTTATAAAAAACTTAATACATATAATAATTTAATCAAAAAAAAAAAAAAAAATTTCAGACAGTCGTTAAAAGTTTTACAAAGTGCGAAGGAATTGAATCCAGATCTTATAACGAAATCCTCGATTATGCTAGGTCTCGGAGAAACCGATGAAGAAATTGAGTCAACGTTAAAGGATCTCAAAGCTGCACAAGTTGATGCACTCACACTTGGACAGTATATGCAACCAACAAAGAAGCATTTAAAAGTAATTGAATATGTAACACCAGAAAAATTTGATTACTGGAGAAATATTGCCGATCAATTGGGATTTCTTTATACAGCCAGTGGACCACTTGTGCGATCATCATATAAAGCTGGAGAATTTTTCTTGACAAATATTTTAAAAAAACGAAGAAATGAAAATACGGAGAATTGTAGTTCTTGATGTAACTTATAAAATATTTCTCTAGTTTGATGAGTATAGATTGCGAAAGAAATTTATTATATTAGAAAATAAATTTCAATTTTTAGCCACAACTATTTGGTATAATTTTTCCATTTGTAACTTTTTTTTGTTTTTTTTTTTTAATTTTTCTATAATCAAAGTAATTTAAATAAAACACAGATTAATATTTGGGATCGAATTTTTTATCCAACAAAGTCAAATAAGAAACCAATTTTCAATGATGACACAAAATCTGTAATAATCAAGAATTTTATTCTGTATCCATGGCTACTGAAACTCGCGGCTCAGGCGCGTCATCGCCAGGTGGATCTCTTGGAGGTTGAGCATCATCAGCGGCAGCAGGTCTTCCACGTTTTTCATCACCCTCAATTTCCGATAGATACCGTGAAGTTTTTTCTTCATCCAAAATATCGAATTCCTGACCCCTTCCCACAATTGCAATCGACACATTCTGCATTATGACAAAAAAAAATATATATATTTTCTATATATTTACATATTTATAATAATTATTACCTTCATCGACAGATCTAACTCATTGGGAAGTGTATCACGAAGTGCTCGTAAACCGTGTTTAATTAGTTCATCAAGATCACTGCCTAAAAATTCATGAAGATGTTTCTCAAGATATGTACGCGCTCCTTGAGATCTTGCACCAATGGCCATTGCTTTGCAATCAAAGTAATTTGCTGATGGACAAGTTTGATAAATATGCGGTCCTTGATCCTATAAAAATTAATTTTATACAATTTGAATAATAAACTAGTAGTAATGGCTTATCAAAAAAATATTTTAATAATCATTTTATGTACACACTGTTCCAGAATCACTAATCTTAAATGTATAGGAAATATATAAAAATTTAACTAGTAATTCTGAAACATATTGTATAAGGAATAATTATTGTTCGAAATTTTATTAATCTTACATCATAACCTGCAACAAGCAAACCAACTCCGTAAGGACGTCTATCGTATCTTTGAGTACATGTCTGCATTTTGTTCCCCAATGTTGATATGAGTCTTCCAATTGGTAGAACATCATCATGAGAATATTTGTAATTCAAACATTCTGTCCGCATATAACGACTGCAATTTAATTTGATTTTTACTTACAAACAAAATGACAATAATTGATTTTGCCTGAATATTTTTGTCAGAAATAAATACCTAAGCATTCTCGCATCAGCTGTTAATCCAGCAATACTCATACCCATATGCTTGTCAATGGGAAAAATTTTTTTTTGATAAGCAGAGAGTTCAGATGTGGCTCTTTTGAGTGCAATTAATACTGCATGAGTTTTATTTTTCAATCCAACTGTTGCTGATCCTAATTTTACTGCTTCCATAGCATATTCCACTTGGTGGAGACGTCCTTGAGGACTCCACACCGTCACATCACTATCATATTGATTGCGAAACTAGAATTATATCCAAATTTATATCATAAATGCTCATATAATAGATGCATAACTTTAACTTTAAAAAACTTTTTGTTTCCATAAAATAAATTATATAAATATCACAATAATATTATAAGCTAAATAAAACACTGAATGAAATATTTATATTTATATTTTCGACATTTGAAAAGTATTATATTCTATGAATTTTGATTAATTGAAAAGTATTGAACATTAAATTATTTCATGATGACAAAGCAATAATTGTGAGGTTAAATTTTACTCAAAAAATCTACAATAAGTATATTTTTTAATTACAAAACTTCAATATAATTAGTATAACTCACCATTCTCAACACTTAATTACGATATCAGTCAATCTTAAATTATCACAACTTTATAAATTGTTGTATTACAACTCATAAAATAGATATAATTACGAATGCCGAATTCAACTAGAATACATCAAACTAACTGTCATGCCCAAACCAAAATAAAATTGAAGAATATAGATGTGCATCTGAATTTGTATGTAGATATCGACGATTTGGGTTGTACAATAACAAAAGTTTGCCGATCAACTATCAAACGAGTAATTCTATGGTTTTATATATTATTATAAATGCAGCGCTATAATTCAATGCCTGTGGCAACTTGAGCCGAATCATACGCCTCTATAGAAGAGAAAATGAATAAAAACTTTTCCACTACATAACCGTCTCACCAAGATAAGAACTTGTGTAGTAGGAAAATTTTCATTCATTTTTTCCGCTATAGAGGCGCGTAATTCGATACAGGATCGCCACATCTTATACATATCAAAGAGTTTATCGCATAAAAATCTTGAAAGAAAACTGAGAATATCTATCAAATATAAAAATAAGGTCATGAAAAAGTTGCTGCAATATATTTGAATTTTCAAATGTTATTTTAATGATCACATGCAAATATAAAAGATTTTCATGAATCCTAATTTATATACAGAATAAATAATAGACGGTTGACTTATTGATCAAACAACTGATTTCTGTTCAAAATAAAACAGGTGTATAGCAACAATAATGTACTCAAAATACACATTTTTATATAAAATATTTTTTTAAATTAAATAACGTTATAATTTTGCTATCAAATATTTTTCAACGCCTAGCAATACAATGGTAATTATCATATCTATTATATCAGGTGATAAATTCACACTAGTAAATAATTTTTCAAATTTACTGTCAGGCAGGAGCATCAAAAAAACAAGTTGGTGTAAAAAAAAGGGGAGTACATAAACCAGAACTTACTGAGGAACAGAAAGCAGACATAAAAGAAGCTTTTGATCTCTTTGATACCGATGGAACTGGAAAGATTCTAACAAAAGAATTAAAAGTAGCCCTTCGTGCCCTCGGATTTGAACCGAAAAAAGATGAAATTAAGAAATTAATTGCTGATATTGATCCTGACGGGCTTGGTAAAATTTCTTTTGAAGAATTCCTCAATCTCATGACCACAAAAATAGGAGAAAAAGATTTAAAAGATGAAGTACTCAAAGCCTTTCGTCTTTTTGATGATGATGATACTGGAAAAATAACCTTGAAGAATTTAAAACGTGTAGCAAAAGAGTTAGGTGAAAATTTAACTGAAGAAGAATTACAAGAGATGATTGATGAAGCCGATAATGATGGTGATGGTGAAATATCTCAAGATGAATTCTTAAGAATCATGAAAAAGACCTGCCTTTACTGAATTTTAACTTATTCAATCAATTAAAACTGATGTATAAAAATAAATATGTTTATTAATCAACAAATTATTTATACGGGTTTGAACATATTTAAAGTATGCAATTCTTTATTAGTAAGCTACATCATAATTTATCACTCGTTCATTGTGAATTATTTTTCTAATATTATTCAAATACAAAAAGATCAAATAAAATACTGTAAAAGCAGTATTATTATTTCATTCCAATAATTTCTCATTTTTCCTCTATGGCAGTTTTAATTAATGCTTTAAATTTATCTGCACGTATTCTGGCTTTTGCTAAACTTTTTAGAAGCATATCCGATGATATTGGTATACCACCTGGTTTATGAATCCCACATAGCTCATCATTGCCAACTATTATTGTAAATCGTGCTAGAGCCTGAGTTTCTTCCTCGTCCGTCGGATCAACCAACAACAAATCACTGTCGAAAAATATTATTTAATATCTTCTCATAGTAAAACTAATCTTCTTTTAAAAATTAATTACTTAAACTCACTTGTTGAATACTGCATACGTTGTAGAAGACAAAAAGCATGCTAATGAAATCGGCACTTTGTTATTGGGATGAACAGCAATGGTTTTTGCCTCGCTATTGTAATTGATTTCTGGTAATTTTACTAAACAAAGAAAAATTCATCCATTAATATTTGGATTAATCATCTCTTATCGATATAAATTTATAATTTTCGTTAAAAATCTCCAAAAAGAAAATATGTGAATAACTTACGCGTTAATAAAGCCGACATTAATGCTCCAATACACGCATCAATCAAAGATCCATCACAGTCAACACATTCTAAATCACAATAAAGGACCCACGCAAGCTTATCTTTGCAAATACATAAATCATGAAGATTTATAGCTTGCGAATTATTTAAAATATCATCAATAATTTTTGTGATTGCTTGAGCTTGATCACTTGGAGGTCCGGGTCGAAATTTCGACGAACACAGTGGTGATAATCCAACATTAGGAATGATAAATCCACAATCTGATGCATCAATTCTTGGTGTACACAATTCCTAAAATGATTATTTGTTCAAAAATCCATGGCAAAAAAGACAAAATACATTAGAAATCTACTTACTGCTTTTATTCCACAAATGACTGTTGTGTTGCCCATTTTTAATATTGAAGAGCTGTCTGCCTGACTTATGGACGATACATTCACACTTACCGGACGAAAGCTCGTGAATTCTCTGCCATCCGGTCTTACATCTTGAGACTAAAAAGAATAAATAATAAATTGAAGAATATCAATACTCATATAATGATTAGAAATAATTTTTCAGTTTGTTTAGTTTAATATACTAAGAATATTCACCAGGTAATCTCGAAGATATTTTGTCGGATAAATCGTTCTGAAATGAAATAAAATTCCAGTATAAAATCAATTTAAAAAATTAATCAATTTATGATAAATATCAAATCTTACTTATAAAGTGTTGCCATGTTAAGTATTATTATAGTAAATCAATACCCTATATATTATGCGAATGATACACAAATTATTATTCATGCGATGAGTATTTGCTTTATTATGCACATGTAGTATTAAGGTTATGTTTGTAAATAAAATCCATAGATGAAATATACAAACACATGTGTATGGTGCTTTTAGAACATACGCGCTATTCACTAAAGCTATAGTTCACTAAATTTCACTTGAGAATGAGGGAAAGGTATCTCCATCTTCTCTCCAAAAATTTAATGAAACAACTCAGGTAAATTTTAAGCTTTAAATGACCTAAGCGTCATTCTGTTCGTGACTGACAATAAGAACGAATACGTCATTCATACACCATTTACGATTTTGAACCATTTTTACAATTTCTATCTTCCAGATTTCATGTTATTAAAGTTATTATTTTTAAGAAAAAACAAATAATAAATTGCTTGGGATCCACAATAAATATTAATTCAAAGTACCAAAAAAAGTGAGTTTGCTTGATTCCACTTTTTGTTTTTGTTTATATATATATATATTCAAAAATGTAATTTTTTCTATATTTGGATGCGTGTAAATTAATACAGAGGTGTAGCGTAATAAATGACTTTCCTTGGAGGTGTAGATTCATGAGACGGTCCTGAACGCGAATCCATTCATAATTTATTAATTAATCCATCTGATTTTGAATTATTAATTAATTGAGTACTAATAATTATTGTAAGGAAAAATATACGTTTCAGGTATACCAGACAATTAATAAACGGCACCCGGCGCTTGTGTTCAAGCTACGTCATAATGTAGTCGTCTTATTCGGAGACAGTAATAGGAAATAAAGAGAATGATGCATGTGAATAAATATGTATTTAATAAGTATATTAATTAATTAACAACAAATTTTAATTTCAACTGAACGAAAAAAGTTACTTTTTTATATTAAATGCTGAAAAGTTTAAATATTTTTGGCGGTCATTCGTACAAATGTGTCGGTAAGACCATCTTTTTCATATAAACATGCCAGTAAGACCATATTCAAATTATTTTACCGACAATATAAATACTTAGCCCTCTAGCCGGCATCAACATCGTTCGACGTCGACCAGCTTCATTTCAATTCGGAAAAAAGCGACAGAAATATAATGTCCGCTCTTTTCTACTGTTCGAAGCTAGCCGAAACACGCTTTTCACATGTACGTGGCTTGTACTTGTGTGTGTTTCTCTCTCCATGCGGCCATGCTGCTTAAAACGTCCCTGATCTGGCCACACTGCTTGCTAAGCGATACGCACTCTAGTGGTCATTCTGAAACTAGTGGTTATGTGATACATTTGGCGTCTGTATACTGTTTAAAACGCAGTTATTGTGTTGTGAAATGTTTATACAACAGTAAAAAAAGTATATGAAAACTATTTTCTGATATTTACTTGAATATATTTTGTCGAAAAATAATATTGCATAATCATGCATTTTCATATTAGAATACACGAACACCTTGTACACAATAAAAGTACCGCAAATCCATCTTGTTTGCATCTCAAATATTATCAATTTTATTGCATAATATAATGTGACCGGCTTCTAAAATCTCTTCTCCTTCCTAAACACATAGATAAATAAATTCCAATACTTATTTTACAATTTAGCCTATACTTATTACTGAAACTGATATTATTCATAAAATATATTATAATGAGAAAAAATTTAATAAGATGAATTTGCATATAAGCAAAAGAAACGCAGATCATTATTCATAACCAATAGTACGCGTATATACCACCACGGCGCTGGGATCTTATATACATTCGCCTATATCATGGCGGTAAATTCAAAACTTGATCACTAGATGTCGCTAAAATCGTCATTTGGCGGTATCAAAAATTGTAACAGTAAAAAAAAACAGCCTTGAAGAGATGTATTATTACTCACATGCATCGTTTGTGTCAATCGTCAGTTTAGTCTTGACTGGTCTCGACTATTGTCACAACAAGGTTAGAATTTTTTTTTTTTTTTTACGTTCTTGTTTTTATTCATTTTGATTACTAATGAAAATAATAAAAGAGAATGTAACAGTAGAAATGCAGAAACAAATGTAATATCATTATTTTATCACAAATGACATTTCTCAAAGAAATAATATTGCGTATATTCAATATTCAACTTTTTATTAACAATTTAAGTATTGCTTTCTTTTTTGTCCTTCTGTTCAATTGGTTCATTGAAATTTCTATGATTAACATACAGAAGGAAGAATTGACACAAGTGACCACTCGAAAGAAGTAAAATACAGATTGAAAGTTTGTGTATTCGTGAAAAAAAAAAGAGAAGGTCAAATAAAAATGTATCGTACTGGCGAAAGACAGAGCTATGCTCAAACATACAAGTTAGTTGTGGTTGGTGGTGGTGGCGTTGGGAAATCAGCCATCACAATCCAATTTATTCAAGTAAATATACAAATAAAATTTTTTATATAATTCAAAAAAATTTATATACATCCTGAATGCGTTTACACTCATCACACATTTGCACTATCCTTTGATGTTAATCCTCTTATTGTCATTTCACTTTCTTAATTTACTAATATTAAAAGTAACAGCGTTTCATATTGTGCATTAACATTAATGATTTTTATTAACATTTTTTTTTTTTTTTTCATTCGAGAGAGAAAAAAAAATGCTATAAATTGTTATCTCATCTTTTCATAAATCATTTTTTTTTTTTTTTTATTACACACGTTCACAAGCGCATATCGAATTATGTGTGAAAAGTAAGAAGTTTGGAGAAAAGAATAATGAATAATAAAAAAATATGTATTATATTTAAATAAATAATCGATGGCATTTATGTGTGATAATAATTGGAAAAGAAAAAAATAATTATACGGGTATAATTATTTATTGACATTTTTTTATTCAACTATTGTACGCTCACAACTATTTAGTAATCGTTCATTTATTGGATAATTGAAGATATTAATTTTATTTATATATATATATATATATATAGTTTGTTCAACGATTAATATTGAGTGGGTGGACTTTGCAATGACGCAACTCGTTTCAGCTCACGTTTGGGTAGGTTTATGTGTGCCAGACTTGCAAGACATACACATTGAAAAAGCCTTGAATATATGTTGCTTATAGTAAAGATAAAAAAATTCAAACTAAATTTATAATATTACACATGTTGATCGTACAAACGTCACGGACACACCAGTGATAAATAATTTGTGGAAATTTGATGAAATATTAATTTTAAAAAGTGATTTTTATCAATTGTCATACATTCAATTGATATTCCATAAACGAAAATTTATTTATAAAACAAAAAAAAAAAAAAAAATAACAGAAATAAAATATTATAAGTAAAATAAATATGTTCCCTTTTTTTGTTTTAATTTCATTTTTTTATTCTTTCCATCTTCACATAGATTTTATTCGTATATTTAATGAATAAATTTTCAAGTTTGTATAATGTTTATGAAGTTTATTCAAGATTCCTATTTTTATCTTTAAAACTACGGGGTATCACGTGTGTTTGCCTTTGTAGACGTTTAAAATTTAATTTTCCCTATAACAAGAATGTAATAATAGCAAAATGTCATTCTTTGTAAATATATTATTCAATGTCTTCTTTTGTCTTTTGCCAAAAAATATAAAATCATATTTTCAATGGTTTATTCTATGATATTTTGAATGAAACTAAATTTACAAATTCAATCGACAATATCTATTGTATAATAAAATAAAATTAATATATTGTATATATTGCACACCGAGTATTGAAATAACACCCACGTTAATCGAAAAAAAAAAAAAAAAACATTTGACCAACACTTTTTATGTGGATAATAATAATCTACCACCTACTGTAATACCACTCGATTTCATTGAATTTGTGATTTAATTATTATTTTCTGTAATATAAATGATAGTGACTTAACCATTGTCTTAAATTTGCAATATAAGTTTATTTTAAATCATAACGGTAATTTCTCATAACAATAATATCACATCCTGTTTTGTGCGTACGATTCATATAAATGTTCTTTCATATAACGCGCCATTATAGTCATCATTACCATGGCTTTTTATCAACTTTCTTACATGTTTTAAAAAAAAAAGAAAGAAAAAGATGAATGAAAATGCACGAAACACATCCTATTTATTCATCACGTACACGTCTTTTACTAACTTTAATTCAATCATATGTGTTCAATTGTAATATATATTTTTACTTGTCCACACTTTGTATATAAAGAAATTTCACATGTAATAATTTAACAGAGCTACTTTGTAACTGACTACGATCCCACGATTGAAGATTCATACACGAAACAATGTGTTATCGATGACGTGCCTGCAAAACTTGATAGTGAGTAAAATATTATTTGATATTAAATAATGATCATGAAAAACGTACCGCATCGTATTTCTAAAATATTTTTATTTTTCAGTTTTAGACACAGCAGGACAGGAAGAATTCAGTGCTATGCGTGAGCAATATATGAGAAGTGGAGAGGGATTTTTATTAGTATTCTCTGTAACGGATCACTCGTCATTTGATGAAATGTCTAAATTTCACAAACAAATTCTTAGGGTGAAAGATCGTGATGAATTTCCTATGTTGATGGTCGGAAACAAAGCAGATTTAGATAATCAGAGATCTGTGAGCGAAAATACATTCATTTAAAAATTAGAATAATTTATTTAATTTCAATGTTACTTGATGAAAAATATTTATTATAGTATATATTTTTGAATTTCTAGGTGTCGATGGAAGAAGCACAAAATCTTGCACGAATATTAAAAATTCCATATATTGAGTGTAGTGCCAAATTACGAATGAATGTTGATCAGGCGTTTCATGAGCTTGTGCGAATCGTTAGAAAATTTCAACTTTCTGAACGACCACCGCTCAAGCCAAATTATAAGAAGAACAAGAAAAAATGTTGCATGTTATAATATTAAATTATACAAAAAATCGAATGAAATTATCAAACGAAATGAAATCGGTCCAAGCTATTAAATAGCTAATAAACAATTGCCGTATTCAATTTTTCAACTCTTATGAAGAATTGTTTTTTTTTATATTCATGTTTTTTGCTTTATTCTATGGTAAATTAGGTTTGAATTAATGTCTTTATGCCTTTTGGAAAAAATATAATGATAATAACATTGTAATAATGAATATACATTGAAACGCACAAGAAACATATTTTATTTTTTTAATTAATTTAATTGATCAAGACAAAGTTTTAATGACTATTCTTTTTTAAACGTATTAATTTTAAGTAAATTCAGTCTGGTTATCTGAGAAATTCAAATATATAATGTGTATTTAGATGTAATATATATAGAAATATCATGAAACAAAAAAAAATTGCCTAAAATTTTTAACGAACAAAATTTTGTTTATACTGGATATTTTATGCACAATATTTCCAATATATTATGATGATTGGTGTCCCGCGATAACAATTGACTATTTAACGTATAAACTAACATGATTAATCGTTATTTTTTGAAATTAATTTTTATTTATTGTTCATAAAATATACGTAATAGATAAAATGAAGTTAAAAAAAAAAATGATTGGAAATAATTCCAATGATATTTATGTTGAAAATATATTTGTACATAGTTAGATTAATTTAAATATTTGCGTACTTTCACCTACATATTTATTATTCAATCAAAATTAAGATGACAAACGAACAAAAAACAATCATGTGTTCGATTATAAATAATTTTTAATTATAAACCTTTATATTTATACTGCCTACAATATTAATGAATTTTTAAAGCCTAATATACATTATAGAACTTGGACAATAATCTTAATATCAAATAAAACTTGTCAAATAACAATATGAATGATTACCATTTTATTTTTTGTTATAATATTAATTGAATCATTTCTAAAGCTTCAAGATGTTGACCTGTATTTTTTATAATTCTAAGAGCGTTTACGATTTTTTTAACCCATTCTTCGTGTTCACGGTGAATTCTAAATCAATGTGAACCTTTTTTCCATAACTATATATTTCATTGAGCATGAAAATATTTTTGTTTTTTTCCACTATTAATTTATTTTGCAACATTTTCTTAATTTGCAAAAGTGTCAATTAACTACGCGCCATGTTTAAATACGACGAAACAAATGCCAATTTGGTCCACTATACGATGTAGTTGCCGAAAATCCTTTCACTCAACTACATGTGTGAATGAAAGAATCAAGTCATAATTTGAAGTAACGAATGAATATACCTTTAATAATAACATTTATATTTGCAACAAATATATGATATTTGAATGGATATATTAATTAAATGTATTTTTAAGAATCTGCAATTGCATTAGCCAACTAAATATTCGATTCAGATATTATGTTATATCAATTAAACCCCACATTACCGTTATAACAACTAAATAATAATTGAACTAAATTCAATAATGTGATCAGTGAAATACGTAATTTATTTGAATGCATGAAAAATTCAA
This sequence comes from Dinocampus coccinellae, assembly GCA_963920625.1. NCBI lineage: Eukaryota > Metazoa > Arthropoda > Insecta > Hymenoptera > Braconidae > Dinocampus > Dinocampus coccinellae. The sequence goes on along the minus strand of OY987184.1, from coordinate 3,757,322 downwards.
TTGATTAGCAGTGAAGTACATTTGTTTTAATTGCGAAAAAAAATTGAATAAATTTTCAAATTTGTTTCTACCAAAAGATTATCTTGAGCCAATATTTCCAATATTTTCAATAAACAATATATTATATGTAATTTGATGGAATTTGTTGTTGAAGGAATTATAACAATTGTAATGGGAATGTAATAGATATCTGAATAAATAAAATGGGAGTTGGATCAACATAATTTATTAATTTATAACTATAAACAAATCGCATATAAACTTATATGCGATTTCACATTAGAAAATCTGAGAATTTAAACGAGGGCGCCACAGTACACAAAAACTTTTCACAAACTTCAGAATTCATTTCGTCAATTTCCATGCAAAGTCCCGCCTTCAGCCCCCTTCCATTTTTATTTTTCGCTACATTGTCGATAGCAGTGAGCGTAGTGGTGTATTTTGGAACTATTTCGTTTAAAACACTTTTCGCTCGGTTTTGAGTGACCTTCTCGTACAAGTTCAAGCTCCTGTCTCTAGTCACCATGACATGGGGACATATGAGATTTGTAATTGTCTTTTTTCTGTCACTAGATGTCATATCCTCATTCTTCAGATCCCATCAGCCTCTTGAAAAGTAATTTTATAGAGCACCAAACTTCATCATTTACCTTTTCATTGGGTCGAATGAAAGAAAAATATATTGATAGAGATCAATAGAAATTTCATATTTTTAAGAAATTAATTGAAACACTTTTAATAAATATTATCATAAAAAATATATTTTAATATATAGTAGATAGAATAAATTATATTCTAGTAAAAAAATGAAATCATTGAGTAAGTGAAATTGCGTAAAAATAAACAGACATATTTGAGTATTGATGCTTTTTTTTTGTCCTGAAAATTCACAATATCCAAAAAAATTTTAATAGGTTCATCATATAAATTTCGGAAATAAACTTTAGACAGGAATTTTAGTTGGTCGATGATTTCTACGTTTCATCTGCAATAGGAGGCAGATATATGTAATAATTAGTATCTTTGACCAATTCTTCTTCTTTATGATTTAGTTGTTCGTATTGTCCAAATTATATATAAAGCGAGAAATGTTAATTTATTTTGATGTTACACGTTATCTACGATAATATAAAATGAAAAATAAAGTTGTAAAAAATAATAAAAAGATATGGGGAGCAATATTGAAAAAGCCGTAAGACAAAGAGCGAGCGAATTGCGTGTATGCAAGATCTATTGTTGTTTACATTGATCACGTGTGAATTGTTTGCGTGAATGTGGATCATCTTCCTCGTTCTTCACATCATCATCATCATCGTCATCATCATCATCATCATCATCTTCATCGTCATCATCATCATTTTCATCATCCTCATCACTGCCTTCCTTCTCTAACTCGTAATCATCATCTTCATCTTCCAAACCTTCACCTTGAAACAAAAATTCCATATATTTTTAGAGATTTTTTATTTTTTATCGTTTATATATTTGATTAAATACCTGTATAATAGAGAACTGCACGAGGAACAATGCGTTCACGAATGTAGTGACCAATTTCAAAATCACTGGTAAGTAAAGCTTTCATAGTATCATCAAGATCAATTTCATTATCATCTGCAACTGTTATCAATTCACAACATTAAATTACCACATTGTAATCAAAGTATGAGTATACATTAGAAACTTTTACATTTGTTAATCTACATTTTTAAATAATAGTATATAGTATTTATCGAATATATAATTATAAATAATTTTATCTGTATAAATAAATGAAAGATATTTTAATGACGTTATTAATAATTGCCTGGCACAAATATAGTATTTAGATACAATTATGCGATGATGTAATTAACTAAAAATGTGAATAACTTCCTTACCAATTGGCGGCGTGAAGAAATTGAAGAATGAATCATTTTGTACTGTTCTGGTTACTGTACGCACATGGCCACGTGATCTGTGTTTTTGATTTTTTTTAATCGTCTTTACCGTTACATTCTTTCCTTTTTTCCAATCAATTATGCAACCCTTGCTTTTGTAAATTTCCGGTCCCTCAAAGCTAAATGGATCATTTTTTTCTGGTGCACATTTCATGATATATTCTTTTGTCAACACAGAATTGGAGAAATAATCATTAGGCTCAAAATGAAATTCAAGAATAAATCCCTGCGACAGTGAAATACAAATTTTTTTTTCTAAAAAATTGCGAATTTAATTGTAGGATATATGATGAAATTTTTACCATTGGATCAGTTTCCAAAAATATAACTTTAATATCATACAGATGTTTCAAAATTGGTTCGTCGTGCTCTTGAACCATTTCTGCGAGCATACCAACGTTTTTGAATATCGTCAACCAAAATTCTGGAATTCCTTTGATATTCTTGTCCTCTTCAGACCTACAATATGAGTAAAACATTTAAAAAATAACAATGAAATCTTCAAATTTTAATATTTTACTTGTATAAAAATATCAAACATAGAACATACTCTTCCTCTTCTGGTATAATCTTAACGGTATTCAAATCATTAGATATTGATTCTACTTCTTCATCACTTTCCCACACACATTCTTCATCTTTAGGTTCATAAATTCCTGAAATAATAGCACTCCTCCGATCGTGGGTATCAGCGTACATTTTATTATATTTGCATTCTAAAGCATGAACTTCTTCATAGAATTTAGCTTCAATATTAACCGTAATCAATTGGAGCTGTTTCAATGCTTTGATTCTACGTCGTACAACCGGTTTCAAATCCTAATAATAAAAGAGAAAAATTAGCAGAGCATATTTTTTCATTCAATTAAAACAAATTGTAAGAAACTACCTGCAAGGCAAAATGACCATCAATTGATAAATTATTTATTGCTGCTTTAATGTCTCGGACTTTCATACACTGCCTCACTGTTAGACCACTATCAGGTACCTCCATATCACTGCCTTCAGTTTTCTCTGAATCTGTCATGGCACCACTGACTATCATCAACACAACAAAAAAAGAGGGAAACAAGAAAAATAAGTTAATAAAATTAAAGAAAAAAATAAAATTGGCAAAAGCTGATGTACCGTTTGACTCGTCACCTTACGTTTAATCACAAATTATGAAGCTGAATTGAATTAATGTATGGCGGAAAAAATATGGTCTAGATGAAAATGTTTATATATGTTTTTATCTAAAAATGGTTATAGTAAAATTGTAATTGAAAATGTTCCAATCGTCATATTACTGACAACCGACTTATCACCGGGTCTAACGAGCCATTAGCAACATCTTGATGATAATGAATAGATATACGCCATTTGTGTAGTGAACTGATTTGATACTTTTGTTCGCTTATCATACTGGATAAAATTATTAGTAACTCAACCACACCACTAATATAAAAAAAACAAAAAAAAAAAAAGAAACAAAACAAAAACAAAAAAAAAACAATTGAAATGAATTTAAACAAAAAAATAAACAAATAAATAAATGAGAAAAAATTTCGATGAATTGAATTTTTTTTTCCTTCTTTTATTGAATTAATTTTTTCTAAATTGAATTGACGCACGAGGTTTGATGAATTTATATTGCGGTACATATACGATACAGATATATAAAAAAAAAAAACAAATTTACACTGAAGCACGACGTCTCTTGCACATGGACAACTGTTAAATTCCGAATTAATTTTGTTCCATGTGATGATTAATAAAAAAAATGTATGAGAAATAATGATAAACTTTTGAATAATATTATGGTTATATTAATTAAAAATCTCAACGATTGAGTTGATATATAATTAAGAAGAAATCTTCAATGTTTCAACTTACCTCTTAACTATATAAAGTCGGAGAATTGGCCGGAATGGAAATGAAAAGAAACTTTGCGTGGCTATACAGTATAGCTAATAAATAGAGATGCGTGGACAACTTCCTGTGTCTTAGTTCCCTCCAATCCGTCTAATTAATTCATTTTCTTACCAGCTACAGCGCTTCATTCTCGTGCAATACCACCCCCTTATATGCAATTGATACTATATATATAGTTTTGCGCACAAAAGCTTTTGATAATTCGGTCGGTATTATAGATATTGATATTTGAACAATTTACATGTGCATTTGTTTTCTTGCAAAAATTTTATTTCGCGGATAACACCCCCCCCCCCCTCCCCTCCCCTTCTGCTACTGAGCATTTGATATCCAATGCGTTTGCGTGAAAATTTAACGTCTAACCAGTCTAGCGAATACATACGTGTATTTTCTTAGGTATCTGTGTACGTTTGTTCGCAATGGTAGAGTGATAGAGGCATAATCGATATTGTGAAACTTCAATAGAGCGCTAAAAACTATGGCCAAATACGGCTGTAACATTATTACACTAAAGGATAAATGAAAAACGTGACATTTATGACACATAACTAAGCAATAATATTATGGTTGAGACAAGAGTATGCTGTTATTTGTTTTTATTAACATTTTTGGAATCAGCACTACTAATACGACCGTCCTTTCACGGTCACAACAATGGTAAGTTTTTAATATCCGTTCGTTAGTGTATTTATTCCGGGAAACGGGAGATAAATACTTTGGTATCCATATTTTAATTCATCAACGCTCATTTTTGATCAAAATTTTTTGTTACGAAATTTTTTTTTAATATTGCGATTTTTTTCATGTAAATATATTTTATCATGAAAATATTCTTTTTTACCTTACTTGTGTTTCACTACGTCATGTTTTTTTTTTTTTTTTTTTTTTTTTCTTCTCCAAACGTGTGTCTGTATGCATGTATTTTATATTATATTTAAAGGCCAGACAAAACCTTGAATTGTATATCTTGGCACATTGCACCACCCACAACATTACTTGGACTTTAATCGGAATAATCGTTCGGGTCAAGTTAATCAATGTTTATTATTGTAAAAATTTTTATTTCTTACAGCATTTGTCCAGGATGAAAACGATGTTCAATATCTCTTGGACAACATCCCCCTATCAATGCACAAGGTCGGTTGAATATGCAATGAAACAAAAAAATAATGATGATCAATAAATAAATAATATTGATTAAATCAACGTGTATAATTTAATCATTTATTGTTTTGTTTTTCAAACAGGAATTTACAAGATCAGTACATGGGGCCGGGTAAGCACAATAGTCATTCATGAAGATGGTGAGTGAAAAAATAGGAAAGGTGGATTAGGTCTGGTAATAACTTGTGGGCAATTTTTCGCCTGATATTGTTCAAGGCGTATTAATTAACAAAATATTAAAAATGAAATTAAACATAAAATATATATTATTTATTAGCAGTGCTTAGTTGGACTTTTATTCAAACATACATGTATATATTTTTTTTTATTGAAAATCCTGTTAGTATTATTATATTTTTTTTTTTCTCTGCAACTAACACTACTACATTTTTTTTATAATCAGAGTTTCACGCTCAAATTATAACGCCTGTATTGCCTTTTTCTTAGGCCTTTCCTATTTTCGATCTCCAGGGATGAGTTGAAACTTATAATTTTTCATTTTTTTTAATACTGATTATTTTATCTATCATTATATTTCTGATATCAATTGTATTTTAGATGTTTTTTTATATGATTTCTTCTTTTCCATTATTTAAAGAGATACCACGTTGGATAAAAAAAATATACAGGACACGATACCGTACATCCAGTTCGAGCCGAGTATTCTAGACTTTAAAGAGAGGTACAAAAAATTTGATTAAATTTATTATCGTATAAAATTAAACCCTAATTATTAATTTGTCATTTTTGTTTTTTTGTTTTTTCAATTATTTTTTGTATTTTAGACAACTTGGAGTACCACATCAAGAGACCGTGACACTATTCAATAAGGATAACAACAAGACAGTCCATCTTTCTTCAATATCGGGCAGCACGCAGCACTTTCATTCATCATTCTTTCAGAATAAAGTAATATCTCCTCTTGGAAATACAACATTTAATGTTGTATTCCTCGGTAGAGAAGAGGGTGAAATTGACAGTCATTTATACATTCACACATCAGATGGGACTTTAAAATATCAGGTAATTATATGTTCAGTTGAGAACTATAAATAAATTTTTATCTCCATTTTTTCATATATTTTTTATTTTTATATTAGGTTAAAGGATCAAGTGTTAGTAGTATCTACAGATTGCGACCAGTTGTTGGTGTTAAATTACCATTAAATGCATCATTTACACCTTTAATTTACATGCACAATCCACATGTAGAACCCATGCAGGTAATAAATTTAAAAAAAAAACGAAAAAAATTTGATTATTTGAAAAAATCGTGAAGACTAATAATAATTATCATTGAATTTGTTTAGGTAGTTGAAGTTTATAGTAGCGATGGTGAATTTCAGTTAGAATTGCCATCGGGTGAAGCTGAAGGACCTCGTGAATTGTGGGAAATTCCCCCATATCAAACCAAACCAATTATAAGACTTCACTTCAATGCTTATATGGTGAAAAATCATACTGCATATGTGAGATTTAAAGTTAATAATACCGCTGAATTAATGGTTGTAGCAGTGGAAGTTGAAGTCGACAGTGGAGCTGGTCTCCATTGGGGTGGTAGTTCAGCATCCATCAATTTGGGAATGGGTGGATCCCTACAACCGTCGATTCACTATCCAATTTCTCTTAGAAACTCGGCGAAAAAACCTATAAAGGTATTGAATGTAATAAGTACTCCTGTATCAAAGGCCTTAAAAATAGAATTTGAGCCTGTTGTGATTCAGGGAGACACCGATAATTTAATGACTGTTGGCACAATGATTTATGATTGGAAAACAGCTCTTGAGTTACAACATTTTAAAGGTAAATTGGTGATAAAAGGTCTTGGACCTGGTGGCTCAACGCAAAAATTATCAATACCATGGGTGGCAGAGGTACTTCAAGGTGGTCTTGAAATAAATGCTACAGTTACTCACTATTGTTCGCCACATTCGAATCAACCGCGAAATTTTACTGTTATAAATCGTTTTAAAATTCCATTGGCAATTACCAATGTTTCATTAGCCCACGACGCTAAAACGTTCTTTAATATTAAAAACTTTATCCCGAGAATACTAAAACCAGGTCAAAAAGCAAATATATTCACGTTAAATATCAATAATGAACGTAAAAATGATAATATTAAGATGGAATCGTCGATATTCATATATTCAAATGTATCGACTACAGAAGTGCCACTTTTAAGTTATAACGGTAAAGTAAGAAAAATAATTCCTGGTGAGCGTGATGGTGATCAGGGAACCATGAATTTCGGTACTGTGAGCAGTGGTTCTGAGAATGAAGGAATTTTCGCATTGGAAAATCAAAATCCAGTCAATATTGAACTCCATGGTTGGGGCGTTAATATGGCAGGAGCGGTATTAGAGTTGATGGGATGTCAAAGAGGTCCAACAGATCTTTTCATTAAAGGTGTAAGAAATATTACTGTTTGTAGTCATACAGGTAATCAAAGCATTAAACCTGGTTATCTGGCAATATTCAAGATTAAAGTTAAAACGCCAATAGTGGAAGAAGATACAATTGTTGGTGATGTATTTGTACGAACAACCTATGAACGTTTAATTGTACCAGTTTATATGCGAGTTGCACATGGAAAGATATCATTGAAAAAATTATCATTCACCGATTGTTTTCCGAGTTCAATATGTACACAACAAATCAAAATTCATTCAACATTTTCACGATCAATGAAAGTAACATTCATTGCGCCTGTTCACAAAGATACACGTATTAAATATATTCCACTGGAGGAATCATCATTACCGACAATATTCAAAGGTGATAATCATATAGGGACTATTAAAATTGATCCGTCAATAACGTGCAAGCAACAATGTTATCTCGGTTTATCATTGAATACAACAACAGGCAGTCAGTGGTTGAATACAATGAGTTTACCCTCACATACTCGAGATTCAGATTTAAATTTATTGAATGCACGTTACTCAAGGTATGTTAATTCAACTAATGGCTACAGTACTTGGGATAATATCACGCTACGTTTGGACACAACTGAAGTTCGTGGACACAATTTTTACGTTAATATTAAACCACACTGGCCGTCGATTGTTGAAGGCACTAGTAGTTTAAAAAATCGTAGTATATTAAATTTTCCATTAACTCAAGTTGGCAATACATCACTTAGAAATATAAAAATTTATAATCCAAGCACAAAACCACTTTTGGTACAACTTGTAATGGATTGGAATTATCCGCAAGGTAGTAGACTTTATCATTCATTGCCAACTAAATTTAAACCAATATGTTTCGATTGTCCATCGACTGTTGATGGCGAATTTAAGCTACAAGGTGATAAGAGTGAACGTGATACGTTTAAAAAAATGTGGAATGTGAATACGGCAGTTGATTCATTACCATTTTATTTGAATCCAGGCGAATCAAGAACAGTGAAATTATCTTATACACCAATTGCAGCCGTGTCATCTTCTGGTTTACTTTATGTACGGAATAATATGACAATATTAGAAGTAATACGATTAATTGGACGTGGAGCACATGCACAGTTTAAATTTGGCAATAGAAAACCCGGGTCCAATACACCATTATTATTTGAACTCGCCGAAAAACATTTAAAAGATTGTGAACGTGAACGTATGAGAAAGAATCCAGTGCCGAATTTAACAGTGAAGAGATCATTCACAGCGCGAAATACTGGTGAATTGCTAATTGATATTCATGGATTTTATATTAGTGGATTGTTATGTGAAGGTTATGGATTCAAAGTATTAAATTGTGGACCATTTAAACTCAATCCAAATGCAACAAAAAAAATTGAAATCGCTTTCACTCCTGATTTTACGTTATCAAGAATCGAACGTGAATTATTAATTTTAACGAGTTTAGGAACAGATTCTACAAATTTGAGTAATCAAAATGGCATGATTAAATTATCAATGCTAACTACGGTGCCCGCACACACTCTCGAAACTTGTGCAACAGTTTTAATAAGACCTACGTGGGAACGTGCTATTCAATGGGCGGCCATAAGTCTTTCTTGTATATCACTGGTATGTATTTTTGCTGTTTCATTTCTAGAAGCAGATAGAATACTCCGTGGTGCATGGGCAACTATGTCACGATCGACTCCAGTACAGCCGCCATTGGATTTGCGGCAATTAGCAACTCAACATACAACAATAGCATCAATAATAACAACGTCAACAAATAGGGAAAAAATTAGTGAAGAACGTGACAACTGTAAAAAACGAGAAGAGCCTGATTGGAATTTAATGAATGTTAGGAAAGGTAAGGACAAAGATTCGAAGAGTTTGAAAATTCCTGATTGGTCTATGGAAGAGGAACATAAATTTAAAATGGATATGGAATCAAAAGATATGATTTCAAATAAACATGATGAGTCAATAGAAATTGAGACGACCCAACGTAAAAAGAAAAAACAGATTGAACTGAATGACATTGATGACAGTGATAAAAAGTGTGTATCGTCAACAAAATCAAGCCCAACAAACAATCGAAAAGGTAAAAAAGAAGATAAAATTGAAGATATTGATATTAATTTATCATGCGATAATAAAGAAAAACGAAAAATACCAATTACACATCATAACAATAATTGTTCGTACAAAAAGTGTGATGTAAATACTGTTACTAGTCAAAAGCTTCAATATTCAGAAGAGGAAACATCATCTACAACTACTGAAAGTTCTACACATGAAGATACAAGTTCATATAAAGATGAGGTATATTCCAAAGTAGAAAAACTTCCACGTAAACAAATAATTGTTAAAAAAAATAAATCGCAAACGAATTTCGTTTCAAATACCATTGATTATAAAGATAATTATGAGGGTGATTGTGATGATGATGATTATGACAAAGATCGTAACGATAATTTTAATCGTTGGAAAACAAATACAAGCAAATCAGTAACAAAAAATCAACTGCAACAACCACCACAATCACAATCATTATCATTGACATCATCTTCATCAAAAAATGTAGAGGGAATGTGTGGTAAAATTCTGAAAGTGAAAAATCAATTGAAAAAAGAAAAAATATCACATAAACGTAAAAGTGGAGATAAAGTAACTAAATCCAATAATTCTGAAGTTAAATTTGAAATAAAAACAGTTACACAAGTATTATCTCCACTTTCTCCACCACCGCCGCCATCACGATGGAGTGAAAATCGAGCTAGGTTTAGTGATGTTGTTGCACGTAATCCCGAAAATACATCACCAGAATTTTCAATGTTAAATAAACCATTTGTCAAACATGAAATATCACAGCATATACCAATACACATAGAAAAGATAAATCAGACTTATGACAAATCAGAACGACAACAAATCCAAGAAATATTCAAACCAATTGTTGAACCCATTGACTGTTCTTCTGAATTTAAAATTTCGTCACATTGTTCAGGAATTTCTAATGACAGTGATGCATCGTATGCACTAGATATAATGACAAATAGTAATCACAATCACAATAATAATCAACAACATCAAATGTCAAATAGTTACTTTATCAATACCTTTGAACAATCCTGCGAACGTGAATTAGTGCCCTACGATGATCTCCCAGAAACTGATGAACTTCTGGTTGAACTTGAAAGTCTTGAAGAAGATACAAGGTCACCTTTATGGAGTGACAAAAGTCATATGACAAACTTATTGCCAGACAATATGAATAATTATAATGGATTGGATGTATCAGAGCACGTTGATAAACTTAATAATCTTTCGGATTCACTTAAAGACAATTGGGTGAGTGTCGAAACTAATTGGGAGCCATTGTATAATAGAGGCGCAGTTGGTGAAGAGCGGAGCGGTGTTTGGGGTGTTAATACTGGAGGTGTTTGGGCAGCAGCGCCTTGGGGTGCTCCAACACTACCAACCATTCAAATACCTTCTCTTCAACGAACGGAGCAGGACTGTCAGGTAACAAAAAAATAAAATTGACGTTGACTATTTCATATTTTTCCACTTGGAAGAATTAATGTACGATAAGAATAAATATTTTTTTGATTTTAGGAACGTTCTGGATTTGATCCATTTCGATCTCTTAATACAATTTGGACACCCACCACAAATTGGAATACAAAACGAGAGGAATGATCGTTTCCTTTCAAATAATAAAATAAAGTACGAATAATATGATAATGATTTCGAATAAGCAGAAAAACTCTCGTAGTGGTTGTGATAATCAACAAGAAGAAAGGAAGACACGGAAGTTTATTTTATTTCTTTTTTTTGTTCCCCTTATTAAATGAATATTATTTCAAATAAATTGAAAAAAAAATTTATCGCATATAAAGCTGTTGAAGATCATCTCTTCTTTAAATAAATTTGAATTTTTATTTATTATTAATATTACTATTATTATTATTGTTGTTGTTGTTGTTATTATTTTTTTTTTTTTCCAACTTTGAAATTCTGTACAAAAATTCTCTGGCGACATGACGTAGGATATAAATTGTACCTTCTTTTTAAGACTGCTAATAATTGTTGTGTTAAAATAAATCAAGCCCCCAAAAAATGAATTATCGAAATTTAAAAAAAAAAATACCACCATCGAAATATCCCAATCATATATTTTGTTAAAACAAGATCCATGTTCATTCTTTAAGATAGTTTGTTTTCAAGCGAAATTTTGTGTTTGTGATAACAATATGAGAAAACGTTTCACATTTACAAAAGTGTCAATCGGTATCCAGGAACAGTTTTTTCATCAAAAACGCATGACTTGGCACTATGAATCCTCCTGAGCATCATCTGAAAAGAAAATTAAATAAAAATAAATAATATTATATGCAAAAATACAAATTGTGCGGTAAAAATAAAATCTGTGATTTATGTACTTGTTTACCATATTTTCTTCATGAATCCGTTTTTGAAATTTTTTCCGATTAATTGCCGAGCTGCTGAGTTTTGTCGGCAAACATTTAGTTTGGGCTGGTTTCTGGGATCTCTGTTGAGCCATAATTGTTCTCAATAAATGTTGATTTTCCTTTTCAATTCGCATCATTTCCATGTTAGTGAAGCTCATATTTCTTCTACATGCACGTTGACCGGCAGAAATGCTATTCAAAGATGTACAACTTCGATTTTGATTACTTTTTGGAATTTTCCTCAAACCACATTTAGTATTTTTTGATGAGTTGTCTACTGCCAATGACATCTGTGAGATAAAAGACGTAGAAGTGGTAGTGGTGGTATTCAATGAAGATCTAGCAGTGACATTTGTTATTTCAGAGTCTCTTGAAAAATCAATTGAACACAGTGACTCTTCACTGTACGAATATTCATCATTATCTGAATCGTAATTTTCGTCACTTGGCATATTTCCATCTTCAATTTCTGGCTTCACATTCAATTGATGATTATGATCAGTCATTTTTTTGTTTTTCTTTTTGTTCTAGGGCAAAAAAAAAAAAAAAAAATAGAGTCGAATCGTGAAGATAAAAAATAAGGTACACAGGATATATGAAATATCGTTACGTTCACTTGGCAATAATGATTAACAACTCACCATTAATAATATAAAAAACAATGTAATGTTGAGATAACCATGGCAACGTAAAATTTATGTTAGTGTATGTATAAAAATCAATGAAGTGAACGGTCAAGAACTATATGTGATGTTTGTACTACTCACTAATAAAAATATTTCTGACACAATATTCTGCAATATTCTATAATATTTATTAAATAGATTACAAAATTTTTGTAGAAAAAAACGTTTTTATTCTTTTTTTTTTTTTTTTTTTATCTTTTTTTTATTTTCCAGTCTTGTGGAAGTAAAAGTAACTTACATATAGTTCTGCAATTTACTCATACAGATCTATTCACTTGGGAATCCATAAACTTTTAAACTTCCGGCATCACGTTTTCTATCATATGAATCTTTGTCATCGCAAGCGTATGCAAGAAGATATTGTTTTGGATGCCAAGCAACAGTGAATGTTGCTGCTTCTACTGGAATATCGGCAATTTTTTCGCCAGTCTCCACTTCGCCAATATCAATAACTAAATCTTCAGAAGCTGCTGCTAACAATTGGCCATCATATGAAAATGATATTGCCCTTACTGGCCACTCTAAGCGTGAAAAAGTTCTCAAACAACACAATTCATCTGCGTCCCATAAAGAAACGAGTGCATCAGCTGATCCAGTTGCAAAATATCTTCCTGTAGGATCAAATTCAATGCAAATACATGTCCCCGGGTGTGCTTTAATTACATGGAGTAATTCTAAATCTGGATGACTGAGTATGTGAACACAGCCTTGTCCATTTGTTAAATAAAATGTATCTGAATCTTTGTTCCATGATATTTCATTGACTTCAAAATTGAATTGTTCTTCCGCTCTAATTTTCATTACTCTTGCATCGATAAATGTTACTAAATCTTCTTTATTACCAACTGCTATTGTATTTCCATCGGGTGACCAGGAAATATTGATATTTTCACCTCTGGTACCAATATTTGCTGTACATTTTTGTGATCTTGTATCCCATATTCTTACAGTTTTATCGCCACTTGCGGTAGAAAGTAATTCTGGATTAGACGCATGCCAACAAAGTTGGTCCACACTACCTCCATGTCCGCGAAAAATCGTTTCTTGTTTCTTAAATAAAAAAATTCATATATAAAAAATACATACATATATATGTGTTGTTGTTTACTTCATAATCGATTATAAAGCGGTATATTATATAGGTTATGTTTACCAAACGATCAGGGCTGAGAGAAATGATACAGACACATTTGTCAAATGAACCGGATGCAAGATATTTTCCATCGCAGCTCCATCCAACACTGTGAACTTTTGCTGAATGTGTCTGTTGTTCCTTAATTTTATTGTGTGATTTGAAATAATTCACTAATTCATCGACATGCGAATTGAAGCCTGCCATCATTCTTGAATAATATGTACATACGCCATCGACGATGATTTTGTCAAGTTGTAAATGTATTAATCACTTTTTTTAAGCATATACATTATCATGTATTGCACTATTACATTCACAAAAATTCATTAAATATTGAAAAATGGATCAATTTGAACACTTTCATGGTGTCTATTTGTTATTATGTGAAAATCCGAATTATAAAGGAAGAACTTATATTGGATACACTGTAGATCCAGTGAAAAGATTAAAGAGACATAATGCTGGAGAAAAATTTGGTGGTGCTAAGAAAACTAGCAACAAAGGCCCATGGTAAATTTCACTCAATATAATAGTATTACATAATATAAACATGTTCAAAAGTTTTAATTGTTTTTATTTTTATATTTAGGAATATGGTTTTAATTATTCATGGATTTTCGAATTCTAGAGCTGCTCTCAGAGTAAGATTTAATTGACAATAAAAATAATTTTGGAAGCACAATATTTAGCCAAAATCTCTGTACATTTATTATTTTTTGTATTTCATCTTAGTTTGAATGGGCTTGGCAACATCCTCATATGAGTCGTCGGTTAAGTCATGTACCAAAGAAAAAATCACGAGAATCTCTTCTTGCTTTTTATATCAACGTGGTGTCAGAAATGTTACAAGTTGCACCGTGGCATCGTCTACCATTAGTTTTTCGTTGGTTTGATCATAAGCTCGCTAAAGATTATTCATTAAAAATAAATCTTCCTGCACATATGCCATTGAAGTATGGAAATGTAATAATAAAGAAAATTGATCATGAAAGAGCGAAAAATAGTAAAAATAAAAAAGATAATGAAAGTGAGAATATAAATGAAATTGATAAATACAGTAATATATTTTGCGATATTTGTTGTGAAAATTTGAATAATGAAGAGAAAGTAATGTGCATTAATGAAAATTGTAAATTAAATGCCCATTTGATTTGTTTAGCAAAAAAAGTACATACTGATAAAAAAATACTGCCAATCAATGGAATTTGTCCATGTTGTAACATTGAAATGTTATGGGGTGATATAGTGAGAAAAAAAACTTTGGGGAAAAATATGGTAAAAATGTAAAATATTGTTCAAATTTTCCCGCGCATTAACAAAATTATGATGATCAAATTCGCGATATTCAATGTAAATTTATATTTAAAAATAATGGAAGATATTTGATTAAATATACATAATTTTATTAGTCTTGATTAAAACAAATTATATCTATTATATTAATGAACAAAAAAAATATTTATCTCGGTATAATATATATTCATCCTATGATTACACTTCCGTTTGTCGGCAATTTCCTGTTTCGGCCTTTACGACGTAACCCACGAACGCAAGGTGAGGTTCTCTTGCTTATTGTTGTGATTTTGAAATTTTTTAGTATAACTGTTTTATTCTTCAACATTAAATTGCAAAAAAAAATTAAATAAAAACTCATAATCATGGTGACAATGAAAAAATAGATCAAAATATTTTGGAAATCTTATAATTTAATATTAACACGTGATGGTTACTAAAGCGCTGTATCCATAACCTAGAATTTACTATATGCATATTTATTAATAATTTATTTTTTCTCAGGCACTTTGAAAATAATATGTAAATTAATTAAACTTTTCACCATAGAAAAAGCATTATAATGCAGCTATACATTCGGGGACAGGAGAATTTTGTCATTGAATGCCAAGACAATGAGTCTATTGGTGATATTAAGGTATGTTTGTTTTTTGAATTTATTCATCATTTTTATTTTGTGCATTATGATGATAACCCGATAATTACCAAATTAATGTAGTATCGGTACGAGCAATAATGCGAGAATGAAATTAGATCTCAGGGAGACTGAAGATTGTTTATTTACCTCTGTCTTTTCATAGATCTAAGACACGTTTCTCAATTATATCCGAAATTTATTGTTGATTCATTCCATTTTCTTATTAAAACTATAAATTTTAGGCGAGACTAGCGAGTCTTGAAAATTTTGGTACAGTCAATTTCAATCTTTATTGTGCTGGTGCATCATTAAATGATGAGACTCGCGTGGCAGAACTTTCATCCTCTTTTCTTGAGTGGACTCTCCCATTACTCGGAGGTTAATATTTAACATGATAATAAAAACAATAAATATTGAGAATATCCATCGTGTTTACGCCTTTTTTTATTTAGGTAAGGTTCATGGTTCACTTGCTCGTGCCGGAAAAGTCAAGGGACAAACCCCAAAGGTAAGATTGTAATATATATATATTAATATTATGAAACAATATGCGTTGAAAGATCTAAACTGAGATCGATATAAACTGAATTCAGTAAAAATTCAACGCAATATTAACGTCAGATCAAAGTGAAGTCTTGTTTTTTTTTTTTTTTTTAAATTAAAATCTCAACTTGACTTTTCATCGGTTTGCAACATATGATCAATTTTTTAATGCCCTTGAGTAAAACAAATATTTGATTCTAATGAAGAAATCAATCATGAAAATTGTTTTTAATTGATTAGGTAGAGAAACAAGAGAAGAGCAAGAAGAAGACCGGCCGTGCTAAGAGACGAATTCAATACAATCGTCGATTTGTGACTGTTGTACCTACGTATGGCAGACGACGTGGACCAAACGCCAATCCCAATACATAAGCATTTTTTTTTAAATTCAACATTTTTATTTGAGCAGAACACAAACTATGATACATTTATAAATTCCATATTAATGCGTAAAAAGTGTGATTGCTTCATAATAAAGTCGGATTAAAAAAAAAATTATAATTTTTATGATAATATTATAAATTTATTATCTTCATTGAAGTAAATAGTGATTATATATATATACAAATTTCACACAAACATTTAATATTTATCCAAATAATGTGCTCAACGCCATCTTATATCTGAATATATCGATCTATATTTTTAATTTTGTTCATACTTACTTTCGAAATGTTATTCTTCCAATTCGGTACAACCATTGTACTCACAGACATAATATTCATTTATACAGATACATATATCGCAGTTTTCCACTACTTGAGTACCGTTTATGCACTTATCAATTCCTAAATATAACCGACTTACACAATATGTCGGTTGGCATACAACTTTTCTTTCATCCATACAAAAACGCTTGTGACAATCCTCTGTCCAGGCATCTTTAGGTAGACAGGGCTTACCTGGATAGCGGTACTTTTATGTATTTATTTCAAAACGGTCAAGTATAAATAATAATACCGGGTTTTTCAACTTTAAATTCCGAAAGCAAATTGAAATAAAACACACTTAGAATTGAAATTTTGTTTGAACTTTTATTTCAAAATAAAGTTTGGTTTATTCCATTATGTGTGGAATACATCATTCAAATGACCACCTAGGGCTTCCTCGCAGACTTTGATTCGAAACAGGTAATTTTCGATGACTATTCGGCACATTTGGGGCGTTATCTCGGCCATAACTTGACGAATGTTGTCTTTCAAATGTTCAAGAGTTTGCGGAGAGTCGGCATAGACACGGTCTTTCGCATAACAGAAAAATATGGGAGTACATTCGTTTATAAATTTCAATATTGAAATGTTTATCAGAGATAAGAAATAGAAGATTTATTATTATTATTATTATTATTATTATTATCATTATTATTTTTACTAAATTCCCATTAAAACTTGATTGATATCTCTTCGCGAATTTTAACCAAATCCAATCCACGTTTTATCCTCTCCAATTTTTGGTACTAAATCAAGACCGTTTCTGTCAATAATAATCTCTTGTCAATTAGTTCGTTTGTTCGATAATGAATTTCTGTATAATCTTGGTAAGTAATAGCTTTGTTTCCATCATACCAAATCTTTCACCAAAATATTTGTGGGGTTCGATTCCAGAAAGAACAAATGAATGTAGAAAAATATGTTTATTTTCATCACTGAATCTTTCAAGAATCAATCTATTTGGGTTTGAAAAATATTTTAAATCTCGGTGCATGGCGTATGCTGCGACCCAAATTACCGATCAATGAGCAACAATTATGCCATTGGTATGTGGTGTTGGCGGCGGTAAATCAAATGACTTGACACAAACTCTATTAAGAAAAGTAGCTGGCGGATAAAGTCTCGAAGTTTTATTGATTATCATATCCATATATTTCATCTGAACAATAATATTGTAATAAAATGGTTTATTCTTATTTAACAAACTATCAGTTTTCTTCGTGCAAGCGATCTTGAACAATCGTGTAAAGTAATGACAAACAAAGCTCATGAGTATTGATGATGTGTCAAAACCACCAAGAAAGAATATAAATGCTTGAGCAAAAATATCATCAAAGCGTTGGCCTAATTCGTTAATCTGCTAAGTCCATTTTTGGGTCAATATACTTAGCAGGTTAACGAATTAGGTCGACGAAATGTCATTTCGAATTCTGCTAAATCTCGTGTTTGCATTAAAAGATGAATCATATTAGGTCCAATTATATCGATTTCATCTCTCGATTACATAGTTTCGTGTATCAAATTAACAAAAAATTCATTTGTACCCTTCGACAAATATGAATTTTCACAGTGAAATAAAAGGTAATTATCGCTTTAAGTTTGTGTTTTTTTTTTTATTTATAACTCCACCCTCTTCTTATATGCATTGGAAAATCTTCGGGGGAGTATTTATATGTCAAATATATATAAATTAAAATAATATTGATTAATTTCTCAGACATATCGTCGGGATAATTTAAAAAAAAATTGATTGAATGTTAGTAGATTTTTATTCAATTGAATACATTATGGATTTATTACAATATTTTCAACATTTGCTCTTTACAATAAAATATCAAATTCAAAATTATTTTTTAAATATCATTTTTTTTATTTATGTTCGATATTTATAAAATTATCAACAACTTTTGTTATTATTCAAATCCAAAATTCATTCGTCTAATCCTGAAATTGAGAATTCTTGTAGAGGAATAACCGTTGGTCACCTAGATGCCCTGTTGTACTAACAGGGAGTGTCAAATTTCAGTTCGTGACACTGACCCTAGGTTTTTTGATGACAATCATTTTCTACGGGCACATCTCCCCTTTAATCACTGGTTGGGTAATAAATGTTCATATAAAATAATTTCAATAATTATACGGTACAAAAAATTCACAACTACACTGTCGCGTTTCGGTATGATTCGAGTATTCTCGAAACCGCTAGCGATATATTAATATATTTCAGTGTTTTTATGCTATAGCTGTGGCGGGAAAATTATTCTTATACGCGATTTTTCATAAAGCTAATGTGGTCGGAAAGTTGTTCCACTTTCTCTCATACAGTAGCGCGTGAGTTGGAACAAAATCTGCCTAACCATCTGTGTTCGGAATTCATATTAGAGTTGTTAAATGAATGTGTAGAATCGGTAATCTCTCATATACAAATATTTAACTCCAAAATAAATTGAATTGCATTAACAAAGCTATAACAAAAATATTGAGGTGAATGAAAATTTTGTAATTCGCTTATTTATGTGTGAATATTTAACATTGACATAATTGAGCAAATATCAATTTCAGGCATAAGTTTTTCAGGTGTCATGTAATATTGATGTATAATAATTCGATAGGTTATGATGATCCTATTTAAATGTAATATTTCGTGTTTATTTTATTATAGATAAAAATGCAGATTTTCAAACGTTACATTTGGAATCTGATATCAAATCATAAACCCACAATAAATTGCAATACACTATCAAAGTCAATTTTCGCATCTAACATTCATACATCTGGAAAATTGCAAGATGAACCACCGCCAGAAGGTCCTCGCAAGTGGTTGGTTCAAAATGAAAAAATCTTCCCTCCACAAAATCCTGGAGAAAAGCCGAGACCAGCTGTGAGTATCATGTTTTACAATAAAATCGTTTAAGAATGTTAATCGCAAAATTTTCTTTTAGTTTGTATGCCATATGAAAACCAATATAAAGTATAGTCCAAAGAATATGTGGTATATTGCTTGTTTAGTAAGAGGTATGTCTGTAGATGAAGCAATAAAACAATTGAGTTTTTGCTTGAAAAAAGGTGCAGCAGCTGTGAAGGAAACAATTTTAGAGGCACAGCAAATGGCTGTGGCTAATCATAATGTGGAATTCAAAAGTAATCTCTGGATTTGTAAGTGAATATAAATTCATTTATTATTTACTATTATGTTTTTTACAATTCACTTGATTGTATTCCATTTTCCAGCGGAATCATTTGCAAATAAAGGAAAAGTAATTAAGGGTATTAGAAGACATGCAAAAGGCAGAAGAGGGCTAATTAAATATAAACATGTACATTATTTTGTTAAACTCGAGGAAGGTACACCACCAGCGCACTATTATTTACCTGAGCCAAAAAGTAAAGAACAATTGCTGGATGACTGGCTTACTCGTATGCGGCATAGAAGAGTCCCCAATTCGTTATAAATAGTAATACTAAGTTTTATACATAAGAATGACAATTTTGTTTATTGAAATACAAGAAAAAAGTTGCAACACAATAAATTCGAAAATTGTAGTTTATTTGTAAAATCCAACTATCGACATAGTAATGAAATATTTCACATCGTATAGTAAATAATATCAGCTTACAGCTTCAACTTTGTTCTTCTCCAGTGACGCCTTTTAGCGTTATATCTGAAATATATATGAAAAATTCAATGAGTTGTCAAATTATGAATGTAACCTCAAAAATATTATGCTCAATGAACAGGTAATTCATTAGTTTAATTTTTGGATACAAAGAACAAAAAAATCTACTAAATGAAATAAGTAAGAATATCGTTTTGTCTTGAAACATGTTAATATTTGAAAAGTGTTTTCATCTTACCGAATTGTGTTGCCAGTCCTCATTCTTACCCATTGGGGAATTGGACGATTTTGCTTCAATTTTTTTGCGAGTTTTCGTTTTATTATAAACGTTTTGTGAGCCGACTGAAATAGAAAAATAAAAATATTATTTAATTGTTCATGCATAAGATCATTTATTTTTCTCAATAATACAAAGATGTTGGTGAAAAATGTGGATATAAAATTAAAATTGCAAGACTCACCATGTTGCTTCCTTATCGAAACGTAAAGAAAAGACAGTAACAAACTCCTAGTGTGAAGATATTGATGCGTGCGCAACGACAAATAGTTTTAATAATTTCCGCTTGGGTCAATAATGCCGATAAGTTTAAATTTCTCCTGATCGACTTAGTTTTCGCGCCAAAAGTTTTACATATTGTCGCAGCTGTATATGCACAATAATTATTAATTATTTAATATATATTATATTACAATTTTCTCTTTTATTGAATCTTTGGGTCGGAATATGATGAGTGTATTCAATGTTATAGCATTATGATATCTGAAAGGTTACAATGATTAATATTATATTATTTCTTATTTAACATTATACAGATATTCATGTAGATTGGTGTTGCCAAATTAAGTAAAAATGAATATGATGAATCATATGTTGTATTAATTATTGAATAATTTAATTTTTATCGCAACATATTTTCTATTGATTACCATAAATCAATATTTAATAGTAAAATTATATTTTTATATCAAATACATGACAGCGTATTATAACCAAAAAAAAAAAAATAATAATAATAATAAAAACAATAAAAAGAATATATTCCTATAAATACTGATATATTTATGTTTGTTGAATGTCGGAGTATTTAACAAATCCATAATATTTTTGGGAGTCATTTAATGATGTCAATATTTTAGAATGTAGACATGGCAATCATATAAAAACTAAAGAAGATACTAAAATCAATTTCATTTCTCATAGTTTGGATATTTTTATATTAATAAATTTTATATATATATTGAAAATGTGTTTTAACAAATTATTTTTTCTTGTCATTTCATTCACATTCATGCAGAGTACTAAAGTTGATTGTCTGTCCGAAAATTTTCTAATGCCTTAAATTAGTTCTTAAATTATTATAATAATAAATCATCTACAAATTGATAGAGTGTACAATAAAATTCTTCATTCTGTTTAAACAATACTCCAATCTTCATGTGGGCATATTGAGAAATTCATTTTGAATTATTGATATGCTTTTGGTGTATAGTAGAATAAATAATTATTTATTTATCAATAATTAGTGTTTTCGCTATATAATGAACACATCCCAACCTTTCACTTAGCTTCCGATAATGATATCAACGCTATACATAACAATATGTTGGTCATGGAAAATATGCTATAGCAATATAAATCCTAACTCTGAAAAAGCCTGAATGTTATCTCATAAGTGTACATGTATATATATATATATTTATATCATGGTAATGGTGTACGAATTGATGCAATCGACCTTGCATCGTCAGCGGTAACTATGTGTTGCCGACCTCTTTGCACCTGAACAGAATGTTGCACAAGTGTGCATATTCACGTTCAAAATGAATGGAAGCACGAGAAAGAGTGAGAAAGATAGAAAGAGAGAGAATGTTACCTCAAATATAAATGCTGTGGAATTTTGCCGGGCGATTACTTAAAAAAAAGTGAAAAAATTATATTAACTATACATTTCATTTTGACAATTCACCACTCTCACTTTTCTCATTCAATGAGAATGGAAATTCAACCGATACGACGAGGTTCATACATATGACCTTCACAATATTTATTTATTATATACTCATGCATTATTGATTGGGTGTGTGTGTATATATTTGAATGAGTTCTCTAATATTTTTATTAAGAATATCTATGTTTAATGAAAATTGATAGTTTATTAAAATTTATAATTCATACCATAAGGTAAAAGAAAAGAATGATAAATCCGTCATATTCTACATGACTGTCTACCCGTGTAAAAATACTTAAAAGGGTGAAAATGTGAAGGTGAAAAATAGCATATGTAATGACGGAGAGGGAGAAATGGTTGTAGATTAATATATAAAGAACGCGCGTCACCACACTCGATAAGTCATTACTCTTTCAGGATGTCGTTGCCTCATCGTTTTATTTTTCACGTGTTCTCCTTGATAGAAATAGTATTCGCACTTACTCACGAATTTGATCAAACGTTTGATTCTAATCTTCAAACAGTAAGTTCAAATTGTTCAATAATAATCACACTCTTATAATATAATTATTTCAATTAAATATTTTATATATTTGCACAAGTACAAATATATCAAGATTTTTTTCTTCTTCTCTTTTATTTAGCCAGAGTTAGTAATTAAATATGGATATCCATTAGAATCTCATCATGTCACTACTCAGGATGGTTATATTCTTGAAATGCATCGAATACCTCATGGAAGATATCAAAATCAACACAATATAAGGGTCGATCGTGCTCCAATCATTGTTCAGCATGGTCTTGCTGGTAGTTCAGCTGATTGGGTTCTTTTTGGTCCAGAAAAAGGTCTAGGTAATTTTTTTTTTTTTACTACAGTAAAATTTATAAATTATTTTCATCTCCAAGGTAATTATTTATAAATAAATTATATATTAATTTAAAATTAATTATAAACAAAAATATTATATAAATGATTTTCTTCATTTTTTTAATTGTTCATATATATTTTTCAGCTTATATTTTAGCTGATGATGGTTATGATGTGTGGTTGGGTAATAATCGTGGAAACATTTATTCACGACATCATCGTGACATACAACCGAACAATCGTACTTTCTGGGATTTCAGGCAATGATAAATTATTATTATTATTATTATTAATTTCAATATTTATAATTGATAAAAAAAAAAAAATATATTGTGTATGGTTTTAGCTATCATGAATTGGGTGTTTACGATTTACCAGCAATGATTGATCATGTATTAACAATTACATCGAGGTCAAATCTTCTTTATGCCGGTCATTCTCAGGGTGTAACGCAATTTCTTGTAATGACCTCTATGAGGCCAGATTATAATAACAAAATAGTATTAGCAATTGGCCTTGCACCAGCGGCGTATACTGGTCACCTACGAGGTCCAGTGACGCAACTCGCTAAACTAACAGATTTTGGTGTGGTAAGCAAGTCCTATTTAACTTAAATTTTTTTACAACAATGATCTTGTAAATATTTATCTTGAATAGTTTATATTTATATACATATTTCTGTTTTAATTTTTAATAGTGGATAGGAGAAAAATTTGGATATCCTGAATTTGGTCCGCGGTCAATGTGGAGTAAATTCGTGACAAATTTATTCTGTCACAGTGGTACACATACAAAATTTTTATGCAGCAATTTGCTATTATTAGTAGCGGGATTTAATTTTTCTAAACTTAATATGAATGATTTATCAAATATTATAAGTCATATACCCGCTGGAGCTTCGTGGAAACAAGTTGTGCATTTTGGTCAAGGTTACTCTAATCCTGGTAATAATATGGTGTTGTAGTACATTATAAATATACATTTTGATAATTTGGAAAAAAAAAAAAATAATAATAATAATAATAATAATAATGAAATTTAATATGATTGAAAGGACATTTTCGGGCATTTGATTATGGTAACGATAATGAGAAAAATTTAAGACTTTATAATTCATTGACACCACCAGAATATCAATTAGAAAAAATTTCTGCACCTATAGCATTATTTAGCAGTGATAACGATTGGTTAGCTACAACTGAGGTAATTGCGTACAAATTTCTAAATCATTTCTAATCATGTTAAAAAATAATTTTTATTTACCATTAACATTTCAGGATGTGGCATTATTGAGATCGAGATTGAAAAATATTATTTTGGATTATAAAATTCATCCAAATATATTTAATCATTATGATTTTCTTTGGGGTAATTTAACAACGCGATTTTTATTTCCAATAGTACAGGATTTATTGACAAAATATCGATAAAGTATTTATTTAAAATCCTCATTTTATTTGTATTTACAATATTATTTTCTTATCTAGTCACAACATTAAATTTAATCAAAATTATAATAAAATTTTCGTATGCGTATGCATAATAAATATTAAATACAATATATAAATATGTTTTATGATAAATAAGATGTCATATTGTCATATCTTTACAATATAAACGTTATTCTTGACAGGAAAAAAAAAAAAAAAAAAAATTAATAATAATAATAATATAAACATTTTTTTTACCCTTTTGCAATAACAATTTTGTATCGAGGCGCCTGTGCCGCATAATTGATTACATCAACTACATTATCGAGAACAAATTAATATCGGTAAATTGAATCAATCTTTGTATATTGAGATATTAATCTTTGATAATAGAAAATCGAGAGCACGAGAACAATAAAATTTAGTGTTTTTTCATTGTTCATTTATGTTTGTTTGAAGGATTGATAATCTTAGTTAGGATATCTGTTGATGTGATTAAATTAATCTAATTTTCAAAAGAATTTAACGATAGCGTAATTTATTGAATACATACCGATAACTATGTGTATATAAATAATAAATCATATACAATAATATCAGTTGGATATCATTATGACTCGCACAGAAGTTTATTATTTCATTATAATTGGTGTTCTCGGTGTCGTCCGAGGAACTTTGAGTACACAAGAGTTACATATTTATTCAAATCAAAATGGATTTAATCAAACTAAATTCATTTTTAATTCCTTGTCATACCATGAAGATACAAATCTAACACCGGTAGGTGGCATAATTTATCTATATATTGTTTATATAATAATCATTGGAATAATTAATGTATGAAATTATTTTATAAATAATTTATAGAGACAGCTCATAAGAAAATATGGATATCGAGGAGAAACTCACCGTGTCACTACTGAAGATGGATATGTTTTGGAAATGCACCGAATTACCGGACCAAAATCTAATCCAAATCCTGCTGGTAAACCTATAGTATTTCTTATGCACGGTTTATTGAGCAGCTCAGTCGACTGGATCATTACCGGACCTGAATCAGGGCTAGGTCTGTTTATTGATAAATATATATTCGTGATCAATAGTTACAAGTAAAATAAAAAATAATAATTTTTCGACTTTTTTTTTTAGGTTATCTTTTAGCTAATCAAGGTTACGATGTTTGGATGGGAAATGCACGAGGTAATACATTTTCTCGAAAGCACAAACACTATTCAACACTGAACAAACAATATTGGCAATTCAGGTAATAATAATTTTTGAACAATACCTTAAAGTATAAATTGATACGGTATAAAACGATGAATTAATTTTTTAGCTGGCATGAAATTGGTATATATGATCTTCCAGCTATGATTGATTATGCTTTGAAGGTAACAAATAGTAAAAGCTTGTATTATGCTGGACATAGTCAAGGAACAACTGCTTTTTGGGTAATGACTTCTACGAAGCCACAGTATAATGAAAAAATTGATGCAATGTTTGCATTAGCTCCTGTTGCATATCTTAGTCACATGACTAGTCCTCTTTTTAGAGCACTTGCACATTTCGATAATCTCATAAGTGTTAGTACATTTTATGTTGAATAAATGGATACTTATAAATTATACATAAATGTTTAAATAGCTTGATATGATAAAAGTCATTTGAATTTCAGGGTGCAATGGCGATGCTCGGTTCTTATGAATTTCAACCGACTGAAGAATTTATGAAGAGAATAAAAGGTGTTGTCTGTGATCCAAATGCATGGAGTCAACCAGTATGCGAAAATATTATTCTTATTATGGCTGGTTTAGGAACTGATCAACTTAATAAAGTAAATATATATGTATATATACTATTTATAAAATATCAAAAGTCAAGTTTAAGATTATGAATTTGACAACGTTGTCACGATGTTGATTTTTTTAGACTCATTTACCTGTTATTCTTGGACACGTGCCGGCAGGGTCATCCGTTAGACAATTTTTGCACTATGCTCAATTAATGAAATCCCGTAAATATATTAATTAATAATCTCATGATTAATTTTCAATTCAGATGAAAATTTTTATCGTGATATTTTATTTATAAATTATTTTCACACAGGTACATTCAGACAGTACGATTATGGTTTGTACGGTAATCTAAAAAAATATGGCTCACCAAAACCTCCCGCTTATGATCTGAGTAAAGTGACAGCGCCAGTAATTATTCATTACTGCATAAACGATTATTTAGCTCATGTTGCAGATGTTGATGAATTGACTAAAAGATT
This sequence comes from Dinocampus coccinellae, assembly GCA_963920625.1. Lineage (NCBI taxonomy): Eukaryota > Metazoa > Arthropoda > Insecta > Hymenoptera > Braconidae > Dinocampus > Dinocampus coccinellae. The sequence goes on along the minus strand of OY987184.1, from coordinate 3,730,290 downwards.
ACCAAATATTTATGCAAGATTAAAAGTACCGCATAGAACATTTTCTCATTTAGATTATTTATGGGGTGTTGATGTGAAAACATTGCTCTATAATAAGATGATGAATCTTATGATGAACATTAGGACAAATAAAAAATGACTTTGATTTTATATGTCCTTTTTACTTGGAAATGTACGCTGTATCTATACATATATTTTTATTAAAAATATTTTTTCACTTTGCAATATTTATTGAATGGAATTATTACTTATTTTAATAATAAACTAATAATAATGATTAATAATAGCAGTAAACTGTGACGGGATTCACGTGATAATTCAATATGTTTTATCGAAGTTTTTTAAATAAACAAGATATAACTCTCCAACCGGAAATCATACAGAATAAATGACATATCGTCGCTCAAGTTCTAACACCGCGAAACTCAAAATAGTCAGCCTTGCGATTATCTATTGAATGACATGCTTAACCTGTACAACCACTTCTTACCTTACGCGGTATTGCAACTTGAGCAACGATATATAATAACATGATTATAATTGATAGGAGAAAGAAAAGAAAAAAAAAAATTGAATGATTAAAAAAATTACTTGAGACGAAACTCGAGTTAGCTTTTTTACCGACAGAATTTCCAAATTTTCATAACAACTTTTCACTTTGTACAACATGCCGACAAGAGGCCGATTTTTCATAAATTTCGACATGAAAATTTTTACACGGGTATTGACTTTATGTTTGCTATTGATGCACCAGTATTATTGTATACTCCAACAATTCAATATTTTAGAAGAACTGAGTCAGACTGAAAAAAAAAACAAAAAAAGATTATCATATTTATTTTTACAGTAATTATATTTGAAGGAAATGAAAGTATGTAAATTACAAACTTTATGAATATAAAGTAACACTTACTTTTTTTTTCCTTGTTTCATTATACTTTTTTTTACAAAATATCATTGCTTTCCTTGGTAAAAATGAAATAATGTAGCGATTAAGAATTAGGGTGTAGCTTATAATAATCATTGAAATCAATTCTTATTTTTCTTCTTCTTCTTCTTCTTATTGTTATTATTATTTTCTATATTCACCATGCAAAATATATCTATCTTTTTTGGGATTTAACAGCGCTTGCGTGACATCCTGACGATGTATGTGGATTTTATCCCTCACAGTCGACAATGAAAATTCGTCGTGTTTGCATTTATTTTGAGTTTAATCGAGTCCACTGTTATAGACCAGTTTATTCCAATCGTTTATCTACTCATATATAAAGAAAATATATTTTTATTAATTCTAATTAACGTCATGTATTGCATATTTCATTAATATTTAATATTAATTAGGAGAAAATTATTTCATTCAATTATCATTAAAAACAATAAAACTATCATTTATATTTAATAACAAAAATTGAGGATAACGGACGTATATAAAGTACACATTACTTTGTAATTATTCTACTCTACGTATCAACATTGAAGGATTAATTATCGTTTTTTGCAAGTATAATAATTTCGATCAAATTCAAGTACACAATTATGTCATCATATGAATATCAATATTTAGAATCATTAGAATTCATCGCGATTCATGCAATGCGATAAATTAATATGAAACTGTGCAAAACGCGGTAATAAATAATTATCACATTTGAATAGCATCCAGACAAGATTTTAAATTACTGCAAAGATGAAGACATTGGTGCTAATCATTTTCATATTTCCAATAGGTAATAATTAATAATTAATAATTAATAATTAATAATAATAATAAACTAAAACATAAACTAAAAATATATAATTTTCTATTAAATTCAAAGTGTGACAAGCGTCAAACGATATCCCTAATTTTTACCGTGGATTGTATTGTGTAGTGAAACATTAATTCAAACTTAAAAAAAAAATGTGCAAATATTATATCAGTAAATAGCAATGGATTGATACAAATTTATGCTGAAGATGATGCATCTAATGAACTAATAACATACAAATTTACATATCTCATTTAAAAAAAAAAAAGGAAATTTTATTGAATATTAATTACTACTCTTCAGGATCATCGCATACAGTTTTTCCATGTTCTTTTAATATATTTAGTGTTTGAATTTTTTGTTTATTTTCGTTGTCTCACCGATTTTAAAGATATGTCGTAAAAGTATATCGATTAAAACATCAGCGCAGGCGTTGAGGTGGTGAATGAATTCAATCCCCCCCCCTCTTCACGGCATTATCTTTAACCATTCATGTACTATTTCCCATCTGTAGTTCCTGCATTGACATTTATTTTCATCAGAATTAAAATATAACTTCATTATTTTGATAAAATTGATTTTAATCAATAGTCACAATGAGTGATAATACCGCAATTCTTATGGAGCTTTATATAAATACTATTTTCAACCCAGACAATTTCTATTGATATTGTATGTATTTAGAAATGGACCAGAATTTTTTTTTTAATTTATATTTTACAACAATGAAATTCACTTAAGATATTGAGAAATCTATTTAAATGTTTATCAATGGTATCATATTTCTTGTGTATACCAATATTGAAAGAAGAAACACCTGAGTTTATTCAAGAAATCCTGATAAAAAAAAAAATTTGTTTTCAGTTTATTGTCATACAACGGAAACGTCTATGCATCCAACAGTGAATCGTGGTGCTGCTAGACAAATGTATGGTAGCGGAAGTCTTCGACAAAATGGAAATGAACCTGTTGGCACAATGATATTAAATTATTCTCCTAATCCTATCAAAGACAGTCAAAGTATGAAGAATAACGTTCATCACAATGTGAAAGAAAAAAATCATGAGTATACTGGTGGCTACGGTTATGGTTTTACTTCACGTGGTCATTCATCAAAAACACATTTGCGAATTCTACCTGGTTTTCATCAAAAATTGGCTCTATCCGATGATATTCCAGATTATGATGAACCATTTGATGGGCCAAGTTATAGAAATGGGTTGTATAGTCAGTCAAAATTTGGTGTTGCATCACGAGGTGGTTCAGATCGATCCAGAGATATGACTCACAGTGAATATGACGTTGGAAGTGAGTTGTCATAAACTGCATATGCTTCTGATAAAAAAGTATTAAATGAATCATAGCTTCTTTTTATATTTGAAAAAAAAAAATTATTTCAAAGGTTATGGAGAATTTTCTGATCGATCGAGGATTCGCAACAGACTTGAGCGTGGTCATGGAATTAATCCAATGAGTAACAGCGATTTTGATGGTTTTGATCCTGATCAAAAATCTCTTATTCATGAATTAGAATCTGAAAATGATATGAATACTATGTATGCTTCTTGCGGATACAACTGCAATGATGATCAATTTCTCTGTATTAGTACATGTAGTTGCATTGATTTCAATCTTCGTTGTGATGGTTCTGTAAGTATATATTAAATTAATCAACAGATCAATAATATATTATAATATTGTATCATTTCAATTTTGTTCATAAACTCTTCTATTTAATTTAACTCTCCTATTATGTATTTTATTATCAGATAGATTGTGAAGCGGGCGAGGATGAAATGGATTGCGAAGCAATTTCTGAACCAAGACGAGCAAATGACAGTTGTGAAGGTGATAGAAAAATTCTCTGTCCTAAAACTGGTCTTTGTATTTCGGAGCAGTGGTTATGTGATGGTGATAATGATTGTGGCGATTATTCGGATGAATCTCATTGTGGTAAAAATAATTTTTTTTAAATATCATTAAAACCTATGGAAATAAACAAAATAATGTTGATGGGTGTACTTACTCTATACTCTTCTAATTTTATCAGATATATTTTATAATTGTTCAGTTTAATTCGACGATAGAAGGGCGAATGAACACGTGGGGCGTGACGGGAAGAGAAGGAAGTGTGTGGGGGGAGGGGGGGGGGGGGGTCTTGAAAGTTGAGAAAAAACAAAAAAACTTCGATTTTAGTGTTGTCTCAAATGTTACTAAATAAAAATTTTAAAGAAAGTAAAATTTCAAAAGAATACAATACTTTATTATTCACTACGTGATGAAAAGTGGGAAAATAAAAATAAAAAAGAATAAAAAACCCAATGAATACTCATTTCGATTGATTAATTTTTTTTACTTTGTACAACGAGAGGGAAAAGTTGACAAATTCAGATATGAATCAGATTCACCAATTTCTCACGAGTTGCACATTATATTTTTTATGATAAGTGCAAAGAAATAGGTACTTTTTGGATGTATTTTTAGTGGACTGTGTCGCCAATTTCACGAGAGTTTAGAAATAATAATCACGAATGTGCGTTTTCCTTCATTATCTCACTGAGTGAGGAAAAAATTCTTTCTTCTGTGTTTTGATTTTTGTTTTTTTTTTCTTTTTCCTTTCCTTACAAAGAAATTAAGGAAAGTGCGCATACTTGATCATCATTTTTTGGAAACTGCGACAAAACGATGTTTTTGGATTCATCTAAATTATCGGAATATAGAAATTTTCGACATATAACAGAAAAAAGTTAAATTTTGGACCAATACAATATTTTTCCATTTTCTGTGTGATGAATAGTAAAAAGAAAATAGAGGTATAAGTTCTTATATTTACGCTGCTGAGATGCAAACATCACTGACTTTTCGAATTCCTGAATATTTATATTTATTATATAACAAAGATGGTATTGAAATGTGAAGATCTGATGAGAAATCGATTTTCGAGATCACACAATAACTTCCTTACGGGAAGTTGATAATAATTATACAAGAAGTTGGAAAAATTTCATCAAGATATCCTAGAATAGAAACATTTGACATAATTGAAACTTGAGAAATTGTATACTTATTTATAAACCAAAAAAATGTAAATATTTTAATTAATATATTTTTTTATTCTTATTCATAATGGTAACATAGATTATCAAATGAGCGAAAATTGCAAAAAAAAAAAAAATAATAATATTCATATACACATATATACTTATTATATGAACAGTCATATTATAATATGACGCTTTCCAAAATTTACTCTAGTCCAGTTCTTAACTGAAAACAGATAGAGGGAAGGTGTGATTATATTTATTTACATATGACACTATAGGTATATGTTTACATATCAAAAATATTTATATAATGTTTACAAATAATTTTTGTGTTTTAGGCACGAAAAAAAATTGTACTGATGATCAATTTGAATGCCGGAATGGATTATGTGTACCCCAATTGTGGCGTTGCGATGGTGAAAATGACTGTCGAGATTTTTCCGATGAAGAAGATTGCGGGAAATATCGGTGAGTATACTAAATATATAACTAAAATTACGAAAAGATCATAGTTCATCCAATGAATATGATTGAGCATATCAAGAATGCTTGTGCCGAAATTCGAGCAGACACACTTCTCAGTAATGTAAAGTCATTCAAAATGCGAATTAATAAATGCATGAAGTCGAAGGCCACCATTTTGAGCACTCACTTCGATTGGAAGATGATAAGGTGATGAAACTCACATTAGTGAGCACCCCAAAGAAAACAGAAAACTACTACGTCCACGTCATCGTTCCTGATTTACGCTAAAAGTAGTTAATTCACTAGCCATTTACATTTCTACAGGTAACAATTTTCCAGTTATTCACAATTTGCAAAATGAATAAAATTTGTTGCATTTTTTATTGCAATTGTATTGCAAAATTGTACGCATAGGATGTCAGTAGCAGAAATCGAAAAAGATTTAATTTCCTTGATCCTATACAGCTCTATCTATCATGAATCGAAGAAAATGTTTCAGACAAATCTTATGTATTTTTAATCGTAAAATCCGAATTCGCCAAAAAAAATAGAAGTTCCCGTTTAAAAAAAAATTTGACCTTGAATGACCTTAATTCTTTCAGCCAAGATCAAAGTAACATTACCGCCAAACTACCCCCATGCAATGCTACAACTTTTGTTTAAAACATTTTTTTGTACGATCGAAGCGAGTACTGTCATCATACAAGTTTGGATTCACCAATTTCCTACTCGTCACACAATATATTATTAATTTATTACAGGAAATGCAAAAATGACGAATTTATGTGTCCTAGTGGTTCTTGTATTCCAAGAAAATATGTTTGTGACAATGACAAAGATTGTGATGATGGTTCTGATGAATTTGAATGCCGTACGTGGAAAAACATTGTCAATTAATCTCATTTATTGCTTTACATGATAACTATTTTCTATTCTTCGTTATTTATCAATTTTTCAGATGGTATTCCTGAGATATTATGTGATGCAAATCATTTTAAATGTGTAACACCACGATGTATTAGTAAAGAATTTAGATGTGATGGTAACGATAATTGTGGTGATGCGAGTGATGAAGAAGGTTGCACTAACCACTGCAATGTAAATCAATTCAAGTGAGTGATCAACTTTACAAACAAAGTGATTATATACTATTTAATATTCAAATAAAATTGCAGATGTGCAAACGGTTCCTGTTTACATAAAGCACTGGTTTGTAATGGTCATCGGGACTGCAAAGACGGTGAAGATGAAATTTCATGTGAAAAAGTATCAATAAGAACTTGTTCACCTATTGATGAATTCACTTGTCTCACTGGCGATTGTATACCACGTGCTTGGATTTGCGACGGTATACCGGATTGTTCAAATGGGGCAGATGAAGATGGATGTCCATTAACTTGTGATATCACACAATATTTATGTAAAGAACCACAAATAACTAATAATTCCAATCATAACATTCTTCAATATGCACCCTATTGTATATCAAGAAAATATTTGTGTGATGGTCTTGCTGATTGTCCATTAAAAGAAGATGAAATGAATTGCCCAAAAAAACGTGAATGTACACCTATTGATCGATGTTTGCAACGATGTATATTGACGGCAAACAACGAAAATTCTTGTGCGTGTGAGCCAGGATTTACATTAGGACCTGATAATGCCACTTGCAATGATATTGATGAATGTGAATTTCAACGTGAACCAGTGTGCAGTCAACAGTGTAATAATACATATGGTTCATTTGTTTGTAGTTGCGTAACAGGTTACGTTTTACGCCCCGATTTACGAACTTGCAAAGCTATCGGTGATAATCCAAGTCTCCTTTTTACCAACCGCGTAGATATTCGTACAGTGAGTCTTGAGCCAACTCCAAATTCAAAATATACACCAATAATTAAGGGTTTGCATAATGCCATTGCATTGGATTATCATTATGATAATAAACTTATTTATTGGACTGATATATCACTGGATGTAATTCGCCAAGTTTATATTAATGGATCACATCCAAAAGATGTTATTCGTTGGGGTTTGGAGAGCCCTGGTGGTGTTGCTATTGATTGGATTCACAATTTGCTGTTTTGGACTGATAGTGGAACGCAAAGGGTTGAAGTGTTTACATTGTATACAAAAATACGTCATGTTTTAATATCAAGTGATCTGGATAAACCACGAGCTATTGCTGTTCATCCACATCATGGTTATGTATTTTGGACGGATTGGGGTCCATCACCGAAAATTGAACGAGCTGATATGGATGGTTCTAATAGAGTGGCTTTAATAACTGATTCTATCGCTTGGCCTAATGGTTTAACGATTGACTATCCAACTGAACGTATATTTTGGATTGATGCAATACATCGTGGAATTATGTCTGCGCGATTAGATGGAACGGACAAAAAAAAAGTTCTTAATAAGGGTTTACATCATCCGTTTGCTGTTACAATATTTGAAGACTTGATTTATTGGACAGATTGGCATTTTAAAAGTATCTCATCAGTGAATAAAGAAACTGGTCACGGCTTCAAAACTATTCGTTCAGGTACGATAATTAATATTTTCAATATGTTATAAATTCAAGGTGTTTTTTTTTTTTTTTTTTACATGAATATGGAGATATATATATGTTTGTATAAATATTATTAGGTTTACACTTTCCGATGGATTTACACAGCTTCCACAAACAACGTCAACCGATGTATCCCAATCATTGCGGCAGCAATAATGGAAATTGTTCACATATGTGTTTACCAAATAATGTAGGCTACAGTTGCGTTTGTCCAGTTGATATGAAATTAAAGAAAGATGGAAAACATTGTGGCGTTGATGATTTTTTAATTTTTTCACGTCAACGAGATCTGCGATTGATTCCTATAGACAAAACAACCCATATTTTTGATACAGTTATTCCAGTTGATTATGTTGAAGGTGCTACAGGACTTACATGGGACGCTGACGAAAATATGATCTATTGGACTGATGTGAAATTGAAGACTATTAATCGGGCTCATCTCAATGGTACCAATCAAAGTGCCGTGATAAGTCATAATTTAAAAGTCCCAGCTGGTCTTGCTTTAGATTGGATTACAAAAAAACTTTATTGGACAGACGCAGGAACTAATAGAATTGAGTGTTCCAATTTAGATGGCAACATGAGGACAATGTTGATTTATAAGGCTCTCGATGAGCCTCGTGATATTGTGGTCGATTCTACAAGTGAGTCGTTTCAGTTGGACTTGTTTATTAATAAAATTGAAATTATTAATAATGAATGTTTTTTTTGTTTGTTTCATAGCTGGATACATGTATTGGAGTAATTGGGGCAAAAAACCAACAATAGAGCGAGCTGCAATGAATGGACAGGATCGTCAAGTTTTTATTGATGAAGAACTTAGACGACCCAATGGTTTAACAATTGATTTCGAGATGAAGCGATTGTATTGGGCCGATGAAGGAAGAAAAAGTATTGAATATATTGATTTAGAAGGCAAAGGCAAACGCGTCCGAGTACGTTCTAATCTTCCTCAACCATACGGTCTTGCCATTTATCAGAATGATATTTATTGGACAGATTGGAAAACAAAAAGTATCCATCGAGCCGACAAAGACACTGGCAATAATTCAATTATCGTGAAATCCGATATAAGTGGCCTTATGAATGTAAAGGTGTTTCATCATAATCGCACAGTTGTATCGAATATTTGTGCAGAAAATAATGGAAAATGTTCACATCTATGTTTACTTACGCCGCTGGCTATTCAATATAAAAAAGGAGCGTGTGCATGTCCAACTGGTCTTATTCTTGAGGTAAATTCAATGTCTTTAAGATTTCATACTAATTTATTAAATTTAGTGTTAATCATCAGAATATATATTGCAGCACGATTCTCATAAGAAAAAATGTCAAGTAATGCCAAATGAGTTTCTTATTTTCGCCCATCGTACAGACATTCGATTTTTTTCATTTGAGACGCCTCATCAGGTGGATGTAGTATTACCTATCAATTATCTACAGAATGCATCAGGTGTAGATGTAAATCGTAAAACTGGAGAGATTTATTGGGCAGATTCTGGAGCTGATGTAATAAAAAAGGCGAATTTTGATGGAAAATACATTCAAACTATCATTGAGAGTGGTATTGATGCAGCTGACAGTCTAGTTGTCGACTCTATTAGTCGAAAAGTATGTACTATGTATTAATATTTTCAATTTGTAAATTCTATTATATTTACTTATTTATTTCCAGCTTTATTGGACTGATGCTGGATTAAATAGCATAGAGGTGTCAGAATTGGATGGCAGTAATAGAAAAGTTCTGATTTGGTCTGGATTGAATAATCCTCGTGCAATAGCACTTCATTACACAAAGGGCTTGATGTTTTGGACTGACTGGGGATCGAATGCACGAATTGAATGTGCAAATATGGATGGTGATCAACGTACAACAGTAATTGCTGAAGATCTTATGTGGCCAAACGGACTTACCATTGATGTTGAATATAATAAACTTTATTGGAATGATGCAAAACGAAAAGTCATAGAGATGTCGAATTTGGATGGATCAAATCGGAAAAAATTAGAGATAAAACATCTTCATCATCCCTATGGACTTGCTCTTCGGGGCGATTTTATTTATTGGAGTGACTGGATAACTAACGGGATTTATAAAGCCCATAAAATATTAGGCGGTGATGGAGATAAAGTTGTCGATCAACTTCAAGGTATCATGGATATTAGAATTATTGGTGCTATGGATACGGATGGAATTGAGAATGTTTGTGGAGATAACAATGGTGGATGTTCACATTTGTGCCTTCGCAAGCCGCATGGGTACACATGCGCATGTCCTACTGGAATAATTATCAATGATGACAAAAAAACTTGCAATTCAACTCCAAATAATTTCCTCTTACTGGCTGGACAAAAAACATTATCTAGAATGTCATTAGATACACCGGAAATGCGTGATATTAATTTGCCAATAAGTGAAATATATCATGCGGATTTATCTATGGATTTTCATTGGAGTGAAGGCCTGATTGTTTATGCTGATAATATACGATATGGCAATACTTATTTACGGTTTATTAAAACCGTTAACATGTATAATTATTCAGATGTGAAGACAATCATTGCGGAAGAATCAGATTCATTTTATCAGGTAGCTGTTGATTGGCTTGCTGATAATATTTATTGGACAAATCAAAAGAAAAATGTTATTGAAGTTGTTAAACTAGATGGAAGTAGTAGAAAATGTATTATTAACGATACTGACAGTGTTTCTCGTTCGTTATGGAATATTGCAGTATTTCCAAAATTGGGTTATATATTTTGGACACAGTGGGGAAGCCACGTTAATATTCAGCGTGCACTACTCGATGGATCCAATAGAAAAGTTATAGTATCAATGAATTTATCATATCCTAATGGTTTATCGATTGATTATGAAAAAAGAAAAATTTATTGGGCAGACATGATGAATAATCAAATTGAAATGTCAAATTTAAATGGACATTACCGAGTTCAATTACTCCCAGCAGCTGATAGCCCTTATGGTTTAACTCAATATAACGAGTTTATTTATTGGGTTGGTCGGAATCCGAACGTCCCTCGATTGAGACGTGTAGATAAAACTACTGGAAGTAATTCCATTAATATTCGAACATCATTAGATATTACAAATGTTAAAGCAGTTTCAGCTAATTTACAAAAGGGTTGGACCCCATGTGCTGTTGATAATGGTGGATGTACAAATCTTTGTTTCTTTACGCGGACAAATTATACTTGTGCATGTCCGGATATAAAGGATTTGTATTGTTCTATTTGTAAGTTATTGTTTTATATTCATTCAATCTTCTTGATTCCAATAAAAACTCATTATCATGATGAAATTACTTATTTTCATTTTCAGATCCCAGAAAAAAAGTTCCATTACGCAAGCCTGGTACTGAAAATGATCCGGACTACGATTTAGATGATGATGATGATGATGATAGAAAATTTACGGATACAATAACACGAATTACAAGCAAAGATATTGATGATAAATTTAAAAATTATAAAAATAAAAAGGAGAAAGGATACACAACAATGACAATTGCAATAGTAGTGGTTGGAAAAATTACACTTGTAATAATTATTGCAATTCTGTACCTAGTGTGTCAAAGAAAACCAAAGCAAAAGAAATATATGTATACAAATAGAAGAAGTGTGCTAACATTTTCTAATCCGAATTATAATGAGTCGGGTGCTGATAGTGGGAATGGAAATCCACAACCAGAGAAGAAAAATATCTGGAAGCGACTGAAATATGATAGCTCACAGGTGAGTGAATTTCATATTGTTTCTGTACGCAAATGAATCAAATCTTTTTTTTTTTTTTTTTTTTTTTTCGAGACAAAGGAAGTAAACGATCGATAAAATTTTTTATTCAAAATAAATTATTAATTCATATTCATTTTATTCAATTATCTTCCTTTGTGCTCAAAAGCTTACTATATTCTTTTAGAACTTTAATCAGACGCGCTAATTTTGCGCTATTGTTTCTTTCTTTTCCCACAACCAAAAAACATTGCATTATTAATCTGAAATGAAAAAAAAAAAATAAATAAATAAATAAATAAAATTGACTAATTGCAATGAAAAATACAAATATGAAATTTGGAATTTCGGGTAAAAATAGAGAGCTGTCAACTCTTCTAAAGTCGAATGTCCGGTAAAACTTCATCATTTACCACTGCATTTCATTCAAATGAACGAAACTGAAGCGACGTAATGGAGATTTAAGGAGGTCCAATACGACTAAACGTCATCATAAGAGACCTTCTTGAAATGCAGTCTCTTTTTTGCTGTACAAGACATACTTATGACTCAACATTTCATTGACAATATTCTAAAACAAAACTAAATAACTAAAACAAAAAATATATAATAATGATCATAACAATGGAATTGTTAGAAAAAAAAAAAAATGTACTGAGAGAGTATTGGTTACATTGAGTTTGAAAAATTTTATTTGAGAGATTGAAAAGACTTGTATATAAAACCATATATATTCAAATATATAGTTCGATATTAGACCTAACAGATAACAAAATGAATCTGATTGGGCATTATGACATTGACTGAGTTGTTGCTATGCAAACTAGAAAAAAAAAAAAAAATTTGAATAAATTTAAATTTAAATACTAAAACCCAAGTAAAAAATGTGAGAAGATAAAATCGATTGAAACATCTTGAATGCGTGTGTAAAAACAAAGAAATCAATAATTCATTGTATTGTAGGAGAGAGCGTACAAGGATAATAGACAGAGTTCAAGTCCAGAAATCGTTTCATTGATACCCCCATCATCGACACCAACAAATTGTCGAGCACCTTCAATAACACCAAGAGGATCTTCGCCATCATTGATACACATAACTCATCTCAATGGTTAATAATAAATTTATTTTACACGTGTCATAGCTCAATGATTTTTTGCCAATTGAATCAATATTGTTATACAAAACAATTTCACTAACATAAAGTAAAATGACATGTAAAATTATAAATTCATGCTCGTATGTCTTTTTGCAATTTTCAGTAAATGTATTAGAGTTAAAATTAATATTCTTAATGTAATATCCCGTTAAATAGCCTTATTTTTATTTATAATTATTATCAATTTTCATGCGTTAATCGATTGCAATCGATATTAACTTGCGATTGCAGCATTAACGAAAAAAATTAATTGATAAATGATAGAAAACAAAAATTCAGTTGGACAATTAATAGATTCACACAAAATTAATAGTGAGAAAAAAATACTGTGAAAAATTATAAAGTCGTAATGAAATCCAACGAGTTTTCAAATTTTTATTAATTTCTTATAATTAAACAAAAAATGATTGAAATCTTTCGTGTATTATCTTTCACATATATGTATATGAAATAATTGTATATTCATATAATTTTTTGATATTTTTCTGAAATTGTTTAAAAATATATAAAAAAAAACCATAAAAAGATAAAAAAGTGTGAGAAAAAAAAATGAAAGGAGAAAGAAAAAATGAGAGTAATTGTGATGATGGTAATGTAAAATGATGTAGATATATTTTTTCTATCATAATATGTTTATAATTCATAAATTGATTTTGGACAATGTTTCAGCAGGTCTGAAAAGCACAGTCTTAATTTGAAAAATGAATGTGCAGTAATGAAAAAATTGCGGAAAAAAGATTATGATTATATGAACACCAACAGGCACTAGATTTTTTACTGACTAAAAGTGGAAGAATTTGATGGAAACGTAAATTCATATGAAAAGGACAATTATCTTTTCTTTTTTTTGTTTCACATATTATGATGGATTTAAAAAATTTTCTCGGTTTCCAATAACTTTTGGAAAATTATTAACAATAAGAATATTGAAAAAAAAACAAAAAAACAAAACAAAAAATATTTATAATTATTATTTTAAAAAATAAGATATAAAGGAAAAATAAATTTACAAAATGAAAGAATTGTGGCATTTCACTATGAAAAAAGTCATAATCAAATGAAAAATTTATTATGGATAATTAAATTATTATTCTATTGTAATCGACTGATTATATATACATATAATTTATGTTTCACGAGCTATCCTGGGCAACAACTCTACGAAATGCTTGAAATAAATTAAAATATACCATCCATCGAAGAGAAAATTGTCATGAGTTTGCTCTACTTTGTAATAATCCATAAAAAGATTTAAATTTAAATGTAGAATGAGTTAAATATTGATGAAAAAGTGATGAGAAGGAGTACCCAATGGGCAAAATATAAAAAAAGAAAAAAAAAACTATCTTTAGAGCACAAAGATTATATGTGATATAAGTCTGGGTAGAAGAAAATTATTTATGTCATAAGATAATTCTCGTGATGATCATGATTGTATTGTGATAAGTGAAAAAAAAAAAAAAAAAAAAAAAAAAAAAAAAAATTTATCGAATGATTGCGAACCGTCCGCTGTCGAATTTTATCTATTCAACGATGAGATTCAATTCCCCTGAATAAATGTTTGAAAATGGTTAGATAAGAGATTATATTACAACTTTCTAATAACTCAAATTATTTGAGAAAAATAAATAAATGACTTTCAATCGAATATATTAGATGTGATGACGAATGAGGAAAAATTAAACTCTGCTGAAAACTGATTTTTCCTCATCTTATCATCTTATGATGATCACTGTAGTTAATAATAAATTACAGATGAAATGAAAGAGAAAAAAAAAATATAATTGAGACAATTAAAATAGAGTAAAATCATTTTTTTGAAGAATGCTAGAGATTTTCAGAAGAAATAAAGATCGGAATGAAATATGTGCGAGTATCAATTGAATAAATACATTTTAATATTATCCAATACGTTAATAGTGCCAACTAAAAAGAAAAAGAAATTGAAAAAAGATATATATAAAGACTTATAAGAAATATATTAAAGAATGTATATACATATATATATGAAAATGTAAACTGTATATTATTTAAAATGAAACACAAATGAAATTAAATATATGTATATTATTATCTTGAAACACTACTTACATTTCTTTTTGCTTACATTATGCACTCTTATTATTTTTTATCATAAATGAAATGATTATCATTAATTTCACTCACGTATATATACATCATTCATTCGCATCGATGATATATTTATATATGCGATTTTGTTTCATGGATTCGTGATAAAAGAATTTTTAGACAAAAAATTTAAAAAAAAAATTAATTATTGAATATTCACGTAGTATTTACTTTTTTGAGCACTCAAATTCTTGTATTATCTTGTCGGATTGTCGGATCTGTTTGACCTGCCATGCCAATTTCCCCTACAATTACTAGAGGATTGCACCAATTTCGAAAATCTTGAAAATGAAGAGATGAGCAAAAAGTTGATTAAATTCTTAGTGAATTGTAATGAGAAAACTATCCATCAATTTATTAGAATTGCGTTGAAGGCAGTTCTATCTGATCAACTTTGTGCCAATATTAATTGGGCAAAGAAGATAGATGGAAAATTGCAATTTCATACAAGTATTTCTTTTAGATATTGTGAACAAAAAGTGATATGAAATGATTCAACAATAGAATGGAAAAAAAAAATGAAAAGAATCATGATATATTAATTGATTATAAATTTTCATATGTGACATCTAATGGTAAATCTAAAAATAATTTCAAAATACAGCCAAAGTCAAGTTTGACAATAATTGAATTATAAAATAATTTAATTTGAATGAAAAATTTCGTATTTCTGGTGATATAAAAAAAATTTTTTGTGCCAATATCATTGGGATTTGATATTTGCTATCAGATGAAATCATTTTGTGTCAGTTTAATATTAAATCTAACCAGGATATCATGACTTCTAGGAATTTTTCCCAGTATAATATACGAAATAGTTTTGTTTATCTAAAGGATCTGAATTGTTCTTCCCCCACTTGAAATTTGTGCTATTCAATAAACGTCGAGTTTTCCAATATAATATAAAATCAATGATATAAGTGATATTTATTCTTGAAGTGTTTGAAGCAGAAAGAAGTATGACATCGTTCCATGTATAAGCTTTTGGAAAATTACATAATTTTACAATCAGACATTACTTTAAATATATTATTTTTACTCACCGTAAGGAACATTTCAATGTTAATAGGGACAAAATGTAAAGCAGTCAAATTCAATGGTTTTTGAGCAAGCATGATGACAAGAGATGTCATAAGTCTCTTGTTACCACGCCAATCAGCAGCATACACCGATTTTAAATAATTTTCACTCTAGTGTAAAAACATATCGATTGCTATTTTTCAAAATAGTTAATTTTGATTATTTTTGTACAAACAATTGAATACCTCAATTGATAGACGCGTACTACCAAATCCATATATAAATATTTGTAAAAATTTTGTGCCAGCATACAAGCACACAAATATCATTTGATTCCCAGAATGATGTTCCATCTGCAATATTTCAACGTAAGAAAATTATAAACGCAATTGCAGACACGTCTTTGTTTGTAAAATATTTCAAAACATACTTGCGAAAGGAAAAATATGAGAAAACACAACACGATACCATTGGTAGTGGACATCCAAATTATCATCGGTCCAAATACTTCTTGCATCAAGTCACGACATTTGTACAGAATTTCATTTTGATTATTACAATTACGTATAATATTATCATAGTCATCTAATGGTTGTAGATGTTCCATATTATAGGACATCACACGGAGTCGTCCAATCATTTGAATTACCCAAAGAGAATATAATGATTCCATACTGAATGCTACAATAATTATACTTATGCTGCCCAATGTCATCTGAAGATATACAGTTTTCCACATAATTCCACCAGGCGTTATATTCCACGGGTACTCTATGTTAATAGGTAAAATGTATTTAAACGATGCACTCTGCGTCATATATTGGTACACCATGATAATTATTGGTGATAAAGTGCTAGCAGCGGTTGCAAACAAAGTGGCGAACGATAGACACTTGCATAGATTCTGAAATGTTGAGATTCCTTCACACACAATATCCGTGAATTCTTGATTTCCTATCAGCGAATTGAAATATTCATCAAGCATTTTAAAAAGTTGTTTCATTTGATCACGATGTATCTTCATCATATATATCTTAAAAAATCATGAAGAAAAAAAATGTAAATTTGATATTTTTCTTCTATATTAATATCAAAATTGCACTCCACGTACCTTCAGCATAACTGTGATATAACTTATTACCAAGCTGATACTTTTGGCTGCTAATCCAACTTGTGTGATGTGTGACTTTATAAAATTACATATACCATATACTACCGATGCATTCAACATCATGATTATGTATGGATAAAAACAATAGAGTGGATGAGGCTCTTCCAAAGGATATACACCTAATATAAGTAATACTAATTTAATAACTTTTCGAAAGCGATAGTAATTAGTTACTCGGTTGTCAACCATTTTCTTGATAAATCTAACAGTAGGAATATTTAATATTTGTGATATTGCGGATGATTGGCGATATAGGACATAATTCTGTGTAATGCAGGAAAATTACTTGACAATCGCATTAAATTGGCCAGCATATTATTGAAAAGTTATATATATGTTTGGAAAACTTTTCATCGAAGTTAAATTACTAAATTGGTTTGAAAATTGATGGTATAGATTACTGCTGTGAATAATAGTCTCAATGCAGAAGGGTGGGAGTAACATAGGTCTTGAATAATCCTGCGATCTAGTCGTCATTGAACAGTTGACGTGGGATAATTTTGCTTAGTTATTCTAATAATTCATGGGTTAGACGACTATACACCATATACATAAAATAATTATTTATTTTTTTTTTTTGTGTGATACAAAATAATTCTGATGTTAATAATATCAAAGTGTTAGCCAATCCTGCTCATCTTCTGACCTAAAAATATTTTATCACTCATGTATATAATCTTTTTTAGATCATTTGATTTGTTTAATAAATTAGGTGTTATTAAATGACAAAGTAATTATTTTATAGAATGAAAAGCGTCACAGAAATATACGAGTAATAGATATAGCAGTGAGTAATGATGGTTCTTGTTTTTAAATATTGGCGTTCTATTATATGTTCAAACAATGAATATTGTTGTGCCAGACATTAAAATCACTTATTTCGCACAAACAGAAGATTTTTTTTGAGAATGGATTTTTTTTCCTTACAATTTTGAATTTTTTTTTCGCGACAAATCAGCGACACCTGGCCTTGCTAAATAGTTTATTCTATTGACGAGTATCAAAACTCGATCCCCTATCATTCCTAACGATGGACAAATCATATACCATTTCTGCCATCAGTTCTCTAGCTATTTTCTGGTTATCAAATAAATTTTCTTTGTGATTTTCAGACTTGTCGTCGACTGTTTTGGGGCCGCCACAAGTCGAGAAGTCCTCACTTAATTTTGTGGCAGAATATCGAAAGTTGATGGATTGTCTGAATTTCGTTTGTGATTGTTGCAAATGTACTTTGTGAATAAGTTTATTAGTTATTTCATATTGTAATTTAAACATTAGTAGATCTTATTGGAAAAATGGAGAAACCACAAAAAATGCCGAAAGTGGCAAAAGTAAGTAAAGCGATGAATGTATATATATATATAATTGAGGTTATGTATAAAACATTATAAAATATAATTTAGAAATGAATTTAATGATAATATTAATTATATTTTCAGGTGAAAAATAAAGCACCAGCTGAAATTCAAATAACAGCGGAACAACTTTTACGTGAGGCAAAAGAGAGAGATTTAGAAATATTACCACCACCACCAAAACAAAAAATTTCTGATCCTCATGAACTCGCTGACTATCAGCATCGTAAACGTAAAGCATTTGAGGATAATATTCGAAAGAATCGTATGGTGATATCAAATTGGATGAAATATGCTCAATGGGAAGAGACTCAAAAACAAATACCTCGAGCACGATCTATTTATGAACGTGCCTTGGACGTTGATCATCGCAATATTACACTATGGCTGAAATATGTGGAAATGGAGATGAGAAATCGTCAAGTGAATCATGCAAGAAATCTATGGGATCGCGCTGTTACTATATTACCGCGTGCCAATCAATTTTGGTACAAATACACGTACATGGAAGAAATGTTGGAAAATATTGCTGGTGCACGTCAAGTATTTGAACGTTGGATGGAATGGGATCCCGATGAGCAAGCGTGGCATACATATATCAATTTCGAATTGAGATATAAAGAAATTGATAGGGCGCGCGCTATTTATGAACGATTTGTTATGGTACATCCAGATGTTAAAAATTGGATAAAGTATGCACGCTTTGAAGCATCTCAAGGATATATAAAAAGTGCACGGAGAGTATATGAGCGAGCAGTT
Organism: Dinocampus coccinellae; assembly: GCA_963920625.1. Taxonomy (NCBI): domain Eukaryota; kingdom Metazoa; phylum Arthropoda; class Insecta; order Hymenoptera; family Braconidae; genus Dinocampus; species Dinocampus coccinellae. The sequence goes on along the minus strand of OY987184.1, from coordinate 3,711,111 downwards.
ACTTTTTATGGTGATGAAATAATTGATGAAAAACTTTATATTGCTTTTGCTAAATTTGAAGAGGCTCAAAGAGAGCATGAAAGATCACGAATCATATATAAATATGCTTTAGATCATATTCCCAAAGAAAGAACTGAAGAAATATATAAGGCTTATACAATACATGAGAAGAAATACGGAGATAGATGTGGTATTGAAGATGTTATAGTTAGTAAACGAAAACACAAATATGAGCAACAAGTTAAAGATGATCCGTACAATTATGACACTTGGTTTGATTATTTGAAATTGATGGAGGCCGAAGGTAATCATGACGAAACACGAGAAGTATATGAGCGTGCTATCGCTTATGTCCCACCAAAAAAAGAAAAACAATATTGGCGACGATATATTTATTTATGGATCAATTATGCAATATTTGAAGAATTAGATACTGAAGATATTGAACGTTGTCGACAAGTGTACAAAGTATGTTTAGATTTAATTCCTCATAAACTTTTTACATTTGCCAAAGTGTGGTTGTACTATGCAAAATTTGAAATTCGACAAAAAAATTTATTGGCGTCACGCAAAGCTTTGGGACGTGGTTTGGGAATGTGTCCGAAAAATAAATTATTTCGCGGATATATTGATTTGGAAATACAATTGCGAGAATTCGATCGATGTAGAAGATTGTATGAAAAATTTTTGGAATATGAACCGGAAAATTGTACAACATGGATGAAATACGCAGAATTAGAAACACTTTTAGGTGACATTGATCGTGCCCGTGCTATCTATGAATTAGGATTGAAGCAACCACGATTAGATATGCCAGAATTACTTTGGAAATCGTATATTGATTTTGAAATCGCTCAAGATGAATCTAAAAATGCTAGACAACTATTTGAACGATTATTAGAGCGCTCCATGCATGTAAAAATTTGGATTGCTTATGCCAAATTTGAATTATTAAATACAAATAGTGAGGAAGAAATTGACAATGTTACAGTTGCACGGCGCATTTTTGAACGTGGTAATGTTGCAATGCGAACAAACGGTGAAAAAGAAAACCGTGTATTGTTATTAGAAGCTTGGAGAGATTTCGAAAATGAGAGAGGTGACGAAGAAAATCGACAGAAAGTAAAGGAGAAGATGCCTAGAAGAGTGAAAAAAATGCAGCGTATCGTTGGTGATGATGGCACAGACGGTTGGATTGAAGTCTTTGACTTTGAATTTCCTGAAGATGTGTCACAACGTCCAAATCTCAAAATTCTAGAATCTGCAAAATTATGGAAGAAGAAAGAAACTTAGAAACACATCATCATATTATTTTGAATTGTTAAACAATACATCGTGATAAAGTTGATCTGATCAGGGATAACAATTGCACAAGCAAAAAGGGTGAAACCTTGTACATTATCAGTTGATATTTGACCAAATATGTGGAATCAATGGGCTCGCTACATGTATTCCGTACTTCAATTGCTTCAAAATAAAATGATCATTATTTTCATATGATTAATTGTATTTTTAGTGAATGAAAAATCATTATTAAAAAATCCTAATAAATGAAGAGTATAGAGAAGAAACTATTCGGCTCGGATGGTAGTTGGAGTAAAATGTAATTTTTACATATTTTCGATTAGTGTCACTACTATTTGAATATGTATACGGGGGGTCACGATGAAGTATCGATTATAGATTTATTCTTGTAATGTTCGAAGTAGAAAGAAGTATGATATTGTTACATTTATCACCTGGAAAAGATAAAGTATTTATTTTTTTTTTACATCACAAAATTCTCCAAACATATGATAACTTAAGGAATCGAATTATTTACTAACCATCAATAAAGTAAACAATTCAACGGTGATCGGGGAGAAATGTAAAGCCGTTAAAGTTAATGGTTTTTGACATAGCAGGATGACAAAAGACTTCATAAATTTTTTATTACCATACCCATTCGCAGCATACACAGTATCCCGATAGTTTTCACTCTCTCAACAAATATATATAAATTATTTTTTGTTTTTATATTTATTTTCAATTGCACTAAATTCATTCGCGCATCCTTCATTGATATGAAATGATAAATCTAAAAATAGTATCAAAACACAGCCCAAAGTCATGATTTACTTTGTTATTAAATTATGAAACAATTTGATTAGTAACAGGGAATTATATATTTCTGGTAACATAAAATAATTGTATTGTACCAGTATCATTAAGATTTGAGATTTGCTATCAGATGAAATCGATTTGTGTTAATTTAGTATTAAATCTAATCAGAACATCATGACTCTTGAAAATCTTTCCCAATATAGTATATAAAATAGTTTTGCTTATCTAAAGGATCTGAATTGTTCTTCCCCCACTTGAAATTTGTGTTATTCAATGAACGTCGAGTTTTCCAATATAATATAAAATCAATGATATAAGTGATATTTATTCTTGAAGTGTTTGAAGCAGAAAGAAGTATGACATCGTTCCATGTATAAGCTTTTGGAAAATTACATAATTTTACAATCAGACATTACTTTAAATATATTATTTTTACTCACCGTAAGGAACATTTTAATATTGATAGGGATAAAATGTAAAGCAGTCAAATTCAATGGTTTTTGAGCAAGCATAATGACAAGAGATGTCATAAGTCTCTTGTTACCACGCCAATTAGCAGCATACACAGATTTTAAATAATTTTCACTCTAGCGTAAAAACATATCGATTGCCATGTATATAATAGTCAATTTTGATTATTTTTATGCAGACAATTGATTACCTCAATTGATAGACGCGTACCACCAAATCCATATATAAATATTTGTAAAAGTTTTGTGCTAACATACATGCACACAAATATCAATTGATTCCCGGAATAATGTTCCATCTAGAATATTTCAACGTAAGAAAATTATGTGCACAATTACAGACTCGTCTTTGTTTGTAAAAAATTGCAAAACATACTTGCGAAATAAGAAATATGAGAAAACACAAAACGATACCATTGGTAGTGGACATCCAAATTATCATCGGTCCAAATATTTCTTGCATCAAGTCACGACACTTGTACAAAACTTCATATTGATTATTACAATCACGTATAATATTATCATAGTCATCTGATGGTTGTAGGTGTTCCATATTATAGGACATCACACGGAGTCGTCCAATCATTTGAATCACCCAAAGAGAATATAATGATTCTATACTGAATGTCACAATAACGACACTTATGCTGCCCAATGTCATCTGAAGATATACAGTTTTCCACATAATTCCACCAGGCGTTATGTCCCACGGGTACTCTATGTGAATAGGTAGAATATATTTAAACGATGCACTCTGTGTTCTATATTGGTACATCATGATAATTATTGGTGGTAAAATGCTGGCGATGATTGTAAACAAAATGAAGAATGAGAGACACCAGCATAGGTTCTGAAATTTTGAAATTCCGTCACACAAAATATCCGTGAATTCTTGATTTCCTATCAGCGAATTGAAATATTCATCAAGCATTTTAAAAAGTTGTTTCATTTGATCACGATGTACTTTCATCATATATATCTTAAAAAATCATGAAGAAAAAAAATGTAAATTTGATATTTTTCTTCTATATTAATATCAAAATTGCACTCCACGTACCTTCAGCATAACTGTGATATAACTTATTACCAGGCTGATACTTTGAGCTGCTAATCCAACTTGTGTGATGTGTGACTTTATAAAATTATATAAACCATATACTAACGATGCATCCAACATCATGATTATGTATGGATAAAAACAATAAAGTGGATGAGGCTCCTCCAAAGGATATACACCTAATATAAGTAATACTAATTTGATAACTTTTCGAAAGAGATAGTAATTAGTTACTCGGTTGTTAACCATTTTCTTGATAAATCTAACAATGGGAATATTTAATATTTGTGATATTGCGAATGATTGACGATATAGGATATAATTATGCGTAATTCAGGAAAATTACTTGAAAATCGCACTAAATTGGCTGGTATATTATTGAAAAGTTATATATATGTTTGGAAAACTTTTCATCAAAGGTAAATTACTAAATTGGTTTGAAAATTGATGGTATAGATAACTGCTGTGAATAATAGTTTCAATGCACAGAAGGGTGGGAGAGACATGGGTCTTGGATAATCCAACAAGTCAGTCATCATTGAACAGTAGACGTGAGATAAGTTTACCTGGTAATTCTAATAATTCATGGTTTAGACTATACACCATATACATAAAATAATTATTTATTTTATTTTTTATGTGGTGCAAAATAATTCTGATGTTAATAATATCAAAGTGTTAGCTAATCCTGCTCATTTTCTGGCCTAAAAATATTTCATCACCCATGTATATGATCTTTTATAAATCATTTGATTTATTTCAAAAATTAGGTGTTATTAAATGGCAAACTAATCATCGAACATCATCTAAAATTTCAATTATCATATTATTAATTCATATTTATGATTTCTCTGTTCATTTTCTGATAACTTTGAATAAATATTTCGTAGACGAGTGATTTTATATGCAAGATAATCTGAGCAGTATTGATGAAATTCAACAGAAAAATCAATCTTTTGGATCATTGAACACTATTAGTTGATTACATGAGTCTCGGACCCACAGATCGAATGAATAAAAAAGTGAACATATTTATTCCAATTTTTGTCATCAACCTTCATCTTCAAATGATTCTTACAACAGCAAAAGCTCAGAAAAAATGTTAGTGTGGTGACTTGGTCATTTATCAGAATGCTTGCACAAAAATCATCCCAGATATATTTACATGAAGGATACATAAAAATAACCTAAAATAATGTTTACGTCCACTCATACATAATAATTCTACAATGTTTGGTTGAAAATTGGTTTACAGAAGGTTCATACGGACGAAATAATGTCTTATTATATGGGTAAAGATAATAATTTTCACTATGTAATTCTAAATTATTTATTATTATAATTGATACAGAGTCACTATATAAAATTATATTGTAGATCCAAGTGTACGGAATAAATACAATTTAATGCAAGTATGTAATTGGAAAAACTTAAAAAATGTAGCAATTGAACATTATTATTCAATGGACAATTCATTTTTTATTACTTATCACAATATCCGAAAAATTCAACGATTGCTGAAAATTTTTTTGAACAATATTAAAATACCGTCATCACAATTTATTGGCATCAGTTCTGACATTCCAATATTTTGTATTCCAACTTTAATACTGAGGTAAATAATGTACATCATATACTTTATAAAATTAATCAACAAATTTTATTCACAGTTTATTATTTTTTTTCTATCTTAGCATAATTTCATCAGGCCATGCATTTGTATATTTATCAAAAGAATCACAAAATTTGATGTTGAAAGACACTTATTTAAACATTCAATATATATTTTTTCCTAAAAATACACATGAAATTAATAAAGGACGAGTAATTAAAAGATTTATTATGCACAAACAATCACTTATACTTGTCAAAGTAGCAAAGATTAAATCACAATGTGAACAGCAGATTGATTTGCAAAATTCAATTAGTACAAATTGCTTTGCTTATGCAGTAACAACATCAGGATCTACTGGACATCCATCAATAATAAGAGTTACACATGCCTCTATCACATTGAACATTTTAGATCTCAGGAAGATTTTTAAATTGAAATCAACCGATAAAGTCGTACATCTAACACCGTTGACATTCGATCCAAGTATAATCGAAATATTCCTCAGTATATCGAGTGGTGCATCACTATTGACTGTTTCAGATAATCTAAAAAATAATCCACATGAATTACTGACGCTATTAAACAAAAAATGTGCAACATTTCTTTCTAGTACTCCTTCGTTATTATTACATCGATGGTCGTTATCCAATCTACGTTCGACAATATTAGGAAAAAATAGTAGTCTTCGTATTCTTTTACTTGGTGGTGAACAATTTCCAAGTCCCTTGACAATATTACAAATGAAAGACGTAGAAAATCGTACAAGAATTTTTAACATTTATGGTATTACTGAAGTCTCTTGTTGGGCAAGTATTAATGAGATTTGTTTCGATAATAATGATGATAATAATGATTTGATTATGAAGCACAATAGTTTAGGAACTACATTGAGCGAAACTGTATTTCAAGTTAGAAGTGAAGATGATAACAAAATTATAAATGACGGTGAAGGATTCCTTTATATTGGAAGTAACATAAGAATTTGTGCCATTAATAATGAAAATATATGCAATTTAACACCACCAATTTTTCGTAATACCGGTGATCTGGTGATAATCAATAAAAGTGGAGAAATTAAATTTAATGGTCGTCAAGATAGTTGTGTGAAAAGATTTGGTATCAAAGTCTATTTGAATGAACTTGAATATCATGTAAAACAATTAAGCTTCATCAAAGATTGTCACACAATTTTTATTCAACAACCCTCTGCATTACATCTATTTTACACGGTAATTAATAATAATGAACAATTATCCAATGATAATGAAAATAAATTAATTGACAATGTGTGGAATCACGTGCGAAAATTATCAACAATAATACGTCCTGATTATATCCATTATTTAGAACAATTTGAAATAAATGAACATGGAAAAATTTGTAAAGATAATTTGAGAAAATTATCTTCTATAAAAGTATATAATAATGATGTAGGTAAATTATTTGAATCCATTTGGAAAAATCATTTACCTGTAATAAATGATTATGAATCCTCAAGATTTGTGGATACAGGCGGAACATCAATAATAGCACTTGAAATATTGAGCAAATTGACTAATAATTTTGACAGTGATTTTCCACAACTAATCGGAATGTTATTAGAAAATAGTACATTAAGTGAATGCCAAAGTTATGTTGTTAATCAACACCGAAAAATCAAATCTTTATCAATGAAATCAACTTGTTATCATGAATATAATAATACTCGGAAAACGATAGTATCTCACAAATTTCCTGATAAAAATAATATTTGCCAATGGCAAAAATGCAGAGGAAAAACAACAAAATTTCATCTTGATCCATTAATCAAACAATCATCATCATCATCATCATCATTCCTTCACGATCATTGTTCCGTCGATGATGAGTATATTATGCATAATTTATCAGAACCCATCAAATTGCTACATCTTCATGACTTGACCAAATGCGTTGATGCTTCTCCTACAGTTTTTAAATACATCTCAGATGATGAAATTTATGTATCTGTAGGTTCACATTCGGGAATTATATGCACTATAAAAATATCAAATAATCACATATGGAAAGTTAAATTACCTGGTAGAATTGAAGCTTCAATTTTAATAATTGATAGTTTTAAAGGTATTGTCGGTTGTCATGATGGATTCATCTACTGTTTCCATTTAATGACTGGAGAAATACATTGGAAATACGAAACTCATAATATTGTCAAATGTATGGCGGTGATGTGCAGCTATAAGCAGAATATTTTTATAGGATCGTATGATCGCTTTATCTATTGCATTTCTATCGAGGTAATTAATTATTTTCATTATATTCTTGACTTCATCTATTTATCTACCTGATAATTTGAACAGATAAAAATAATTGAAGTATTCATATTGTAATGTTTTGTAGACTGGTGCACTAATTTGGAAGCAACATGCGGCAAGCACTTGTGCTACTCCACTTGTACATGAAGACACTTGCTCGGTAATTTTTGCTTCATTAGATGGTAATTGTATTTCAATGAATCAGACAGATGGCAAAATTCGATGGAAACATCAACTCGCAAGTCCAATATTTTCATCACCAACTCTCATTAATGATAACAAAATAGCAATTATTGCCGATGTAAATGGAAATATTGTAGCTCTGGAAATACATAGTGGAAATGAATTGTGGAATATTAAAATTTCAGAATATATTTTTTCCGATCTTGCAACAATACACAAACAAATGCATTATCAATTTGATAGTTTTATTATTGCTACTAAAAAAGGGAATATTTATAAATATGATTTTAAAGATGAGAATTTTAACTGTCCAACATTAGTGTATAAAATAAATTGTGAATTACCAATATTCGCTAGTCCATGGGTAGATAATAAATTTATTTTAGTAGCTCAAGAAAATGGTGAATTGAAAATTTTCCTTACAAAAACCGGTATACTTTGCTCGTCAATGAGACTTGGCGGTGAATGTTTTTCATCACCAATACTTCATGAAAATTTAATTTTTGTTGGTTGTCGCGATAACAATCTGTATATACTCATAAAATGAAAAATAAGATACAAAAACATCTTTTACTGTACAATAAAATTATAAGGTGAATTTCAAAATATTTTCAAAATCTCAAATAAATAAAAAAAAAATTATTTAAATATACAAATATTATCTTTAATCACATTGACAATTATTTGTATTGTAAAAAATTAAATTTTTCAATTTTATTTCAAATCAACCGCCTATAGAGATGGCGATGTTAAAGTATCATGGAAGTTCACCATTCCCTTTCCAATCATAAATGTGTAAGATTAGATGAGCCTGTATGTTGATTCTATGTATCTGGGATATTGGTGGATTTCATTGAAAACATGGCTGCTGTAAATTTATATAAACCTTCATTGAGGTTTACGCGTAAGAATATGAATTAGTTATTACAGTTTATTCCAACAATTATTATAAACAACTATATAAATGACTTATGCTTAATAATTTTCTCAGAAGGAAATGGGTTATGTTCATTATCATCCTTATTGTCATCAACAAATACTGGTATTCATCAGAAAAATCGCAATTATTCAGGACCAACATCATCAAAAATAATAAAACATGTAAATACAGCGTCATTGAAACGTGGAACAGGGGGAAGAAGCTCATTTAATGGAATTGTATGTACAGTTTTCGGTAATACTGGATTTCTCGGTCGATATTTATGCAATCGCCTGGGTAAAATTGGCACACAGGCAAGTACACATACACATCAAAACACATCTATCGAAATAATTATAACGTGTATGTGTTTTACAGATGATATTGCCGTACAGAGGTGACCATTATGATTCTATGCGTTTGAAATTATGCGGCGATTTAGGCCAAGTATTATTCCATCCATTTGATTTACGAGATGAAGATTCAATATTGAAATGTATAAAATATTCCAATGTGGTGGTTAATTTAATTGGTCGAGATTGGGAGACGAAAAATTTTAAATTTGACGATGTTCATGTAAAAGGAGCGCGGACATTGGCAAGATTATGTAGAGAAACACCCAGTGTTGAACGTTTTATTCACGTATCTGCCTTAAATGTCAATGAAAAACCACCAGTAAGTTCATAAAAAGTATCGCATATAAAATTATTTTTACTTATTAATTTATAGAAAGAAAAAGAAAAAAATTAATTATATATTGAACATTTAATATATTATACTTAGTCAATTTTGATGAAAGGCGGCTCAAAATATTTCAAATCCAAATGGGATGGTGAACACGCAGTGAAGGAAGAATTTCCAGATGCAACAATTGTAAGACCGGCAACGATGTATGGCCAAGAGGATCGATTTATCAATTGCTATGCGACTAGATGGAGACGGCACTTTCGGTATATATAAACTGATATAAAAACACATATTTATTTCTGTGAGTATAAAAATAATTCAATGATTTTATAGAACTATTCCATTGTGGGAAAAAGGAGAACGTACAATAAAACAACCAATATATGTTGGTGACGTTGCAGCAGGTATTGTTGAACTAATAAGAGATCCAAGTACCGCTGGAAAAACGTATCAATTTTTGGGGTAGTCATACATAATTTATTAATATTTTTTGAAAATTTTGTTAATTAATTTTATATAAAATTAATAATTTTTCTTTATTCAATGTAAATTTACAGGCCTGAACGTTTTATGTTGAGTGATCTCGTTGATTGGATCAATAGATTGATCAGACTTAACGCAGAAGAAAATGGATATAAAAGGTGGAATTTGAAAAATACACCTCTGTTCCAAATGAAAGTTTCATTAATGGAAGCAGCTAGCACTGCATTCCCTCTCGGTCATCTGCATTGGGAGGGTTTAGAAAAGGTGAATATATTATTTGCATTCATTAAATATAATTTTATTGAGTAATTTTTGTAAAGATTTTTTGAAGATTGGCTTATTAATTATATAGGAACATACATCGGATACCGCGATAAGTGGTTTGCCAACATTAGAAGATCTTGGTGTAACTCCAGTAAAATTAGGATCAAGAATTGAATGGGAAGTGAGACCATTCAAAATTGAAGCTTACTACATGGAACAATTAGGAGAATTTGAAAAACCTATACCACCAAAACCTTTATCATAAAAATATTGAAGTAATTGTACTCTTGCGGCGTATAATTGAATGATTGAAATTTAGTTTTATAGTCAAATGAGTGGGGGAGATTCTCTACTGTATAGTATAGTGTATTTCGACTGGAAATAATTAATGTCACCCCATATTTATATTATATATGAATGTACATGTTGAAAATAAAAATTGATATAAGAGATGAAAAAAAGAAAAATCACATGAAAATTAAAAATAAATGAAAAAATTTATTAGGAGTTTGGCCGGTTGTCATATTTCATAATTCTGTTATATGTCAGCGATTGGCTACAAGTTATATTAAAAGAAAAATGATTGGGCAAAACCCATGTAGTTGGCGCTGAACACGTTTAATGACAGGCGATTTTTAGTTTGCAGTTGATTGTCCAAGAAGGTTAACTTGAGCTGTTTTCTATAAACTAAATTTGTTTATTATAAAATAATAATATTGCAATAATGGAATGCCTTATTGGAATTCAATTTAATGATTTTGTGCTTGTCGCAGCCGATATGACAACGGCACAATCGATAATGGTTATCAAGACAGGTATGAACATATTCATATTGGCCAATAACAATTTATTATTTTTTATGCAAAATCACTGTTATAAATTATTTTATTTGACATAATAAAAATTTTGTTTATACATTAAATTTTTGTTTAGATGAAAAAAAAATCCATAAAATTTCGGATAAGTTGGTTATGGCGGTGTCCGGTGAACAAGGCGATGCCACACAATTTTCTGAATATATTGGGAAAAATATTCAACTATACAAAATGAGAAATGGTTATGAATTGTCACCAAAAGCAGCTGCAACATTTACTAGAAGGAAATTGGCAGACTATTTGAGATCAAGAACACCATATTTTGTCAATCTTTTAATGGCTGGGTATGATGATGAAACTGGTCCAGAATTATATTTCATCGATTATTTAGCATCATGTGTACAAGCACCCTATGCCTGTCATGGTTATGGTGGCTTTTTCTCATTGACGATTTTGGATCGTCATCATCGGCTCAGTAAGTACAATGAAAATCTTTAAAATCTTTTTATGTATTAAATTATGGAATTTTCATTATAAAATTTTTTAGATATGAACGAGAATGAAGCTTATGTTTTGATGAAAAAATGCGTTGCTGAAGTTCACAAGCGGTTGATTGTAAATTTGCCAAACTTCAAAGTTCAGAAAATAACAAAAGATGGAATTTTTGATTTACCACCGATAACCGCTCAAAATTTAGCAGTAGAAAAAGCTGCGAGAGGATAATTTTTTTTTTTTTAAATCAATCTCATCCATGTTATCTACAAGGAATATTAATTGTAATGGAATCCAATAAATGTTAATTTCTACGGACAATTAATTTTATTCACTCTGTAGTCTAAATTAATTTATATCTATGAAGCAAAAGAATATTTATAGTTTAGTTTTATTACTAATACATTATACAAATTATTTTGTACATCAAAATCACTAAATAATCCGCGAGAAGAATGACTTTTGTGCGTCAATTAATCAATCAGTTTTTTTTTTTTTTTTCCAATGGGCTTCACAAATCAAATTATAAATAAATAAATATCAAAATATTATAGTTGAAATAATTCGTTTTTACTAAAGATTATTGAAAATATTTGATGAAAACTCTAATAGAGCGCAACTAAATTTATCGAAAACTATGTGCTACAAAGTCATTTACTTTTTTTTTTTTTTTTTTTTTCAGTATTCAATTATATAATTAATAGGGCATAACCTATAAAAGGGAAATTTTATAAGACATTAAATTCACTAATGACATTTCAAGTACATAAATTGATCGAAAAAATTGAAACTAAAAATATATTACTTTAATTTACAATGTATTCAAGTGAAGAATTAAATTCAAAAATGTCATTGTGTTCGGTTTAAAAATTCTGGGAGATTATGTAAAAATTTGAATAGAAAAAATTTTTATTGAACTATAATAAGTCTAGAACGTAAATTGAAAAAATGTTTCTAGCATGAAAAAAATTTTTTTTCCATTTATTGAAGAAATTTTTTTCTCTCAATACTCAGTTCGTCCAATTTATCATTTATATCGTCAGCATTGTTGGTGCATGAGTGTGTTATCTTTTTGTATTGTAGAAAAAAATTGGCACGTACTCTGAGAAAAAATTTATTTTACACAAGTGGAACAGGGCCGTCGATGTAATTTTATGCCAATGTAGAAATTTAAGTGAAGATCAAGTAACTTAGCCATTGTGTTTTAACACAAATTTTAATATTTTCTCTTTCATTTAATAATATTATTTTTCTTTCTTTGTATCAATTTGTTGATCGGTATCCTCACAACCACTTGCATTGCCCTCATGTTTTTTTCTGTTTAACTTGGTTTGCTCGTCATTTTTTTCCTGCTCATTTCCATCCTTATTGTCATTTTCCAAAGCAATTTGAGGATGATCTTCATATAGAAATAAAGTTTTGATATCGCCTTTAATTAATGCCACCATCAGTGGCGTAGCTAAACATGCTGGTACTAAATAAAGTAGTGCGGGTTGTGCATGATTGAATAAATGCATTATCAACATTGTCGTTAATAAACCCATAAAGTACGCGAAAAATGTAGAATAAAAATATATATTGGATTTGCGGTGTAGACTGTGATCAAATCTTAACAGCAATGCAATGAAGATACCAGGAACGACTATATCCCCCAAGCCAAGCATTGCAAAATTTTTTGCTCCCAAGCCTGCTTCCAATATATCTTGGGGAAATATTAATTTTATGGGTGCTTCAAATGACTTTGCAACTGTTACCATTACATTTGTACCAAATACCCAAAATATATCGTAAACAAATAAACCACCAAGGAGAATGCATCCAGTTACAATGTTATTTAAATGCATTAGTTCAACAGCATTTATTGCAAATGCTATACCGAAAAGATTGTTCGCAATCCAATGCTGTAAAATTAATAAAACCAATGCATAAATTTACAATAATTTTACGACAAATACAATGAATGAAAATTAATTTAAAGGATTTTTTACCTTTTGTAAAAGATACCACACACCAATCATGGAACAACATACTAAACAAACAATGTCATGGAGATTGAATTTATAATCAATAATATCTTCTAATTTGTCACTATCGCCGCTAGTGAATTTAATATGATATGGAGTTTTAGGAATGGCCGAAGGTACCAGGGAAGAAATTACAGGACTAAAAATATACAAAAAAAATATATATATATATATATATAATAACAATTAATTTAAAGATAATAATCAAAATGTTAATAATTTTAATTTTTGCAATTTGATCTTGCAATGAAGATTTATATACATTAATATTACCTTATAAGATGACAAAGTGCCAAAATTCCTAGGAAGAAGAAGTATCCCGTCAGCAATAAATTGATATAGTCTTTTGAAAAAATCTGAAAATGAAGTTTGCATACAAGTGACAGTTATTTATTATTATTATTATTATTTTTTTTTTTTTCCTTCAACAAAATTGTCTACAAATACTTTTTATAATTGAAAAAGAAATTGAGAAGATATAAAAAGGCATAATTTGAACTTGAAAACTCACTTGAAAAAATAAATATAATCCAAAAAGTGCAGCACTAGAAACTATAGGAAACATGGCAGCATCTTTTTGCGACATCGTTTCAGGTTTTTCACCATTCGCTTCGTAAGCTCGCTGTTGAAACGGAACAAAAAAAAATGATCATCATACATAATTCCATTGTCTATAATGAATGATAATTTCATCGGAAATACATTACAGTATATTCTAAATTTTAAGTAGAATTGTACAGAAACATATGTTCAACCTTTTGTTCCTTATGGTGTTTCACAGATCGATAGCTTCCAAACAATATTGGTAATATGGCCATAATAACGAGACTACTGTATGCCAATGCCATTCCTTCTGGAGTTGATGGTATTCTTCGCGGTGGACAATCATTTTCGCAAGCACTCTCATTAACTTGAGTCAATACTTCATTTACAACACCGTCCATCTTGAAATTTACTGATCTTTTATGCGGCCGCTATTATATACAGCGGAATAACCGCGAAACACAACTAACAATAAATAATACAATTATTTTAAGAAAATCAATGATTATTCAAAAAGTTTCAAGTACCAATAGATTTATTATACTTTATTATTGTGTACTAATTAGTACACGTGTAATTTTTCTAGTACACTGTCGTTACGAATGTTTCAATTTATTGGACACGTTGACGATTGGGTAGTCAATCACGATAAGCTTTGCTCTATTCATTCCTTTTTCGTGTACGTGGATAAAACGATCCACCGTTATGTCAGCGAACTCTGAATATATATATATATATATGTATTGTGCTTGTGACTTATGATACCAGCAATTGATAAGTATGAATATTGAATAGTGTGTATTACTGTAGCAACACTAGTCTAAATAATAACTATTGTCGACTTATGTAGACCGATAGAGAATTGTGATACAATTGCGATACAAAGTGAGGGTGTTCCCAGTATGAAAAATTGTGAGAGGTTAAGCGGAATGTTTAAAAAAATTACGACTTTCACGCCGTATATTTATTCCAATGAATTTTTTCGCAATTTTTAAACTTTAAACGTGTTTCATTAACCACTGTTAATTAGCCAAATTCTTAATATTTTTTTTGCAGTCAAGATAAAAATCAAGTAATTGATATTATACATAAATCTGTACTTTGATGATATTTTATTGTGTTATGTAGTTGTCATATAACTATGAACCTGTTTATAACTACGTTTATTTTCAAAATATTCAATGATTTGGAATTATTATTTATTTTGTTTAAATGAATTTTAATTTTCAGAATATTCACATTGAATGATTAATATGGCTTCGCCGGCACCAAAGTCACCAGAATTATCAGAGAAGAATCGAAAATATGACAGACAATTGAGGTAGCAAAAATAAATTGTCATATATATATACACATGGATAATGTCATAGATTTTTGTATATAAAAGAAGGAAATCATCGTTAAATGAATTTTTAGGTTATGGGGTGATCATGGACAAAGTTCCTTGGAAGCTGCACATATTTGTGTGATAAATGCCACCGGTTTGGGTACAGAAATATTAAAATCCCTTGTTTTACCTGGAATTGGTGCATTCACTATTGTCGATGGCAAAAAAATAACACAAGAAGACATTGGAGCAAAGTATATAATTTGAATTATTTCAATTAGATTTGTGATAAACAAAAAATAATAATATACTATGTTTACAACAGTTTTTTTCTAGATAGTGATAGTGTTGGTAAATCTCGTGCTCAAGTTGCAACACAAATGCTTTTGGAATTAAATTCCGACGTACGCGGTGATTATATTGATGAAGGACCGGAACAAATTTTGTATAATAGTCCTGAATTCTTCAATAATTTTTCTGTTGTGGTAGCAACAGCACTATCCGAAAAATCACTTATCTTACTATCTAAAAAATTATGGCAATTGAATATTCCCTTGATTGTATGTCAGAGTATTGGATTCATAGGTTATATGAGAATTCAAATACAAGAACATAATATAATTGAAACACATCCGGATTATGAAAAGCCAGATCTCCGATTAGATAAACCATTTGAAAATTTAAAAAATTATATGGATTCTATAAATTTAGATGAAATGGATCTTAAAGATCATTCACATACACCTTATGTTGTTATTTTATACAAATATTTGATGAAATGGATGTTGGAGCATGACGATATACCGAAGACATATAAAGAAAAACAACAATTCAGTCAAATGATACGCGATGGAATTCGAAAGGATGAAAATGATATACCAATCGCGGAAGAAAATTTTGAAGAAGCAATTAGAGCAGTTAATACGTGTATTGGTATAACAACGATACCAAAAACTGTTGTAAATATTCTCAACGATGAACGTTGCGTGAATTTAACTGCAAAAGTAATACATCAAATTATGTATTTTTCATCAGATTTTTTGAGAAAACGATTTAATTTTATTTTATTATGTAGAGCGATTCCTTTTGGATAATTGCCAGGGCAATACGTGATTTTACGCAAAATGAAGAATCAAATCTATTACCTGTTAAAGGTGCACTTCCCGATATGACAGCTGACAGTGTGAAATACATAACACTTCA
This sequence comes from Dinocampus coccinellae, assembly GCA_963920625.1. NCBI lineage: Eukaryota > Metazoa > Arthropoda > Insecta > Hymenoptera > Braconidae > Dinocampus > Dinocampus coccinellae. Next base: position 3,694,632 of record OY987184.1, on the reverse strand, counting down.
ACAAATGTAAATATAAAAAATTGAACCTTTTGAAGTGTAAAAAAAAAAATAATCAACAATTATAATCCAATGTTAACATTGTTATTTTTTTAAAATTATGTTTCAGTTATCACAAACAAGCAGTTGCTGATATCGAATCAGTTTGGCGTCACACATTAAATTTATTGAGACAGTTGGGTCGTTCATCTGATTCAATATCGGAAAAAGATGTTAAACTTTTTTGTCGATATGCGACAGATATTGCCGTTCAACGAGGTACATTAATTGCTGATGAATATGATCCAAAAACGATAAATAGTAATTATATGGCGGAGAGTCTGGAATATCCAGAGAGTATGATGGTTCATTATGTGGTATTGAGAGGTGTACAAAAATTCCAAACTGAATATAATTCTTATCCGGGTGAATTTAATGATCATTTTGAACCAGATATTGTCAAGTTGAAGGCTTGTATATCAAAATTACTTGGAGAATGGGGTTGTGGGCCATTAGCAAAGGATGATTATATACATGAATTTTGTCGATTTGGTGGCGCTGAATTGCATTCGGTATCGGCATTTTTGGGTGGACTCGTTGCACAAGAAGCAATTAAATTTATAACACATCAATACAAACCAATTCATAATACTTTCATTCATGATGCAGTTTCATCTAAATCAGCAACATTTTTATTCTAAATTGAATAAATGGACCATTTACATGGAAGAAAAAAAAAAAAAAGAAAAACATTGTATGATGTATTGTAATATTATTTTGCGCGTAAATCAGTTAAATTTGTATTTGGCGGATCGTGTCGTTGATTATAATGGGGTCGCCACAATCGTGCCACATTTTTTTGTTTACTAACCAATAAAAGTTGTAAAATGAAATTGAATACAGTGAAGATAATCTGTAAATAAACTCAAATTAATAATTTTATTATCCATTTTAATTTGTATCTTCAATTTTTTTATTTTTTATTTTGTATAGATTCATTTGTATATTTGTTCATATACCGTCTGACAAAATACGCATATATACATGTATTGTAAACATATACATGAATATTATTAGCTGCGTATATTATAATACGACAGAAGCGCTATAACGGAAAAAATAAGAATTATTTTGATGGGCTGATTTCATTCTCCATTACAGTCTCGCTTTGTTCTATCGTTCAGCAGTGCGTTCTATTTCATGGCTCGCGCATCGGCGGAATGAAATTCCAATATGGCAACTGTACTGATGTTTCCACGAGTTTGTGTGTCGGAAATGTTTTGAAATCGTTGCTTGATTGTCACGACCGGTCGACGTTTCGCACATAGGTTAGTAGGGATTTATATGCAAAAAATTATTTTTCATTATTGAGCTCCCGTCTCTCTCATGATCAAATTGTGGGAAAAGAAAGAAAAAAAAAAAACAATTTAATACACGCGTATTAACCCCAAGTTCTAATTGAAGAATATCTTTACCAATTTTTTGTGAATTATATATTTTTTCAAAATAATTTTCTTTATTTCAATGATGATTTATCATTTTACTTTTAATATTAAAATTATTTTAATTTGTCAACTTTAATTTTTCACCAATCATTTGCTTCATACTAGTCACATTATTTATCAATATTTTTTTTTGTCAAATGTATTATATTTATGAATGATGATATCAATCTACTTTTACATTATTTTTCCGTACTTCAATCTCGTTCAGATTTGAATATCATTATCTATAATACATATATCAAACATTAAAATAATTTAATTATATTTTTTTATAATAATAATGATTATTTTTCATTCATTCATTTATTCATTTACAAATATTTATGGATAACGTGAATTTTGTAAATTTAATTCAAATCCATTTGAATGTACGAACGATTGTGATTGTAAGAGTAAAAGAAGAATGAATTGTGCACAAATATGGAGTGTCTTTGGTGTGTATGATTGTGGAATGGAGTATGAATTGTCTATGGGAAAAATGCAATTTGGATATGATTATATGATTGAAAATGAAGAGATGAAAAAGATAACGAACAAGGAAAAACAAGAGGAAACAATAATGGATTTGATTGATGTATATAACAAACTAAAATATCACAAGAAAAATATATACCAAGTGGAAATATGATAATTGACGAAAATTACAATGAATATTTTCAATATAAGGAACATTATCAGGAGGCATCAACAAATTTTACACTGCCGGTAAGTAACTTTTTTATTTATTTTTTTCCCCATATAAATTTATTAAGTTTTTCTATTATTTTTTATTTCTAAAATTTTTAAACAAAAAAAAAATACGATTTTATTATGTTATAGATAGATAAATGCATATTGTTATATGATACAATTTATGTATATATGATGTTTACATATCAATGAAAAGTATCTATATCGTATAGAGTGTAACTAGAAACGTGAATGACGATGCACGCAAAAAAATCGTATCAACTCTGTCTCATGTGTTAATCATTTAACCACTCATCCGGTGCTGATGATTTTCATTGTGGATGTTTCCTTTTATGAAATTATTCAGATAACAAAAATACCCAACAAATACACACACACACACACACACACTCATACGCATATATATATATATATATATTTCCTGCACTTGTTTGACAGACTTCATTGCATACTAGTATTTTATAGTGCATAAATCATTGACGTTTAATAACCAAACAAAGACAAATATGTTAATAAATTGTGCAATCTATTAGCATAATTTTGAAGATATTTTTTTTTTTTTTTTCATCATTTTAGATGATGATCAGGTGTGTGTGTGTGTGTGTGCGTAATTGTAGTTTGAATTATAATTTTTTTGTTTACTCTCTTTTTCTATGAATAAATTCAGGAATGTAATGAGATTATATATAAATTTCGTATACACATTACAAGGAGCGTATTGAATGATATTTCATGCCCATTAGATTTCTTTTTTTTTTATTTATCACTTACAAAGAAAAAAAAAAAAATTCACTGTTTTTTAATTTTTTTCTTATTTCTTTTCAGTTTGATAATATTAACAATGATTCATTTATTATTGTTATTATTATTATTATTTTACTGATACTATCTTTACCCAATTACTATTATTATTATTTATTATTATTATTTTTTTTTTTCAAATAATCAAGGTATTTTATCGTGTTGTCGGTTTTTCGATTTATTTTATTTTTGTTTCAAATTACTTGATTATTATTGAAAGGATAGTTTGTTTTATAAGTGACCTCATTCTAACAGGGGAAAAAAAAAAAAAGAAAAAAAAAAACACGAAAAAGTATTTATGTATGTCTACCCTATTGAAATAATTAAATATAAATATCTCAGTAACTTTTTAACTTGAACTTTTCTCAGCAAACATGATTATTATTATTACATTATTACATAGAAGTTGAAGTAGATAAGATTAAAATTTCAAGTAAATTTTGTAGAAAGTTTTTTGTATTCTATTTATCAAGTTAATTTAATAATATTGATAGATATTTTATTGTTTTTAATTGATTATGGAAAAATTTTTTTTCATATTATATTATATTTTTTAATGGAGAAATATAATTGTAATATAATTATGAAATACACGGTGAAATTTTATAGAGTGTACTTGATCGATCATCATAATGAGAAAAAAAAAAAAAAAAAGTTCCATCATTTACAAAACTTATTTTTATTAATTAATAAATATTAATAATTTATTCTCGTTATTATTACCTATAAAAAAAAAAAAAAAATTTTTTTTTTCTTTACACCAATCTCTATAAATTTCAATTAATTGAATTAGTTTAATTAATTTTCATATGACACACCTGTATCTTTTATGATCTAGCAATAATATAATGTTTAGGATCGTGTTGATATCTATATTATTATATTTTTTTTTTTTTTTTTTCTTTGAAATATATTTTTTCTGTATTACATAAATTTATATAAAAATATAGAAAATAACGTTGCATATACATTTTTTTTTTTTTTTTTTTTTTTTTTTCCTATTTTTCTTCTCTGGTTTTTTTTTTTATCTCCAGTAAAATTTGGTAAAATCGATTGGGGTTTAGAGTTTGTGTCGGAATTGTGCCAAATTTTATATTATATACAGGATATGCGTTGATATTTTTGTATAACTGTATATATTGAACAATCCACAGAACATCTACGTCGTCTTAATAGAACGAATATCATCTACAAACAAACCCTTCGCAGTATGAGTCGCGCTTGCGTGTCCGAAAATGCCGCAGTGTCGTGATGAAGATTTCTCAAATCCCTATTGAACGCATTGCAAGTAGAATTTTTTATTTAAAAAAATTTTTTTTTTGTTTTCTCTCTCTTCCATTATTTCATTTCATTTTATTTTTTTATTTTATATCTTCTCATTTCATTTTGTTTAATAAAATAGAAATAAATCTTGGTTTTATATTGGTATTGTGATATCAAATACAAGGGGAAATTACGAATAATAAAATAAGTGTTGAGCCAGGATTTTTAGTAGATGTAGGTACTAAAATAATCGCTAATGTTGAGTCATCCAGCGATATAAGAGGATGAAGGAGTGAGATAGATGTATAAATTAACGCGTAACAATGAGTCGTCCCGGTGAATCAAAATTAACATCTAATGTTGGCTCTAGCCGGGTCTGTTGGAATCTTCTGATGTAATATATACTATCGTCTCCACTTTAATAAAACTTTTTTTTCTCATACATATCAAATGCATTAGAAAATAATACTAGTTTATTTTTATTATGATATATTTTTATTGCACAAGTATTTTTTATAATGACAATAGTGAATTTTATGGGATTAATATGCCATTTTTTTTTGTTGTTTTTTTTTTTTTTTCTCTCATTTTTGTAATGAAATTTCTGATAATTCAATTGAATTAATTATTTGTTTGTTTGTTGTTTATCAAATTTATGTATATACATATATTCATATATTTGCCAACAATTTTAATGAGATTTAGGAAATTTTGAAACTACAAATTGCCAATTTTATTTCATTAAAACTATTTCTTATTTTTGTAAACGTACAAATTACGTTATTAAAAGAAATATTATTTATTTTTTAAATATATTTTATGTGCTGTTTAAATCATTTTATTATTATTTACTCATTTATTTATTCATTTATTTATTAATTATTATTATTATTATTCAATATCAATCAATATTAGCATGGATGTGAATTTGAATTACGATTGTAGATACTGCATGCAATGTTTGCTGCCGGTAATATAGATATCATTGATAATGCTACTCGAGGCAGTATATTTGGGGATTCCCAGCATATACTACCATTGGAAATATAAAACTTAGTAAATGATAAATTATATGAAATTAATTGGTTGAATTATAAAGTAATTATTTATATAAAGGATTTAATACTATTCTTATAATAAATAATAATTTGATAAATTGTTTGTAAAAATTATTGATATAATGATGAATTAATTTATACAGCCGATAAAATTTTATTCTTCAATATCCGACGGTATTCTGATGTATTTTAAATATTTATCATGAACTGTGTAATGATAATGAAAATTCGATGGTAACATATCATCGATGTGTATTTTAATTTATTACGTACAATAAATTTTAATTGATATTTTCAATTATTTTTATTTTATTTTATTTTTTCTCTAATTTTTTTTTTTTTCTTTTTTTTTCTTTTCCGGTAATTAATGATTTAATAAATTTTAATTTATGAAATAATGTCAGTTGTATTTATACAGAAGTAATTTTTTCTGTGTCCGTGTTACTCCATAATTTTATTCTATCTGTTACCAGTCACTTGTCGTATACGTGACTAGCAATCAAACGATATTATAAATAAGTGTACACTTGAAATAGTAGAAACAAAGTAATGGAGAGAAAGTGTCTGAAGCTAAAAAAAACGTTATTTTTCATTTTATTTTATTTTTTTTATCTTCACAGTACTACGTAAAAACTGATTTAATTACGATTCTGATTCATTAATAATATGATATTACCAGTCTAGAATTAAATTGTAAATATAAAAAAATATTCTTAAATACGATAATTTTTGTTTTTGGTAAAGTAATCTTGGATAATTGTCGGATTAACATTTCTTACTAATTTTCAGTACAATTCGGGTCAACCATCGATTAAATACTAGAAAGCCTGTAATTGAATAGCAAATAAAAAAAGAAAACCCGTTAGATTAAGATTGGATAGTGTGATCAGGACAGGAAATAGCTAGTGTAACAAGTACGAGTCTATTATTACTCATTAGAACTATTTTAACGGCATTAATCGTACATACTGTATGAATACGTCTGTTTTGAACGTTGAATTGTTCATAAAATTTATGTCTATGTTCTAATATGTAAATGTGGATATTAGAGTTTAGCAAAAAGATGGAAGAAGATAAAATAAGACGAAATAGAAGAAGAATAAGATGAAGTATAACTAAAATTGGCTAATAAGAAATGAATATACCAGGTATACGGGTTTTAATTGATAATATTATAATATATCAAGTATCAAACATATTTTTTCTCAACTTTTAAATAAATTTTTGTTTAAACAAAAGTATAATTATTATAGTAATAATCGTTATTAAATTGTCAATACACGTCTGTTTGAATATTTATATAGGACATAGTTGTATTTCTTGTTTTTCACTTTATATATATATGTTCTCGTTCATTTATTCGATCAATGCAACCTCAATTGCGTTCCAACACGCCCATCATTCCTCAGGGACTCAGGCAAACATATTTGGTACCTGCTATACAACGTTTATATCCAATTTTTGATAATTTTAATTGATGAAATAAGTAAAAATATAGATAAATATGTAAAAACTAAATGTCAGTGAAATAGATGAGTAAGGATATTTTAGTTTGATTCAAATTTTTAAAAACAATTTTGCTTGATATTTTCTTTGTTCACGTTTTAAACTCGACTTTGATATAATAGTGGTAATAAAAAAAAAAAGGAAAAAAGATAATTAATTGGACCCGCCAAATATAGATCGTACACTTTAGTTTTGCAACTTACTCAATTTCATCACTTTTATATCGGTTATTTTCGTATTACTAATTTGAAATGTTTATTTGTTGACATGTGAAATGTTGAAATTATGTCAGTGTGCTCATTCTCGCTACTTTTTTTTTTTTGTTTTTGTTTTTTTTTTTTTTTTTTCCATATGTATACTCTCGATTCTAGTTGATGTATTTGGTTAAATTTTAAAAAACATCGCAACACGCTCTCTCACTCTCTTTCTCGATAAATCAATATCAAAATAATATTGGGATACATATGAATTTTTTTATTTAATTCGTTAACAATATACAAGTAATGGAGAGAATTAAACTCGTATAAAAAAAAATAGTCTGGAAATGAAATTGATCTCTTTTTTTTTTTTTTTTTTTTTTTTTTTTGCGACAATAAAAAAATGTTTAATTTGAATTTATTTTTTTTATTTTTCAGAATCATTGTTGGATTGAAAATGCAATTGTCACGGTGAGTTTTTATCTTATTAAACGAATAATATGTTAGTAAATTGATTTTGACATTGATTTCATCCAGATTTTTTTGTGATAAATTTATTTTAAATTTATAATTTTCATATTATAAATAGAATTTATTTAGATATCATCTTATTTAATAGAGAACTTGATTAAAAATAGAATATAAATGATAATAATGATGATGATGACGATAAATAACTTGAAATAAAAACAGGAAAAAATAATAATTTTTACACTTTTTAAAAAAATTTTTTTTTCCTATTTATTATTATGAAAATTATTTTTAATATTTTTCCCGTATTTATTATACGCACTATTTCATATTGTAATAATTGGTATGAATATGTTTTAATATATCATGAGATTGGTATCATTGGGTGTGCATGCTCATTAAAAATCGGTACATGCTTGAATTCTTTTGCTCACGCAAAAAAAAAAAAAAAAAAAAAATAAAAGAGCTGTATTCATGCATGTATATATTCATATAATGTATATACCAGCCTTTCATTTCAAGCACACGCAATAGCGCTTAATCGCACAGGAAAATCGATGCAGCTGTGAACCCCAGCGGTCGGCTCTGCATGTATTGTTCTTCGATGAAAAATGAAAAACAAAAGAAAAAGAAAAAAAAAAAACATTTTTTTTTTTTTTTTTTTAAATAATACGTTTTATTTTATATATGGACAAATTTAATGTCATCACTTCAAACTCAAATCATCCGTAACTTACTCAATATTTCGAAAATCTAATTTTTAAAATTTGATATTTATTGTATCACAATCTACTGAATTAAAAAAAAATTTTTTTTTATTCCCCTCAAAAATTTTATTGTATTATTTAGTATTTATTTCAATTTATGACAAAAATTATCAAATTTTAAATTTATTCGATATATTTAATTGAATGTTCTGAAATTTATTTAAATATTTAACTCTCTAAGATCAGTTGAGTAAGTTGAATATTAAATTACAAATCTCTTCTTCATGTGCAACATGTTGCATAGGTAGTTCAAATCACATCATTTGCTTTTTTTTTTTTTTTTTTTTTTTTTACATTCACTATAAATAAATTTATGACATTATTGTCCCTTTTTTCTCTTTCTCTCTCCAATAAAGTCAATTTATTATTATTATTATTATTATTTTTTTTTTTTTTTCCCTTCAGTATTCACTATATAATATATTTTTCATTGTGTTTCTTGATATTATAAAAATTTGTTATCTATACTGTTGAAGGGGAAATGTTTCTCTTCGTTATTTTATTATAATGGAAAAATAGGAAATGAGAAAACTAGGAAAAAAAAAAAAAAAAAAACATTATACACGCATACATACATATAAATGCACACCCTGAAGCCATTTATTATTCGTTTTCAACTTGCTACTTTATATAAATATTCACATTATTCTCCATCATCATCATATTATTATTATTTTTTTTTTTTTTTTGTAATGGGAATTGCTGTGGATACAAAAAAAAATTTAACTTTAGTCACACACTCTTCAACAACACGCGTCACATCATGAAATTCTACATATTTTTTTATTTTTATCATATTTTTTTTTCTCTCCCTCACCTTTTTTCCTCTCCTCTCCTTTTCCCTTTTCCCTTTTCCCTTTTCCCTTTTTCTTTATTTATTTTTTTTTTTTTTCTTCCTCTTCTTCCTTTTTCATTTGACCGTTCTCGTGGTAGACTCTATATCCAACCCCTTTTTCAAGCGCACGTTCAGAAGGTCCCTCAGGTTGGTGGGTGGAAAGATGAGGGAGAGAGGGTGAATGAGAAACGTAGGTTCTGCGCGAGTCGGAAAGATCGATAGCACACACCAAGCGCAAAACCTAGCTTTACCACTAAATTCCTGGCAATACAACTCGTGTCTTTATCTTTTTTTTTTTTTTTATTTCTTCATATTAACCTTACGCACACGTCACTATCACTATCACTATCATCGTTACTGTCAATGTCACTATGGCAATTAGAATTATTTCAATTTTATAAAAATTTTAATTCTATTGCTATCCCAGTGTATTTATAATATTTAATATCAAGTTATAATTTTCCCTCCTCTTCGTTTTATTTTGTTACTATAAATTTTTTTTTTTTTTTTTTCTTTTTTGTTTTGTTCTGTTTTCATTTTGTTTCATTGTTGTACTTTGAAAATCAATGTGCATAAAGAGCTCTATATACGTTCATTGCGTATCGGAAACGGGCTAATTGGATGTGACCACAAGAATACCGATAGAAACATTTATTTGTTTTAAAGTAATATATATATATATCGTCACGCCTAGTAACAATATTTTATTCATGAGTGAAAATGTATACGCTTCAAACATGTCAACGAAAAGAAAAAAAAAATACGTTTTTTTTTTCCTCTCCTTTGTATACTTTGCATTGAAAATTATTCAAAACGTGTGGTGATTATAAAAATCATTTGTGAATATTTTGATGTTTTTTTTTTTTTTTTTTTTTTTTTCATTTGTTTTGTTTACTTGAAATAATAAAAAATATGAATATATAAATGAATAAATAATATGTAGGTTATTGAATGGGACTGTATTTTTTTTCGCTGATGATCGAGTGAGTGTCAATGAGTCCAATGATATTTTTTTGTTATCATCAAACTCCTTGAGTGTCGCATACAGTAATTTGTCTTATTTAATTAATAATTTAATTATAAATTGTATTGCATTGAAATAATATTGAAATTATATTTTACACTAGACAATTAAATTGAAAAAAAAAAAAAAAGAAAAAAAATAAATGGAAAAAATAAATAAATTAGACAAGTTAAATTATTATTTATATTTCTTTGTGTCAAATACAATTATTTTATTATCTCATATCATTTTAATCGGTAGTTACGCTTTATATAATTAGTCAAGGATTTAATGATTAGGAAGTGGTCTCGTGAAAAAATTAATAAATATCAGTTATATATATATAAAAAAAAAGCAATTTTACTTTGGGGATTTTAACTTGAAGATAATAATTTTTATTATTTTCATTTAATTATTAAATATAGATATATAAATTATTTATACACACCTATAAAATTAAATTTTAAATAAATACCATAAAATTATTCCTATATAATTATATTAACATGAAAAATCTGTGGATTTTGTATTCAATTAATTGTTTAATTGAATTGAACATGGAAATTTTTCGATTCAATTCAGTAGTTTTAGTCACGTTATTTCAATATATATTTTTTTTCTTTCAACATCTGCTAAATTTATTTAAAAAAAAAAAAACACAAAACAAAATTAATTTGATAAAAATATTGAATTGTCGATGATAAATAAAAAAAAAAAAATTCTTCGTAAATTCAACATCATGAATGATTTGGATTCTGTGCGCAATAGAATATGGTCTTATATTAATTCGAGTGAACAGAATCGTTTGAAAGAAGAGACGAACGCAGAGGGAAATCGGAGTGGCCCTTACGGGCAAATAGCAATTCACTGGGGAATCCACAAGAAGGCGCAACACAGAATATATTTCATCGCCCTTCTAACATTTTCCCTCTTTTAATTCTTGATTTTATTCCGACGGATAACGTATACGCATGAAAAATAATAAATGTACATAATACATTGCCATTAAAGTTTCTTACTCCTATAGTTGTGTTTTTCCTTTTTTGTCACTTTAATCTTATTCTACTGTCGTCATCATTGACAATTATGAAAGATATTATTGAATAATTACTTCCGCAAATTTATATTTGATATCCTATTATTTAATATTTCATAATGAAATATTGCGTTTCTCTTCTTGATTAATTGAACATCAACTTATATTGAATAATATTACGAGTTGAAAAAAAGACTGAGTTTACAAAAGTGGTGATTGAAAAAAATTTTATATTAAAAATTATATGACGCACACGTCAATACAAAATTTCGATTTGATTATTTTAGATTTAATTGCTCTGTTCTAATTAACCGGTTCCAACGCTATTTCTTTGTTTGTTTTTGAATATATAGGGGCAATCAGAAGTTCATTTAATTATCTGATGAAATTTAATTCTAACTTTGATGTAGAGAGATAACTTTGACGTGCAGTAATGAAGAAGAACAGAAGGATAAACTTGACCACAATTTTTTTTTTTTTTTTATGTTCTAATTGTATACTCTACTCCCAATTTCTTTCGTATATTTCAAAATAATGGGAGTCATGCTGACGCCAATTAAATGTCAAGCATGAATAGGGAATTTGAAGAGGAAAAAGAAAGAGAAGAAGAAGAAAAAAATAATAAAAATAAAAAATGAAAATGGGCGTAATTTCGTTATCCACGGCAATTTCATGGATAAATCCAAAACGAAATATTCACACACACTCACACATACACATAATAAAATGAATGTAGTTCTGACAATAGTTTCGTTCATGTGTGAAAAAAAAAGAAAAAAAAGAAAAAAAAAAAAAAAAAAAAGTCTCCCAACGTGTTATTTCAGAATAAATGATAATGGTGTGGAGAGCTGACAGATTTTTATGATATAGAACTTTAGTGTGATGAAAATTGGGATAAATGTCACCCTATTGAAGTCACTAATTCACAATTTTTCATATTTGATTATTGACATTATTGACATTATGCGCACATCAGTATATACTCAGTTATTCAGACTATTTTTTATGGGATTTTATATCGGAAATTTAGTAAAAAGTATAGAAAAAAAATATATATATTGAAAGTTCAACTCGGTTGATTTTGTATAGTTATTTATTCGTTGAATTTATATATATAAAAAAAAAAAAAAAAAAAAAATTGCTACAACGTAATAAATATTTGATACGAAATTTTGAATCGAACTGAACGCGAAAAGTTAGTGAAATACATACAAGTAACGGGAAAAAAAAATATATATATATATATGTGGCTCAACTAGGCGTTGGGACAGCGGCCCAATGAGGTGGAAGTCACCAGGAACGGCCTCCACTCGCGCTTGTCGTTCAACACGCAGGATCAGCACCGGGAAGGAGAGCAAGCAAACCACACCAGCGACGCGATACCTCGCCACCAGTATATTTGTGGCTGTCCGGTGGCAGGGAAAAGAGAATTAAACGAAGGAACAAAAAAAAAAAGAAGAAAAAAAAAAAAAGAAAAGAAAACATCAAATATCTCCATGCGTGTTATTTGTCATCTATTGGAATTTTTTGTTTTCATTTTTTGACATAAAATCTTTTGGTGAAATATATATATATAAATTTATATTTATTAGATTTCATCATGTATGTGAAAGTAAATTGAAATAAAAGCTTTGAATAAGTGCGGAAAATTTTTAATTGAATTCTAGTCAACATTGACATTTTGATGGGTCTTGTGAAAGGTGAAATATGAGAGTGAAGAACGAAATAAAATACGAAGGTTGATATTTCCAATTAAGTTGGATATGAATTTTAACTGATGACAAATATAAATATATAAACAAACACTACACAAATATTAAATCTTGATATTTAGTAATAAAAATAATAAAAGTAATTATTCATTGATATTCTAAAATTAAGAAAAAAAAAAAAAAAACAAACAAACAAACAAACAAATAAACAAAAGTGCGGGGTGAATGTGTAGTTTTTTTAAAAATATTTATACGCATTTCAATATTCGTGTATAAAATCAAACTATAAAAATAAAATAATTATATATACGTATATATACGTATATATCACAGTGAATTTACATAAATTCAATTCAATTTGCCAAATATCGGAAAACGTGAACACGTAAAAGTGACAAATTTCATGATTACTCTGTCGAAAATGTCACGCGATTAGTTATTATTGTATTCCCCGACCGTCGAAAACTAACAATACAAATACTGTACTGTTAGTCACACTTATATCGAATTATATTGTTTTCCTATCAAACTATAACTTGCCATTGTCAATTGGTGTGTGTTTCCATTAGTGAAAGTGCAATTGTGTTTATTTTTTAATTCTCTTCACTCACTTACTCGCTCACTTACTCGCTCACTCAATCTATTTTTTTTTTTTTCTTTTTTTCTATCAATTACTTCTGTGTTCATGTATAACTGTACATCAAGTGCACTCACGTACATTGGGTTAATATAATTCAGGAATTAATTGTTGAGAGAGGTAAGTCCAACTGAAAGTTATAACTTGTATATTGATCATTTATACAAAACAACTCAAGTTATAATATATTTTTTATTTCAATATCAGCGTGAGTGTTGTGATATAATTCAATTCTCAATTTACATTTACATCACATACTATCACATATAGCTAGACATTTGATGGTTTTAAATAAATAATGGGGGACTATATTGAAAGCTCAAAAAAAAAAAAAAAAAAAAGAGAAAAAAAGCGAGCCACACACACACACACACACACACACACACACATTGTGAATAATGTAAAAATGTAAAGCGAATTGAATCCAGTGTGAGCACCTCACAAGAGACAAGTTTTTGCTCTTCGTTGATAAATCTCTCATCCTATACTATTTTACCCAACAAAACTGCCAATCTCTCTGATCTTCAAGAATAAATTTACATAATATAAATAGAACGATTAAATTATAATCATTTACTTTAAACAAAATAATAATAATAATATTATTATGAAATTTTATATTGCATTGTTGTTGCTATACGCATAACAATTAATTTAAATTGCAACGTCTAAAAGACACACATAATATTCATTGAAACAATATAATTGTTGTAGATAAATTGTCGTCAATGATTTAAATGAATAAATTAAATAGGAAATTTCAATTATAATATATACAAAAATCCGGTTTATCTCGGGTTTTTATTCGTTATAAAACTTCTTGATAATATAAATCTTGGAAAATAAATGTCAATTTAATTGGATAAATATCCTCGTATTTAATTATTACTAATGATAAATTATTTGCTAATACAATTAAACTTGGACTTATTTAAAATATTATTGTATTATAATTGTTATTATTTAATGCATGATTTAATGATTTAAATGTATATATTTTTGATGTTTTATTGGTTTTTTTTATTATTTATATTGAACGTGAGAAGTTTTGGATAGATATAAAAACGATTTTTACTGTGGCGAGTCGTTTGTCTTTAGTTTAATACAAATTATTTAAGATTGTGTGACTAGACACAATTTATGCATTTATATATATTTGAAATTTCAATTTTTACTCTTAATATTTTGTGTTGTTGTGAAGATAAAAGAAATATAAAAAAAATACTGTATTTTGTGTAAGTTATTGTTACACTCATTGTCATCATTTATTGTTTCACATCCTATTATGTGATTCCAGTGAGTGACATATTTTCTCTATTTATGTCATGATCAATGTTTAAGTATATACACCCGGACATTATTCCTAGAAGGTCGTGGAAAATAGAAAAAAAAAAAAAAATTCCGTTATTCAACGCATGATAAAAATAAATGCGTGGTATTATTCGTTCAATAATATCGGACAAGGCTATTACTAATTTGTTTTTCAAATTAAATTAATTATTAATAGAAATAGAAAAAAATATATAAAATATATTAATTATAAATTAAGTAAAAGACATTGTCGATTTATTTTCTTTTTTCACTCTGTCTATATAATTTTATTTGTTTGTCATTCTACTATGTTTTTCCACGAGTGACGAGTCAAATCTCAATGTAGTTTCCCTGTCTTATTACTCATACACTCACACACACACACATACGATTAATCAATTCAATTTTATGCACTCTGTTTGTTGTATTGAATCGCCACATCATCATCATCATCATCATCATCAGTACGTGTTTGTCTGTTGAAAAATGTATGTCACAGTGGTAGAAAACTTTTTTTTTTTATTTTATTTTTTTTTTTTTTATTTGCAATATCCAATGTAATAAAAGTTGGAAAAGTTACTCATTCATTTTATATACATGTTGATACATATTTTATATTTTTATTTGTGTGAAAATTTTTTTTTGTTACTATAGAATATGTAACTGTAAAACACATGTTTATAACTCACAATTTGTGTAAATATTTATAAAAAAAAAAAAATTTTTTAATATTATTTTTAATGTGTATATTTAAAATTTTAATTTATATTATTTTTAATTTTTATAAAATTTCAATTCAATTTTGATATTTCAATGTAGACTAATGGAACTGAAGGAAAAAACGAAAAAAACAAAAAAAAAATCCCCGACTTATTTTAATACACTCATGAAATTGATATGACAACACGACACATCAGTACTTTGTTTTTTTGTTTTTTATTTTTATTTTTATTTTTTTATTACTTGTTTGATATTGTCGCACGTATTTATTAATAATATTCACAATTAAATAAATCCTGGAAGAAGAGAAAAATATTATAAGAGATGCTTAAATATTTTTCTATTTATCTAATTTTTTTATTTTTTATTTTTTATTTTTTTTCCCTATTGCTCATTCTTCTGTGTTTATCTTTAATGTGAATGGTACTGTCAACTGTAAATCCCTGTATGTACATTTATTAAATTGTCCAACTATTTAATTCTTCACACTCTGTTTATACGTGACAGATTTGATTGAGATAATCTATGTTAATTGTCGGTATTATTGTTATTTATCATTTACTTTGATGTTCTAGCATTTAAGATGGGTTGTTTTGGAAGCAAAGACAAGCTCAGCAAGGAGGACATGGATTTTCTCAAATCACACACTCGGTACGATGAAGCCACCATCAAAGAATGGTACAAGGGATTCAAAGTGAGTTTTGAATTACATTGTTAATAGTTAATCTTTTTATTTCAAATATTTATACATGACAATTTTCAACAGTTTAATTACATCAAAATCAAACTCAAACTCTTTTCAAATTGATTTTTCAAGATATTTACAAAGTATTCACGTATTTTATTAAATATCAACGGATATCCTAGAAATTTTATTCGCTAAACAAAAAAACAAAATTTATATTTACTCATTTATTCTCGATTATTTTATTTTTTTTTATCTATTTATTTATTTATTTTTATTACTTTCATCATTTTTATTTAATTCACTTGATATTTGTTATTGCCAGTTGAAGTTTATTACTTTTCTTTCTTTTTTTTTTATTTCCAAACCAAATCAATATGTTCTTGGTGAAATATTTTTGTCGATATAAACTATAGTAAATGCACAAACAT
Organism: Dinocampus coccinellae; assembly: GCA_963920625.1. NCBI lineage: Eukaryota > Metazoa > Arthropoda > Insecta > Hymenoptera > Braconidae > Dinocampus > Dinocampus coccinellae. The sequence goes on along the minus strand of OY987184.1, from coordinate 3,678,028 downwards.
AAATGTGGATATTAAAGTATATCTACTTTCTAACGTAGGGGCGTTGGTCTTGTCAGAGTATTTTTATTTTTCTTTATCATTGGATCATCACTTCCATTTACCATCCACTTCGCTTATAACCACATATATCTACTGTATACATTTATGATTATGTGTATAGAATCGTGCTATATATATATATATATATATATATATATATATATATACATACATATATTATTATTATTACTTTGTTTTCATAAGCTGAGGTATACGTGTCTATATGTGAACTTTAATAACCCTCATTGTCCGACTTCACCCTCTATCCAATTTTTTATTTTAAATTTATCAACTATTACTCATATTTTATGATTTAGAAAAATTTATTGGCATTCATTTTTGTTTATGGTAAATTTTATTTGATTTAAATACAATAAATTGATGATAAATCAATTTTGGCATTCATTTATCTACCAATATCACTTGATTTTTCGTCAAATATATATATATATATAATGGTATTAAAATGTGATAAGCTTCTTTTTGCTGATATCTTTGCCAACAATCTCTTGGTAAAGGCGGAACACATTGAAGAAAGCAACAATATAAAACTTTATCGTGTACTCTAGTGGTTTAATAGAAGTAGAACTCAGTTTTCCTCGCATAAACCTCACTCACATTCTGCATGATGTTTGACCGATACATTTATAATTTCGCTTGGCCATTAATGTTGCAGTAAGTCATGGCCAATCCGACTATTTTATCTTGTTGCACGCGAATACAAGCGTCGTATCATTTATAATTATATATATATATTATTAAAATTCAAAAAAATATTTATAAATTCATCTTTAAGTTTTATTCGGATTTTTATCTGCTGCTATTAATTATAAACTATCAATTTGAATAGAAACAATAGGACTTGTCTACATTTAAATTATTATTATTATTATTTTTTTTTTTTTTTTTTTAAATTTAATTGTCGGTGAATTTATTGTGAATTCAATGTGGCGAAATTAATGCGTAAATTCCCGTTTATAACTGTGTCATACAACACGATAATTAAATTGATCCAACATTAATGTACAACAATTTCCAATGCTCAAATAAATTTAGGTCAAATACAAATACGTTATGTTATATTGTGTATTATTATTATTATTATAATATAAAATATGGATAGTCACGAGGATAAGAGTGAGAAAAAAAAAAAAAAAGTTTTGTGCCAGTTGGAATAAAATTTCGCTGATTCACTTTGGCAATAATGTTAGTAAAGTATTTCAATATTTTTACTCGATTAGAAGTTTTTTTTTTTTTTTTTCTTTTATTAATATTATTGATGTAATAAAATGTTTAAATAAATATATATATATTATGATTAATAAATAATATTATTTAATTTAATTATTTACAGCAAGACTGTCCCAATGGCCGATTGACACCAGCTAAATTTGTGGATATGTACAAAATGTTTTTCCCATCTGGCAATGCTGAAGAATTTTGTGATCATGTCTTTCGTACATTTGACATGGATAAAAATGGTTACATCGACTTTAAGGTAAGTTTTATTATATATATCATGTACAATATTGTATCAGTGTGAGTTAATAAACTCAATAACGACATTTTTATATACGCAACTAAACTGTACTTTTCGATCAATACTACACAATATTTTTTCATTTTTATTCGTTATTCCATCAATGTCATACATGTTGAAAATATATTTACAATTATTCAGTGATTATCATTTTTCATTCGATTCAAAAATGTACATGGCAGTAGGACACGTTGTACAAAAACTAAACAAACAATCAAACTATTGAAGAGTAATGTATAAAGAATTGAACGTTACTTATTCTTATTCCTTTATTGTATTATCGAAAAAATTGTGTTTGTATAATTTAAGAGTAATATTAAAAATACTTAAACTACTAGAATTACTATTGAAAAAAAAATTTATCTTGGACAATATCAATGGATATCGATGTCGACATTTCTACTTCCAATGTTGGATTGGTTGCGGTGTACGTGTCATCATATTTTGACATGAACAACATTGATGAACAATGTCGATGAACAATATTCAGCTTTTGTTTCTAATAGTTGAAAGCAAAACATGAAATAGACAAGAATAACTGACAACGAAAATGGAACGATATCATTCCAATATGTGTGTATCACTCCTATTTTCCTACAAGTCTGAAGAGAGAGTTGTAAGCGACGGAGCAGAGTTATCCGCTCTATATATTGTTCATTATATTCTCGATGGAGAAAATAACTAAATGTAACATCAGAATACAACACAATTTCAAAAGTTTGAAAATGACAAGAATGAGAATATGAACAGTGGCATGTTGAAATATGTGCTCAATAAAATGGTGGTGGATACATTGGTTGAGTTAATCGATGGAGTTGCTTGATGCACCACACCTGTATTTCAATCAACAACGTTATTATCCAACTTTATTATTGCACATTAAATATGACGTGTAAGAAACATCATGTGTATTTATATTCCTGATCGAGTTGTCAGAATTTTATATGCAATATCGTTGACAATTAATATCTATCACCAAATTATTTAAACAATCAAATATCCCAAGCTTCAATATAATGTGATTGATATCATTTAAATTGTTTGAATGTCTTCAGAGAGATAACGAAATAAATTATATTAAATTACCTGTTGGATATTTATATTCATATATATATATATATTTTTTTTTGTGAAATATTAAAACTTTTATGAAATATTCTCTAATCATAGTATTAGATACTTTGGATACATGGACACTGTCGATCTTTCAGGTGTTTCTAATCAAACGTTCTAGACTCCCGTTCTAATTAGTTTAGTAAATTAATGTGATAGATCAAGTTCTTGTAAGTTAGTCAATTTAATTCTCCACTTAAATGTTTTCGTATTAATAATTTTGATAATAAATTCTCTATGAATATATTTGAGTTAAGGGAATTTTAATTTAAAGACATAAGCCCCAGAATGTATTAAATATTTGATACATCAATGACCATCACATATAATAATAAACAAAACAAAAATTATAATAAATAAACCCAAACACATGCCCATTATTTTTATTATTCGTGAATTTATAATTCAAAAGATGCACTTTAAAAGTAATTACTTTGATAGATGAACTTTATAACGGCTTTAAAATGCTAATATGAAAACAAGTTTGTAACATTTTACTATCGGTAAAGTCATTCTGTCATAATTATTATTCTAACACACTCAATCCCCAATAAATTTGTCCAACCTTTATCACAATGAGCTTTTTGTCACAATTCTTCTTGTTTTTTTCTTTTTTCTTTTTTAATATATAGATGTTCTTAATTCTGAGGAAAAAAGAAAAGAAAAAAAGAAGAAAAAAAAAAAACCAGTAGAAATAAAATCTACCATCTGGCAATAATGATTTAAATCTATTTAAATTTTTATCGTCTCCGATACTATTCAAATTCGGTACTTTTGTAGGGGAGAAACAAAAAAAAAAAAAATAGTCATTAGTGACAATGGTGTTCTCAACTTCAACACCAGGACGCAATAGAGAGTCGTACTACTCCCTATTGTCATTAAATTTCCTCATTGCTCCAATTTATCCGTCGTACGCTATGAGAAAAAAAAAAAAAAAAAAAAAAAAAAAAATGAATTAAAGAAAGTGATAGAAGAAAACTATAATGATAAAGACAGAATGTGCGATGTTGGTATAATGAGAGCACGAGTGCTTTATGCAAAAAAAAAAAAAAAAAATTTTTTTTTTATTTAACTTTTTTTTATTTTATATAAATACCAGATGTATCAGTGAATTTTTTAGTTTTGTACAAATAAAAATATAAATATGTATATTTATACTTTTAATTTTATTCACTAGGTTTTTTTTTTTTTTTTTTTTTTTTTTTTTTCTAATTTTTAGTCAATTTTATTCAAATATTGCAAATTTCCAATAAAAAAAAAATTTATATAATCAGGAACGGGATATAAAAATTTATTCGTGAAATAAAAATATTTAATATATAAATTTATTTATTTATTTATTTTTTTATTTTTGAACAATTTATCGTATAAAGAATTAATCAATTTATTTATTGATAAAGTATAAAAATGACGACATATTTGAGACAGTATTGTATTCCACGGTAAATAACACTCTTATATAGATCATCATTCTCCCTTTATTCATTTTCCTTTTTTACTTGTTCTCGTGCCGCACCTTTGGCATCATCGTGACGGCTGGAATAGGTAACTCATACAGGCGTGACATGAACTGTTAGCCAAGTTCTTTATAAAAACCTATCTGCTTCCCATTTGTGTGCACGAGTAGGTAAGATATATAAAGAAGAGAAGAAAAAAAAAAAAAAAAAAAAAAAAAAATGAATACACGGCAAAAGTAGATGAAGCAAAAAAAAAAAAAGAAAAAAAAAAAGTGGGGTTGTATCTAAATATGAGTTTAGATCTTGGTCGTATGTGAAAATAAACAAAAAGAAGAAGAAAAAGAAAGAAAAAAAAGTCTGTTGGAAAAAAAAAATGCCGGCGGGGTCAATGCGACAAGAGGGATAGATATATATATGAGGGGTGGATAAGAATGAATTTGAGCAAAATAAAAAGAAAACGAAGACGATGAAGATGACGATGATGATGACAAAGACAAAGAAAACGATAAAGAAAAAAAGAAGAAAAAAAATCGATTAAAAGAGTGGATGAAGTGTAAGATTCTCTAGGGATAACACAATGGAAGGCAAAAGGTCAGAAGGGGATGAAGAAAAAAAAAAAAAAAAATACAGAAAGATGTAGGAAATGATGAAGAAAAAGAGGTAGTGTGCACAGTCGGATACTGTGTCCACTGGGTGGTAGAGTGTCGTCGTGCTTCAACTCTACACCATCTCTGATGCCAACTGTATATTATAAAACTTTTCTTGGGGCCATTGCCTGACCCAGTTCATTCGAGGGAGCACTTTTAACGACACTTGTATTCATCCTCACTCCTCTTAAATTCACCAATCGCATCATCAAGATGATCTGAGAAAGATTTCAAATCCCCATGTGAATGACGAGTTATCAACTGAATTGCACTGACAATAGTCAACTAATGGACAAACACGATGATCACACTCTGTAAAGCAAAAATACTAAAAAAAAAAAAAATATATTTTATTACAATATTTTATTTATTTTTTTTTATTATTATTATTTTTTTTTTTTTCTTCTTCGTATATTGAGATTATCAGAATTTTATTTGTAAATTGAAATTAATTGTCAATTTACGCTTGGATTTTCATTGTACTAAGTAAATAATATAAATAATTTAAAAAAAATTAAACAAAAATTTATCACAATATTATAGTATATTATAATTATAAAATTATATAAATATATATCAACGAATTATATTTATAAAAATTGAAAAATATTATTAAGAATGAAATAATTCAATATGACAGAAAATTATTTTTTATTCCCTAGCGTCTGACTATACAGTAATATTACTACTAGTTTATTATGTTCCATATTCTATATTTATAATTCATTCATTTTTTTTTTTTTTTCCTTTGGTTCAGGAATTTCTTTTAGCAATCGATGTAACATCCAGTGGTACACCCGAAGAAAAACTCAAATGGGCATTCCGAATGTATGACGTTGATGGCAATGGTGTTATTGACATTCAGGAAATGACAAAAATCGTCCAGGTAAATAATTAATAGTTTTTTTTTATTATATGCAAATAAACGAAATTGATAATAAATAAATAAATAAATAAATAATTGATACTATCGGTGGTGTGTCCCCTTATCAACATCGTAATTTTTAAATAAACTCTACTATAATTTTTTCATTAAATTTTTTATAAAAATATATTTTATCGTCTGATTGTCGAGAAATAATTATAAATAATATATCTTGATGATAAATAAATTTTTTTTTTTAATTAGTTAAAAGAACACCAAGACAGGATAAATAATTAAATTGAAACACAATAAAATATTTTCAATATTGTAAAATATAATGAAATACGTGTAGATATTGAATATTATTTTGGTGTTCTGTAGGCGATATATGACATGTTGGGCGCGTGTTCGAGCAATCGGCCGGCAGACAGTGCGGAAGAACGGGCAAAAAATATCTTTGCTAAAATGGATGAAAACAACGACGGTCAACTAACGCAAGATGAATTTCTCAAGGGTTGTCTGCAAGACGAGGAATTATCAAAAATGTTGGCGCCTTAATCATAATCCATTGTATATTATGATTATATATTTAAAAAAACAAAAAAAAAATATATATACCACGCGCATTGTTCCCAATGTCATAAACTTTCTCTCTTTCTCATTCTGCTGTCATTATTTATATGATCAGAATGTTGTTGACACGCGCTCCAAAAAATAAAAATAATAAAATAAAAACAAAACATTAATATTACAAATGCATAGTTTATTTTATTCAGTACACGAATGAATAAAAATTGTGCGCAAGTTATAAATGAAATTAAATTAATATAAACAATGTCATCAAAATGTGTCGTACTAACTCGAAACAAAGAAAAAAAAAAGTATATATATATATATGCAGATAAATAGAGAAATGATTGATACGTAATTAAATTTACAATTCTTCATTTAATTAAAAATAAAAAATAGAAAAAAAAAAAAGAAAAAAAATACTAACATAGAAACAAAGTCAAGCCAATCAGATGCCTTTTAATCGATTGGATAATAAATTTTTCCGCATTTTCGGTCTCACAGTACCAAATTATTAATCCAAAAAACGCTAAAACACTACCAATCGCTGAGTAAAAAAATTTTAAAAATCTTTTTCTATTCGCGTTTCGTCGATATTACGATAAGTCGCGAATTATTGATTAATTACTAGATAAATACACTATCATTAATTGACCAATATCATGATATAACATTGCAGTGACAATTATTAATTATTATAGTTGTCATTTCGTACGACGAAAATATAAAAAAATTGATAGAATATTACTGTATTTTATTTATTTATTTATTTATTTATTTATATATTTATTTATTTATTTATTGTTTTTTTTTTCAAGAAAAATAACATGTGGGAATTTTCTGTTGAACGGATTTTTCGTGACATGAAATTAATCGTGTCCAACGAGTATTGAATATGATTCATTGAAAAACAATTTATTCAAATGAATCATGAAAAGTAAAATCATCATTGATAAATAATTAAATTTTTTTTATCTATTTTATATATTATTTTTCTCTCACAGTGATATACCACTATTATTCACTTATTTTTCGTGTTAATAACCTAGAGAACATGGAAAAATTCTTTTGGTGTTTTTTTTTTTTTTTTTTTTTTTTTTTTTTTTTTTTTTTTTTTTCTGACTTTATTTCTTCACTTCATTTACAATTCTGCACCTCTTTATCGTACATTTTATCGTGCCAGCAATGCGAACATATAAATTTTTCACCGGATGTGAAACTAAAAAAAATTTTGTAAATTATTTCAGACAGTCTAAATTCAGTCTGATAAAAATTCTTTTTTTTTTTTTTTTTTTTCTTTAACATTATTATCATTTTCATTTTTTTTTTCCTCAATTTAATATTTATATTGACATAGTTATTTAAATTGTCTGAATAATATCTATATGTTAATATTGATCAATGAAAATGGGGGGGGATATAAAAACAAAAGGAAAAAAAAAAAAAAAAAAAAACATTTTGATCATGTATAAATATAATTAATCTTTTGAAAAGTATTAATATGTAGACATTAAATAGAGAATTGAAGAGAAAATATACAAATCATAAATCAACGTGAAAGTAAATTTATAATTCTATCTGTGAGATGATATTAAAAATTATAAGTGAACAAAAAAATTTTAGCCAAATAATTGACTTTTCCCGTACTTTTCATCGCGTTAATCAGCCACAATAAAAATTATTCGGTTCATATTGAATCATAAAACAAAAAAAAAGGATTATCGGTAAAATCTTGGAATTTTTGGTCAGAGAGACAATGAATATGTACGAATTGATTGATTTAATTGCATATTCTATTTGTCATATAGAGCACGCACATAAAATTACCATTTACAAATGTTACTAGTGCTATATAGTATTTACATTCTATTCACACACCGTTGTAATTCGAAAATTTTCAATTGTACAATTATACAGTCAATCATTGAATAAGTGATTTTAAATTAATTTTCAAGATTAAAAAAAAAAAAAAAAAAAACAGAAAATTTTATATTGTCATTCAAAAATTGAAATTCTCGATATTTTTATCTTTCGGATTTATTTTCTCTGCATTTATTGGTTTCAATCCTTTTTTTTGTTTTCTTTTTCTTTTTCTTCGACTTTCATATATATATATATTTTTTATTGTCAGATCGGTTTGTACAAAACCAATGAGTGATCTGAATATAGATAAATGCAATTACGTACACTAGGTACATATTATTGTCACAATTGTGTATTTATTTGTCACAATATAAAATATATAATACACACTTTCATCATACAAAATATGGGGGTAAAAGTCAATTTTACATTTTAAATTAAGTGACAAAAAAAAAAAAAATTCAAATATTCAAACCAAAATTCGATATACAATTTGATATTTTTCAGAAAATAAAAAATATTTTCAATATATAAAATAATATCACAAATTATATCTAAGCATTGACCCAAATATTCAATTATAAATACAAAGAATAAATGAGAAAAAAAAAAAAAAAAAAACAAATGAAAAATTTCAGATATAAATTAGAATTCAGATAGAATGTGAAGTATTGACAATTGAAATAATGGATTTTCACATGGAAATACATATAAACTTTTTGAAATACTGTGAAAATGGTGAAGACCTACTTGAAAATTCGATGAACGTGAGTGAAAATAAAAAAGAAAGTTGAAAAATATAAAATATAAAAGTGAGAATATCAACGAGTAGAGACAGATAAAAATTTTTTGGTGAACAAAATTGTAAAACAAAAAAATATATAAAAATGGCAATAGCAGTATTGATTTACAATGTTATTCTGAATATAACCAACAAAAAGAGACGGTGATGTATTAAAAATCTGTAACACATTCGAATATTTACTTGAATTTTATATTTATATCTTTAATTATTTACTATTACTATCATTATATATATATATATGTTTATTTTTTTTTAATAACACCGTTTTTTATTTGAAGTAAATATGTAATTCACTTTTGATTCAATGAATTTATTTAAGAATATGGTGATAATGATATGAAAAAAGGAAAAGAATCGATACGGAAAATTGTATCAATTTATACTCTAATTTTATATTTTTCTACTTTTCCTATTATTTTCTCTTGTACTATTATCATACTTATAACTTTTGTAATAGAGATTTATAATTTTTTTCACACCAACTTGATCACTCCTCTCTCACAAACTTGACCAAAAAAAGGAGAAAAAAAAAAAAAAATAGCAGCTCTTAACCTCATTCTGCTCATCAATCCCGTCCATTCAATTCCGCAACACTAGTTTATTCGCTTTAAAACTACCAAGTTGATTGCACGTAATTTAATGTATATATATATATATATATTTATTTTCTTATTATTTTATTTTTTCGTATTGTTTTTATCTTCTAACATACCAATATCGTTTTATATATCTGGATTACTTATTTAGAACCCGCACATTTTCCAATATATTCACGTAGACGAGAACTAGATAAATAGTAAAATTCAACTCTAAATCATTTTTTTTTTATTTTCTCATTTCTCCTCGTTTTTTTTTTTAAATGTTTCAATTATTAATGTTATAATGTCTGAAACAAAAAAAAAATTTAAATTTTACATTTAATTACAAAGTTTATTGATTAGTTAATAATGAATTTATATGATATTTTATCACCGTTAATTTAATATTGTAATTACTGATGAATATTTTCAAATTATATATATATACCAAGATATATTAAACACCGTTTTATTTTTTTTTGTTTGTTATTTTCATTTTTGAATGCATGACAATCTTGTATTAATGAATTTAACGCAACAAACTGATGAATGGTAATAAAAATCTTATTTTAAATTATTTCCATTCGTCTAACCTATAAATTACTGCACAGTTGATCAAAATGCATTTTATATATTATTATACATAATAAACAGATGAATACATATATATATATATATACTTTGAATAGTGAATAATTTAATACATAGATAACTTGAAATTAATTCATTATATATAATGGGGAATACATAAAAAGAAAAAAAATTTCTCTTAAAACTCTTTAATAATCGTCAAATCACCTGTCATTATTAAACTCACATATTTGTATTAAATATTATCTAGTTTTTCAATAATCGCACATTTAAATATGAAATGAAAAAAGTGATAAAATCAATATAAAAAGATGAGAAAATAAAAAATTAATAATTTAAAAAAAAAAAAGAAAAAAAGGATGAATTGTGAAATAATAAAAAAATCGTATGGAAATACAATACAAATAAAATTTCTATTGTCCAAAATAATGATAAAAGACAGAATGAGAAATGAACAAAAGAAAAAATGTTTGAAAATAAAATATTAATAATAATAATAATAATAATAATAATAATAAATGAATAAATAATAAAATGATAGAATGAAAAATCAATGATGAATCAATAGCATTTTTTCGTGAAGTAAACGAATAACGAAAGCAATAAATTCTCTCCCGTTTTTGCGGCGCGCCTTCTTTTCTCTATACTTAGTTCGTATGTTGCTTCTTCGAAACAAATAAAGGCGCGTACAATCATCTATCACTTAATAATAATAATAATAATAATAATAATAATAATAATAATAATAAAATAACGGAAAAGAAGGAAATAAATTATTATCTAATTTAAGGAGTGTTAAGAGTATGTGCTATGTTATAAGTTTCATAAACATAGTAAAAGAAAATGTTGAGGTGTGAGTGGTATATCTGCATTAAATAAATTGATTGAGAAAATTTAAAAAAAAAAAAAAAAAAAAAAAAAAAACAAAAAAAAAATATATTGAAGTTTTTTTTTTTTTTTTTTTCATTTATGTAATGAAAAATTATTGGTATAATTTAATATTGATGTCTTATATTATTGTTGATTGTTAATTTACAAATATTTTTCTGTATCTGTATCAATATATTTATACGGGATGTTCCATTTTTAAGATGTACGAGTGTACAAATCAAAAACTTAAAATATTCATTTGAAATGTAAAAAAAAAATTTTCAATGTACAATTCGTTTTATTAATCATCGTACAATACTATGAAACAAATATTTATTGTTTTTTTTTTTTTTTTTTTTTTTTTTTTTTTTATTAATATATACATGAATGTTTTTAGAAAATTTTTTTTTATTATAAATCAATTAATTTATGAATTGTGGGCTCAAACAAATAAAAATGGCTCACCCGATAAATACATAAACGTTCACAATTTATAATTATATCTATAAAAAGAAAAATAATGTACGTGATGTACAAAAAAGAAGAAAAAAAAAAAAAAAAAAAAATACATTGGTACTGAAAAAGACATGAAAAACTTGCGCTCTGACTTATTCAACGTAATAAAGAAGAAGAGGAAAGGAAAAAAAAAAAAAAAAAGAAGAAAAAAGCTGAACAGGAAAAGATAAAAATAGTTAACGTGAAAAAATTTTCATATTTTGTATGTGAAACCATTTTAATGGATGTCACACGACGCATCAAAAGTAAAAATCTACATTTAATCATTATCATAATTGAAAATAAATCGCACCTATGCTCCAAGAAAATATTCATTGTCCTTAATATTTTTATTAATATTTTTTATGTTTATATTTCAAGCAGATTTGTAAATATTTTGTATTGTTGTAAGTGTATGTATATGTAAATGTGTGCGTGAATGTTTGAATGAAATTGAATAAGTCGTGTGTATGGAAATGACAAAAAGAGAAGAAGAAAAAAAATTGTTTTATTTTTTCTTTTCAATGACGGGGGCTCGTTACTCAACTTATATTGTTTTTTTTTTTTTTCTTTTTCCTGCAATCGAATAACGATTATTTATTATTATATTTTTTTTTTTACAGGAGGTGCCTGGTGCATGGTCACCGGTCACGGGAAAACAAATAAATAAATAAAGTTGCAGTGCATAAAAAAAATTACTTATTCCAACGGACTGGTATTAGTTAGCTATTAAATTATCGATAACGACAGAACGAACAATAATTAGTTCACGTCCATTTCGGTATTTATATATTGTTAAAATCGAAAAAAAAAAAAAAAAATAAAACTGTACAATGGGTAAACAAAATAGTAAACTCAAACCCGAAGTATTGGAGGACTTGAAACAAAATACAGAATTTTCGGGTAATTTTTTTTCCGGAAAAATAAGAATTTCATATAAAATTGAATCTTATTATTTGATAATATCAAAATTAATTTATTTACAGTAACACAAAACAAAAAAAAAACAAGAAAAAATAATAAAAATCGAGTTATATAATAATTTTTTTTTTTTTTTCATCTAAACTTTAATTCTTTTATTTTTCCAATTATATCATTATTAATTTTATCACAGTCACTGTTACAATTTAATGGTTATAAAAAAAATTTAATGTGTGAACATTTTTAATTGGAACTTGATCCAAATATTATTAATTCATCTTGATAACTATTTAAAATGAATATTTTATATTTTATATTTTGTATTTATTATTATTATTATTATTATTATTATTATTATTATATAGACGCTGAAATTCAAGAATGGTATAAAGGATTCTTGAAGGACTGTCCAAGTGGTCATTTAAGTGTGGAAGAATTTAAAAAAATATATGGAAACTTTTTCCCGTATGGCGATGCTTCCAAGGTAAATAAAATAAAAATATACAAAATATATTTTTATTTCTTTCATTATATTCGTATATGATTCAATGTGTTGATTATTAATTTATTATTAATCAATAATGGCATTTGCATTTCTCATTATTAGTTTGCAGAACACGTTTTTAGGACATTCGATGCGAATGGTGATGGTACAATTGACTTCCGGGAGTTTCTCTGTGCACTTAGTGTTACCTCTCGCGGGAAATTGGAACAGAAATTAAAGTGGGCATTCAGCATGTATGATCTTGATGGAAATGGTTATATTTCACGACAAGAAATGTTGGAGATTGTTACGGTACGATATTAAAATTGTATTAATTAATAATTTGACTCTTTAATTCATACATATGTTAATTACTATAAAATTTCCTTTCAAACACAAATTGATACAGGACATTTATTTATTAATTTTTTTTCTATTCATTCATTATTATTAATATTTTTTTTCTATTTTTCTTATATTTTCATTTGATTACTTCAATTAAATATGTGAATTTACAAGTCAAATAAATATATTTATGCACTCGTTGATGCTTTGGTGCGTTTAATTTTTCTATATTTATTTATAAAATTCAATGAGTATTTATTTTTCAATTTCAGCCTTGAATTTAAATTCATCAATTTATAAATTTAATTTTTAATTAATATATCAATATTACTAATGATTGTATAAAAATTCAAATTATATTTCAAATTATTCAATTTTGAGCAGTGTAAATGTGTAAAGCTTTTGATGTTAACTGCTTATTTTACAATAGAAAATCATTATATACATGAATCATTACAGTAAATAATTTTCCCAACGTATATAAGGAATATCATGTGGATAAAACAAATCATTTTCTACACATTGAAAATCATCATTAATAAATAATTCATTTATAATTCATTGTCCTTACAAAATAAAAATATACCAATTATTTATAATACTTTGATTCATTATTTTGATAAATAAATAACAAAAAAATCATTATATCTTTGATGTTTGATAATTAATTAATTTCTTTTTTTTTTTATTAATTTTTTTTTGTTTTTTGTTTTGTTATTTCAGGCTATATACAAAATGGTTGGTACAGTTATGAAAATGCCAGAGGATGAATCAACACCAGAAAAAAGAACTGATAAAATATTTCGTCAAATGGATAAAAATAAAGATGGAAAATTGTCATTAGATGAATTTATCGAGGGTGCTAAGAGTGATCCGTCTATTGTAAGACTTTTGCAGTGCGATCCAAGCGCGCAGGCCCAATGAACACCTGGGAACGAATGATATAATTTTTATATCGTTAATAATATCGGACTCGGGGATGGAGAAAGAGAGGGAGCAAACCAATATAACAATAGACATCCATTTATTTTATAAAACATCGTATATAAATATATTGATAGATTTTTGCATTGATGATATCAATATGAGATTTTTTTCTTTATTTTTTTTTTTTTTTTTTTTTTTTTTTTTCTAAATCATTCATATATGTGGAAAAGACTAGAATAAAATATTAAAAATAAAACAAAAATAAAAACAAAAAAATAGCAATAATAATATTTTTATTTCTTTTTTTATTTATTATTATTATTAATAAAATTTGATGAATACTCCTATATTATTGCTTACAATGATCAGATTTAATTTTCCACCAATTTATTTATATTAATTTTTTTTATTGGTGTAGGACCCGAGTTCCCCAGGATTATTGGGCCCAGCTCGCTTGCGCAGACCGCAAACTAGTCTGCAAGACTAGTCCAGTCGCTACACACATGCGTCATTGAATAAAAACAAAACAAAACAAAAAAATGATAAAATAATAATAATAATAATAAAAACAATTAAATTAAAGAAAAAAAAAAAAAAAGTTCAGCTCAAATTTCTGAATAATATAAAAAATTACATAGAAATTTTCCAGATACTCGGTGAAACAAATGAATTAATGAGTTGACAAGGATAGATATTTAAAAACTATACAATAAAATTTTGCAAAAAAATTACATTAATTGTCGTGTACGCGTGTATTTTAATATTTCCAGCCAGAGTGAGAGTTTTTTTGTTTTTTTTTTTTTTTTTCATTATTTTTATTTTTATTTAATAACAAGGGAATAGAAGAAAAATGCAGTGTATTTATTTTACCACTTGTGACTATATTTTATAGCGTATAATTTGGCATCGGAGTTTTCAAATTTTTTTTATTAAATTTCATTATAATTTTTTTCTTCAATATCATCTATGATGTTTGGGTGTTATGTTGCGTTTAAACACAAACACAATAAAAATAAAAATTGTTTAATATTGATTACCTTGTAATAAAGTTCAAATTAATGTCTCATTAACATCAACAAACAATCAAAAAATTGCACAAATATTATTACTATTATTAATATTATTATTCAAAGTAATTGTGTTTTATTAGTTAAATGGTTTTTTTTTTTTCTTTTTTTTGTTTTGGTTTATTGTAATTTCGAGTAATGAGTGAATATAAATATAAATAATAAAAAATTATGAAATAGTGTATATGCTCGTTACGCTAGCGACAAAATAATAAACAATGGGATTGATTAATATTTAAAATTAATAAATGGCTAACAAATTTCCCGCCTACAGTCATTGAAAACATTTATCTTTTATTTTTGGTAAATAAATATGAGCATAATGCGTGTGTGTCTGTATTATAAAATGATAATTTATTGGGCGACATTACAGAGAAAAATTTTCATTTTGTGTGAGTGTATATGTTCATGTGAAAAATCTTTATTATTTTTCTTTTCTTTTTCAATTAGATGGTGATTTGAGAAAATAAAGATTGAAAAAATTAAAAAAAAAAAAAAAAAAAAAAAATAGAAGAATAGTGTGACGTTAAAAAATTGAGAGATAAAATAATAGAAATAAGGAGAGTGAAAATGAGAATAAAAAATTTATGCTATGTATATTTATTAATTGAAGCATGACTTGGACTCAAAAAGATGAACAATAAAAAAAAAAAAAAAAGGTCATAACTTATAATTAACAGTGTGTTGACCTATCATAAAAAACCTCTTTTTTAATTGTTGCTGTTGTTGTTGTTAATGTTCTTCTTCTTTTTTTTTTCATATTTGTCTACTGTCAATTGATATTTGAACATTTAAAACAGTTAACAGTCATGTACGTCATATAAGAAACTTTGAAAAAAATTTTTTAAATTTTAAAACGATCGAAAATTATAGATCAACACTAAATATATCTCTATTACACTTGTAAAATTGATAAAGTTCCACTCTTTTCATCACGTGATGAAATAAATAAATAAATAAATAAATAAAACTCAATCTATAAAATAAAATTTGAAATAAAAATTTCTTTTATAAAGAAATGAACGTTTGTGTGTTGTTACATTCGTAAACTCTTCAAGAAAAAAAAACAAAAAAACAAATAAACAAATAAAATATTATATGATAATGGAAAAAAGGAGAGAAAGAAAAAATAATATTCTCAACTTCTACTACTGAGATGTAAAAATTGTCATCTTATGCTCATTAATAAATAAGTAATCTATTATTATATTATACCTCCTTATCTATATTGTATTAGAAACAAAAAAAAAACTCAAATTTTCACTTACTCAAATATTAAAAGTCAATGAAAAAAAAAAAAAAAAAAAAAAAAAAACATTAAGAAATATTAATTATTTATTGATTATGGTAATTAAAGAAGGAAAAAATGAATTCGTATATATATATATATTGATCGTAATTTGGTATAAATTGTCAAGCAATAAAATGAAAAAAAAAAAAAAAAAGAAAAAAGAAAAGAAACAAAATATCTTGAAATAATTAACTAAAACTAGAACGATTCTCAAGATGGAGAAGCAGGTCAAGTGTACACTAACAATCTACGATGTCAAATACGCGCATTCAACCAACATAATAGGCCTGGAAAAAGAAAATGATAAATGTCTGCTGCTTTTATTTATACTTTTACATTTAGTTTTTGTTAAGGTTTTTTTTTTTTTTTTTTTTTTTTTAAATTGTATATTATTGACAGCTGAGATATTTTAACAAAATTAATTATTACAAAACGCGAAATTGAAAATAATTTTTGACCAGGGATTGATAATACAAAATTAAAATAAAATATCATGCGAATTCATAAAAGAACCTTGATGAAATTTATATTATCGATGTTGATATATTTCATTCATGAATTGAATTAAATCTTACTCCAATCACTCAACTCTAAAATCTTTGTCTACAGTCTTTAACAGATATCACATAATTAATCAACAATTTAAAAAAATAAACCAATTTTTTTTTTGTGTTGCAATTTTTTCCATTCCCTTATTTTTTATATTTATTCTCAGTAATTCATTCTATTGTATAAATCATTGATCAATTCTTATCTCGAGTGTCTATTATATCCATTATATTTTTCAATAATTTTTGATTAAAAAAAGAAAGGAAATAATAATAAAATGTATGAAAAATACAAAGAAAACACAGTGGCGTTGTAATTATTGAATTGAAGGTTGTGATAGATAATAGGCAATGAATTATTTTGAAAATAATACTATTCAATTTTTTTTATTTCCTATTAATTTATTTGAAAAAAAAAAAAAATAATAATAACATTTGAAATACTATCACGTAAATATATACGTGTAATAAAAATATGCTCATATAATTTATCACGATTCAACGAAATTTTACAATTTACACAATCTTCATCATAAATATTAAATATAAATAAATACAATTATTCAAAATATAATCCACATTGTCCAAAAAATTGTCTCTTCTCCCATACTACATATTATATTAATCTATTGTCTTCGATTATACATATATATATATATATATATATATACATATATATATATATATATATATATATATATTTATTTATTTGAAATTGGGACAGTTAAATTTATTTATAGAATGATCGTAATGAACTTTTGAATGCAACAAAGAAAAATCTAATGCCATTACAACCGATAAATTTTTCTCATTGGTCACAATATAAAATTATTCACGCTCCAATTCAACTTTACCCTATTCCTATTATTATTATTATTATTATTATTATTAGTACAATATTTTATTATATATTTTCGATGTATATGCATGATGGTTTACGCATATATATATATTTATATTTTTTAATTATATGTTTGTACGGGATGTGCATGTGAATATTATAATATTAACATAAAATCATAAATTTCATAAATTTGATAATCTTCCGTATAAATATGAATTATTTTATAGTTCAATTATAAAATTGTTGAAGAGATGCAGTAATTTTAAAGATGTAGAATGAATACAAGAATGGAAAAATAAAATAGAAACAAATTATAAGGAATACGTATTGCACATTTGCCATCGATCTTTAAATAAATTAATGCTATATATAATGTGTTTTGCATTCTTGTCTCTATTGGCACACGCATGTATGTGCCAATGTAATAAAAAACAAATGTGTGGCATACCACAGCCTTATATATATTATATGTGTGTCTAGCTCGTATTTCGCATGATTTATTTATTGTGTTTTATATTTATTTGCCACACATGTGTATATATATACTCACACAGAGTGTCGAGCTAATTGATAATCCAATAGAAAAAATATAAATTAATTAATAAAAGTTGAAAAATTGATAGAGTTTATAAACAAAAAATACTTTAATGTGCCTATGATATATTTGCAAAGTTAAAAGTCGCATCGAATATTTGTCAATATTAATTTTTAATTTTTGCTATATATTCTATCATCAGACGTTGTATAAGATAGAAAAGATTTAAAAAGAAAAAAATAAAAAAAAAAAAAAGGAAAAAGGAAAAAATATAGTAATAATCGAGTAATAAACAAAATCATTAGTATCGAAATTCGAATCGAAAAAATATTAATTAATACAACCACGAGATGAAAAAAAAAACAAAGAAAAAAAATAAAATAATAATTAAATTATAAAATACCGATTAAAGCATAAATCATAAAATTTATATGTATAATTATATCTATACATATTTAATGTAAATGAAATATAGTTATTGATATAGTTATGTTTATTATTAATACAAACAAATCATTCGTGTATCAGTTCATTGCTACATTAAAGTGTTGACATTATGATTGTTCAAAATGTGTAATTTCATTGTATATATTATTGACCAGTAGTTGTGAGATTTTTGGTTTTTTTTCTTTTTTTTTTTCTATTACAATTATATTTTTTTTACATCCTATTCACCCCTTTTAGTCATGGTCATGACCTTTGATATTATTTATTTATTGTAACTTTTGTAGGTTGATATTTGAAGGAGAAAAAAAAAGAAAAAAAAAAGAATAAATAGAGAACGAAAAAAAAAAAAAAAAAAAGAGAGAGTTGAATAAATTAAATGGAAACAAATGGTGAGAGAGTATATATAATAGAGAAAAATAATATTTCATTATACGATGATAAAATTATTTTTGTTATTATTTTTACAAAATCTTTTGATATTTAAGACTGTAATATGCTCGAGTATGATAACTGTAATGTCTTGGTTCAGTTCTATATCCAGTAATCCATCTCATATCTGCTGAACGTTTATAACTTCTGTCAGTATTTTTAGCATCATAATTTTTAAACATTCTCTCTGACCATTCCTCGGCATTTGGTGTTTCACGCCATATTCCACGATTCCTCTTGTTCATCCAGTCAATCACATCATTGTAATAAAATTGCCTGACAATATAAACGAAAAAAAAAAAAAAAAAAAAAAAATCCATTAAACATTTATATTGATTGCAATTATTAAATATAAATATTTCATCACCTGTAATCGTAGAGATAGTCGTAATTCAAAAATAATGGTCGCACCCAATGAAGTGTGTATTTAGGTTTTGGTGCTTTTTCAAATTTGGAATAATCCAATTTTACTTTTTCAACTTTAGCTGGTGCCGCTCCATCTGCTGGAGTTTCACCACCTTCTTCTGGTGGAGCATTTTCGGCCACAGCAGTATCATCATCCCCAAATTCCCAAGCTGGCTCATCATCCATTTCTATCAATTGACAATTTTTTTACAAATATTTTTTTTTCAGTTACAAATTCTACCAAAATAATTATTTTCAATTATATCAAAATTCACTTTATCTTCACTTTATAATTTGTTTTTTGTTTTTTTTTGTTTTATTTGTTTTTTTCCTTCCATTTTTATCTCACAATTATTTAAAAATTGAACAAAAAATTAAATTTAAAAAAATTCACTTTAATAATTTTTATTGAGTTGTATAATTCATCACTTGATTTATTTTTTTTTTGCATTGCATTGCATTGCAACGCATTTCATTGCGTCTCACTTTGTATAACTATGAAATAAAAAAATATATAATATTATTCATTACTCACCTCAATGTACGAAAAAACCTGTTAAGGTAGAGTGAAAAAATAAAAATAAATAAATGAATAAAAATTAATCACCGATGAGACAGCCGTCAAATGCACAAGATGAAATGAATGATTACACACCACCTTCTATTCTTAAAAAAAATTACCATCAACTACTTCTGGCCCACGTTCGGGTATCTCTTTTATTTGAATCGACATTCGATTATATCGATGGGGGTGGGGGAGTTAATGTGGACCCTGGCACAATTGCCGCATTCAAAAGTGACGCTATTTTTTTTTTTCTTCTTCTTCATACACATCTATAGTCAGTTAAAATTTTAATTGTGACATCTAATATTTAAAAATGAACATATTATGATTATTTTGTGCTCCATTAATCGAGTTATCCTATTGAAATCATCGAAATTAATGATGATTAATGTCAGTGTAATTCGACTAAAACATGCGGATACACTTGAAATGCATAATATCATTTGATATGGATTGGAGAACGATACAAATTTGATAATCAGGTGATACCCCAGTGAATTTTGGCAAATTTCCAGAAGTTTAATTTCCAGCGTTGCCAATTTTATCCCGTGTAGAGAATGATATTCTGCCACTGGTTTGACATTGATTGGCTGTTGTTCAATTTAAAAAATTTTTTATTCTATGTCACGTTCAATAAAATAATTTGCAATGAAATTGATCACTGACTATCTAATGATAGCGAGCGTGTGTGTCTGTTATTTTGCTTTCGTAAACAAATTCGTTTGCCCAAAATTTATTTCGAAATTCAATTTGATTGACACGCTGCACTGATTTACTTACTATATAAATTCATGCACTGCACACGTTTGAATGCCAGTAGAAAATTTTTTTCATCACCAAAATACGTATTCAAATAATTCAATTATTTCTTTTTTTGTTTTGTTTTGTTTTTTGTTTTTTCCCAATTTTATCCATTAGAATAAATTTTTTTATTATAATAAAAATACAATACAATTCAAATTACAATTTTTATACATATTTTTACCATTACAAATGATTTTTAAAAAGTAATTTTTTTTCAATTATAATTTAAAAGATCAAATAAATATCAGCCCAAGCTGTGCTGTATATTATTAATTTTTAATTTTTTAATTTTTGTTTTCGTTATTTATATTTAATAATATTTAAAATTAAAATGTTACAGATTTTTTTCGTTTGATAGCAGATCGTTTTTTGGATCGTCGACGTTCAGACAATTGTTTATCTTTATTGATCTCGGGTTGAGGTAACATCACTGGTATTATTTCCGGAATCATTTCAACTTCATCACGAATTCTTGCCTTTGTCATACCCCCTACAAGTTTGGGCATTTCATTTTCTAATTCAGCAAATTTTGACCATTTAAATAATGGTATTTTCTTTGATTTTGTCATTTCATCAGTGGTAGCCTGTTGAATTTCACCAGTTTCCTTTACAATTTTTTTGACTCTACGTGTCTTCTCCAATCTAGCTAATAAATTATCCGGTTCTATCTCTGGCTCCTCGTGATTATCGAATTTCGTTGCGTGTTTCAAAAACGCCGTATTGGCATTTTCCAATGTTGTTTTGGCCTTAGAAATTTCAGCATCAACATCAATCATATCGAATAAACGATCCTAAAAATATAATTGAAAAAAAAAAAAAAAAAAAAAAAAAAATCACGGATATTTAGAAATAAAAAAAGTATAAAAAATAAACAGTGTAATACTGACCTGGAGATCTCTTCGTTTACGTCGCAATTCAGCGAGATCTTCCTCAAAAGCATTGGCCGCTCGTTGTTTAAAACGTCGCTGTATAGATACAAACTCGTCCTCAATATCATCATCATGATTATCACGACCATAGCCATCATAAAAATAATCTGGGTCATCGTCAAATGTTTCGTCCTTTATTCCTGCTAAATGTCGTGACCCTAAAATTATGCCATATACGTAACTATTCATCATGATATTACAATCAATCAAATGCTAACTTATAATTGAAATTTTCCAATAATATTTTTAAACAAAATAAAAACAAATATAAAAACAAAAAATTCTATTTATCTCCTGATAATAATATCGTATGACATATATAATTACTAATATTGAAATTAAAATTTTATTCATATATTTTTTATTGGAGAATTCTCAACTGTGAATAATAATTTTGGTGAAGAACCGAAAAAAAAAAAAACTATCACATTCTCAATCAACGTACCTACAGATAATTCCAGTAAATACATGCAGACGTGCTGAGGATCCCCAAGAAAGTTGGCATATCATGTAGTAAATATAGAGGTTGGAAACAATGAAAATGAAGGCACGGAAAAATTCATACAATTTATTTTTATTGTCAAATTGTGATTAGACCAAGTACACACGAAAAGGACATAAGGAATATTTGCAATATATGAATACATTCAAGCGCGATAAGAATGAGAACGAGAGAGATAGAGAGAGAGAGAGAGAGTGAGTGAGTGTGAGTGAGTGAAATATAAAGAAAGAAATGAAGAAAAAAAGAGAAAAATAAAAGGTTGACGAGGATGAACTCGAGGAATTGAGGAATTATTCATTTGTATATATATAATGATTTTTTTTTTGTTTATGAATTTAAAAATTAACGTGCTTTTCTACTTTTTCGGTGCTGCGCATTGTCATTTTTTTGGAATTTTGTTCCATAACAAGATCATCCACTGATGAATTTTCATTGACAAAAGCACGTAAAGCTGCGGCACGACGTTCTCTCTTTGCCTGTCTCTCTGCAATCTCTTCCATTTCATTTTCTAAATCTTCCAAACGTGCTTTAGTTTGTTTTGCCCTTGATATGGCATTGCCCCTAAATTCAGATTCTAAATCTGGTAATTTGGCCCATCGCGTCATTGGAGTACTGCGAATGGATTCACCATCATTTTCCATAATGAATTTTGATCGACGTTTAAATGCCGCATCAGCATCGTCCATCGCTGTACGAGCATTTTCCATAAATTTATCCTCAATATCTTGATGCTGTCGTCGTTCCTGCTGCACTGAACGTCTCAAGTCTCCATAATGTTCTGTATCATAACTAATACTCGCTGCGTGTGCCTTGAAACGTCTCGTTGTTGCGGCGACTTCACTGCCAAAATTTTCCGCCATATTGCGCCGATTGGTTCGCTGTCCACGAATATCATACACCGTATCCTCATCATCCTCGTGTTGAAATCCACCACCGTGAAGGGAGTTCGGGGCTTGGGTGCGGGTTCGAGGTGATTCATATTCGAGGTCAAGGTCACGGGCGGAGGTGCGAGGCCCGGACAAGTCGCGGCTGCCTGTAAATCGATCAACATTCATCATACAACACCACATGCATCACACTCAAATTAACTACATTTCATCATGTGTGATGGTGCTAAAAGTTTTGGTATCATTCACAATTTCACTTTTAATAGCTCACACATATTTATATATTTTTCAATATAATCAAATCCAAAAATAATTATTCTTGTGTGTTACAATTCGATAAACGATTTTACTTGATATCTTTTTCTAATGAAAAATTTAGGGTAAATCCACTACACTTTAATAAATTTTTCATAAAACTATTATCTCATCAATATTTTATGATAATAAAAAATTATATATAAGAAATAAATTATGCATATTTTTTTTTTTTTTTTCTTTTTGCAACAAACAAGTGGAATATTCCTGAATATTAATCAGTATCAATTGACAACGTGTCACTATTGGAAATTAATCAAAGAAAATATTCACTTCAAATGTGAAAATATTTTCTTCATTCAATTCCTTATTCATCGTTGGCAAGTGTCTCTCCTCCTTATTTTTCTTACTTTAAATACACCACAAATGTCAATTGTATTCGATTGTATTCGAATTTATTTTTTACATTTGTTCAAATTTTTTTATTACTTTCGTTCTTGCTTTTCCGCTCTTCTCATTATACTCTCGTCCATGTGACTGTTTGCATTTTGACATGGTTTTTTTTTTTTTTTTTTTCTTTTCATTTTTATTTTATTGTCAAACAACACAACATCAATACGCATGCGAATCAAAAATATCATATACATCAAAGAAAATTATAAATATTGAAGAATAATACGACAATAATATACAATGAAGCAACAAAATATTGTTTTGTTCAAGTCAGGTGAGTAGAAAATCCATAAGATATAATATTTATTGAAAAATCTTTTCAAATTATGATACAATGATTATGGGTCATCAATATTCATTGCAGAAATACTATTGAAATTAACTACGAGTGGCAGAGGAATTCAAAATGAATTAAAGACAAAAAAAATAAAAAATAAATAAATAAATAAACAAACAGATATAACAGAAACGGGACAAGATGCGACAGTGACGATGCGATTGAAAAAAAAAACACAGAGGAAAAAAAAAAAAATACGAGAAAAATGATGTCAGCTTTTATTCACGCAGGAAATAGGAGACTTTTGAAACGTGGGTGAGGCACATGCCAGCCAAAATTTTGAATTATTTTATCCTGGATCACGTGATTTTTTAGTTTAAGAAATTTTCAAATAATATAAACAAAAAAAAATCTGATAAATTATAGAATAAATAATTTAATATCGCGAATAATTATTCAAAGAATAAAAATACGGTCTGATGTATTTTCTAATTTTAAAAATGACATTAATTTTTACGAAATGAAAAATTTGAAAAAAATAATTTAATTACCAAATGGCACTTTTATATTTAAAATTTTTCGGATCTCTTGTTTTTCTTTCTCTTCAATAAGCAAAAAATAAATAAATTCATAAATAGAAACTATTTTGAATAGGATACGTTTTTTTTTTCATTTTTTTTTTCTTTTCAAATGGAAATTAAGTGCAAGCAATTAAACGGCTGGACTTGTGTATCACGGGAATTCTTATTTTAGGAATAACAGGCAAAAATTTTGTAATCATCCGCATCACCATCACCATCATAAACATTATCATCATCATCATTATTATCATCATCATCACCACGTTCGACATTCCTCAAAACCATTTTGGAAAACGATTGAAGATGTTACCGATGTCACTGCGTCTGGCAGCAACTTCATCAGCAAATGAATTTCTTGGTTCCGAGAATAATGGACGTCCACTATATTTCCTATCCAGATGATCCACCATTGGTTTATAATATGATTCTCCCTTGTCATAATTGCATCCATAAACGCGTGTGCGTGGCCTGCTCAGTATTGGCCTCGACATTTTCTTTATATTATATTTATTTAACTCAAAGTGTCGCACACGTTGATAAATCTTTTCTTTTCGTTTCGTTCCACAAATTTGTTTTCACACTCTCTTCTCGTTCGTTCGTTATCTGAAAATTGTACGTATATTAATGTTTATCTTATTCAATCACATTCTCTAATAAATTTATCAGTAAAATCATATTTGTGTAAAATATATATAATTCAAATATTTCAATGGTATACCACAAATTTAAGGATAGCACTAGACCACACACTAGCAATATAAAACGAGGCAATCAAGTTTCTATTCTCTGTTCTTCTTGTCTCGCGACATAAAAATAGACCACATCTAATTTGGTGCCCGTGAAACGAATTCTATAGGGTTCGGTCAATTTAAAATGAGTGAGAATTGAATTAACACTGATTGTTAAAGTTTTTTATTTTTCACACAAATTATGAAAAACAATATCCTAACCTTAAAAAAATATTCTCTACCAAGAGAACGACAATTAATTCATCAATGTATTTATAAATAGAGATAGTAATATAATAATAAAACTCTCATATTTTAATAAAGCAAATGTTACTTTCAGTTAATTGGATAGAGTGAATGGCATATGACTGTGAAATATTTATTATTTAAAATATTGTGCCCTTAGGCGCCATTTGTTTTGATATACATCATATACATTGCAATAAATTCAAACACATGATTGTTGATATATAGTATGGAATATAGAGAAATTATAGTAGGTGAACTGTGAAGCGTTTGCCAAGGAATGACCCAATTAATTTTCGTGGTCACACGAGAGACATCATAATGATTAACTGAACCAAAATGTGAGCATTTACTTCAGAATGATTGATGATGACAGATTTAACTCATCATCCTGATGAACAATTACATTAATTTTATTCACCGAAAAATTTTCCCTTTGATTCATGACAAATTAATTTTTCATTGCATTTACACACTGGCACTCTTATGCAATGCAGTAGTTGGAACGGTATAAGAAAGATAAAGACAAAAGAAGAGAAACGTTGGGAAATAATAGAAATAATATTGGGTGACCGGATTTGGCTAACGAACACGTATAATCATCTCATTTACACTTGATTATAGATCATCGATGAAATAGTTTGTCAAATTAATAAATTAGTAAATGGCATTGAATCAATTATTCTCATGCCATTATAAAGTGGCTATTAATTCAAATCATTCAAGAAGATGACAATGCAAAGGTGGAATATATGGACATTAGCCAATGTAAATAAGAAGCTGAAGAAAAATGAATTTTATATATATATATATATCATTAATTAAATCTTACAATTAGCATTAGTTCCACACACTGATGAATCATATAGAAATACAATGATCGACATCATATACAATTTCAACGTTTTTTTTTTTTTTTTTGTGTCAAGGGTTTAGAAGCAAGTGACGAATAACAATCGTAGCCAAATATTTATTTGACGTAAAATGAAATTCGAGGAGCACTATTATCACATCGGATGTGTGTGTGTGTGTAATATAAGTAGAGAATAAAAATGAAACCAAACGAAGAAAAAAAAAATATAATAAATAAATAAATAAATAAATAAATAAATGAATGAATAAATAAATAACGGGAATTCAATCAAAAATAACATACCTATATAAATATTTTATTGAATAAAAATATTTTTTACATTCGTTTTGAAACGAATTGAATTTCAGAAGATGTGATGTCCACGGAAGTACTAGCGCAACTCTCACGGACGTCGCGACGCCCAGTTTTCACTTTCTCATTCTCCCCGTTGTATCCCCTTCCTGGGACATCGATAGAGCATAACAGCTTTGACTAAATGTGTATTACAAACATATGAATTTTGTGTTAGTTTGAGTTTATTGCTCATTTCTTATTGTACATCCCTTTCAATACATTTTCTTCTTTTCTATTTTTATTCACAATCATAATAATGTGAATAAATCAGATACGTGAATATAATTTTACCGTGTATAAAATATAAAATTATATATTGTTTACAAATATAACATATATATTATTATAAAGATCTTTTGAAAATTATTATAATAATTGGTCAATTTAATTATTACTATATTCATATGTATAAAATAAATAATAGAGGGGAAAAATGTAAAAGCTTCATAGAAGAATAGGAGATTTTTATAAAAGTATTAGTGAGAGTGTAACATCTATTTTATTTTAGCAATGGTATAAACTAGATCGTGACGACGGAGCCCAACTACTTTTAGAATGTTCAGACTTATATACTACTGGCATATACACAATGCAGTTGGTTAGCCAAATGACTTTTATATATATATATACACAAATACATATATATGTTTGTTTAAAAGATAAATGTTCATAATGAACTAATAATTGAGTAATCAATATGTGCACTGTCTATAAATAGAGATAAATAAATTAGTAGGGAATAATAATAATAATAATAAAAATAAATAAATTAAATTGTTACTGACGTAAATACCATCGCCATTATGTATATCCATTACGTTTTAATGGATTTTATTTTTAAATTTTATAAATGAAAAAAATTAAAAACACCTGACATATTATATATATATATAAAAAATTTAAAATTTATAATATCTTCCTTACCATCATAACCATTTTGTAATTATCATTTTTAATTAGCTACAATCAATAAAAAAGAGTTTTATTCAATCACGTGAAGCATTTGCAGAGAAAAAAATATAAATAATGTGAAAATAACGGATAAATGAAAATCGTGAAATACATGATTATTTTTGTTTATAGTTGTTTTATTTATCTGCAATAGATTTATTTGAAATAATGTGGCAATTGAGTTGGTTCGTCACACTTTGTAATAATATAACGAACTTTTGAGATAAACCTTGAGTGTCAAAGTATGAATAGATATACAACAGCTGCTTATGCATATATGTATATAAATATGTTATTGGAGAAATTTAAAAAACGACAGTGAAAAAAAAATAATAATAATAACATCTAGAGTGTGACTATATATATGCCAATATATATCTATATGTATAATGACTTTTATTCTGTATCTATATTCAGACTTCAATAATAAGTGGGGGGGAGAAACTCTCACATGTCTTCAGGCGCCATTTGCGGTATCTCCATTCGGCAAATCTCGCATATATTTTTATGTGAGAAGGTTAGTATTTTATAATATTCTTATAATTATATTTTCTCCTATTATTCAAATAATTATACATCAAATTTGTATCAAAGTGTATTTGCAAATTTTCAAAATGAAAAAAATTCATTTTGCTTCACAATCATTACAATTGTATTGCGCCTCACCGAATCTTCTCACATTCATTATTTTATACTGTTAATATTAATGTATGTATTGAAAATAATTTAAATACTCGTATAAATAATTCAAGTATAAAATTTTAAAAATATATTATATTTAAAATACAATGATTTAAAATTGGATTTATATTGTAATATAAAGTATTCTTGAATTGAGGTTAGGTTATACACGGTGTCATTTCAATAAAGAATTGTTACTGTTATATATAGTATGAAAAAGAAATAAATGTAAAAATAAAAGCTAATCTTTATATTTAATTTTTATTCAATGTCATTGACAAATATACTACAATAAAAAAATTTTATTATTTGTCAATACTCAATATATCATTTGATTATGCAACTTGTATATGAATAAATGATGAACCGTTGTGTATTGGCCCTCATTTAGATATGAAAATAATCGTCCCCCACTAACATTGTATTTATTTATTTATTCGTTTTCAGTTAAATCTTCTTAATGCAATAGTTTCTAATATTTATAAAAAATATGTTTATTTATATATAATTATATTAATAATGGCGTATTCTACGGAACTGATCTTTGATCACAATCCATTGAACACACTGACATGTTACGTCTTTGTGGCAGTTTGCCACAATAAATAAAATTAGAATTGTTTTTCGTGCAAAAAAAATTAACATCATAATATTGAGCTGAAATGTACATTGACATACACATATAATTATCAATACTTATTTTATTATCAACAAAATGTGGAATAATCAATTTAAAAAAATTCTTGAGAAAGATCTCGAGAAAATTGTGCACTGCATAATTCTGTACTATTTCATATTAAATATACTTGACTTTTAAATTAATAAATTAATTTTAATTATCAGGTAGAGCTTGCCGAATAAAAACGAACGTTTTACCGAGATGCATCTAACTCGTGTCACGCGTTATGCACTTAAACTTTCGTTAGATCACGTAAGTATTCATAGAAATAAATAATACTATTTTTTTTTTCTAATATCTTTAATAATTCATGTTAATATTAGATTTGACATAATTATTATTTTCAACATTTCAGAGTAACAACGAACAAATTGTTCGTCGCACTGTTGGAGATCTTAAAACTATAGGTCCAGCGGTCCTTCTTGCGACTGTTGGTCTGTCAATGAGCATATTTTCACTCAAACAAATGTTATCATCGAAAATGTCACAAACTAAAATTGGTCGTATCCAATAAATATGATAGTAATAAAATTACAAAACATAATAAAAATATGCAATAGAAAGCTATAATATTAAATGAATATACAATTTCATTGATACTATTATTTACTATATTGTAAAAAATGATATTGAATATGAATTTTCGGGAATATAGTCGTTATTGGTCACATATATCGCTGCATAAAATGACCATTTATTAAAAAATTGATTGGAAATTTTATTCGTCATGCCAATTATATATTATGTATATATTATTTCATCTCTTCAATTGTATATCTATTCAACATATAAAAAAAGCATGACTCTATGAAGAAAAGAACAATCAAGAGATGTATAAATATTTATATAAAATTAAATATATAATTTATGCTCAATTGTTTTTATTTTATTATTCTTTGAATGTGTATCATTTATTCATTATGCGTTTTGCATTCACTACGGCGTGTAAACTTCTCAATTATTATGCCACTGTGATCATCTGAAATTCAAAACTCCATTTTGACATGGTGGTGATTAATAAAAAAAAAAAAAAAAAGACTAAAATAATTTAATTTATATTTTTAAATAGATTTCACCTCCTACTTTAAATTAAATTGATGAAAGTTATTTAGTAATGAATTGATATAATTTTTTTTTTTTTTTTTTTTTTTTTCGAATTTAATGAATACATTTATTGATATATATCTAATGTACAGTCTTACACGCATATTTATTTATATTTCGTACCATATTCTTAGCTTTCTCATATGTTTTTCAGACTATCTTTCTCACAGCTCACATCATAACTCACTCTAAATATAATTAAGTATTAATTAATACACATGTATGTATAATGTTTATATAAAATAAACAAATGAAAAAAAAGAAAAAACAACTACACAAACTCAATTGATTGTTTTATTATTAATTGGACATCTTAATATTTCTTACCATTGTTTTTTTTATTTATTTTTCGAAGATCATATATCAATTTATTATACACAGATGAAATTTACCAAACAAAATTAAATAATTAAGATTATAAAATTAAAAATATTAAAAGGAATAAAAGAGTTGAAAAATAAAATACAAAAAATATATAATTACACGCGAAATCGCATATTAATAATTTTGAAAAAAAAAAAAAAAAAAACTTTGAAACAATATGTGGTTATCACAGTATGACGTCGTTTTATGTAGTCAAATATATATGGATCTTTTTATAATATGTATAAAATGAATATTGTGTAGCAAAAAAAAAAAAAAAAAAAAAAAAAAAAACAAAAGATAAAAAAACCAAAAGTATTTATAATTGTTTTGTCATTTTATGTAAGCGAATAACATTCATTGCTGACCAGCAAATTCAATGTCTACTTGATTGAAACAAAATAATATATCACGAACAATTATTGATTGTATTCAATATTCACCTTAAAACTATTTATCAATATTTTGTTATTAAATTGAATGTTAAATGATATTTCTACAATAAAAACGCAATATTTATGAACAATAACAAAACTCATTAACGATATTGGAAACTTAATTTAAATAGTTTAATGTGTTTCGAGGTTTTTTTCATTATTATTATTATTATTATAATTATTATTATTATTACTACTATTATTAATTTTTTTTTCTCAATGAGAAAGGAGATAAAAGAAATAAATATTACAATAAATTTAATATGTTCAATTTTTGAATTGATGAATAATATTTTTCAAATTAATTTAAACTATAAATATAACTTGTTTTTTTTTTTTTGTTTTTCGAAAATAGAGAACAAATATGAAATCAGTATCACGATCAACGGAAATACCAGTAGAAATAAATCAAGGAAAAAAAAAAAAAAAAAAAAACATGCAACGAAAAACATTCAATGTCTTCTGATTTTTCAAGTTATAAAAATTGTCTGCTACATATTACATTATAGTATATCATACGCCATTCGACTTTGTAATTATATTTGTGATAATAATAGTCAATTAACAAATTTCAATTTGAATGCAAAAAGCTCAATTTCATTTTTTTTTTTGTATATCTTGTTCGATAATATATTTAAAAAAAAACTCACATATTCATCATTCTATATATATATACCAATAAAACTCTGCACATATGTATTTGAAGAAAGGAAAAAACATTTTTTTTTTTCCATCATATTCGATAAGATAAAAATTTATAATTCTGATTTCTAAAAATAGGAAAAAAAAAAAAAAATAGCACAGACGATATGTGCAAACAAATATTTTGTTCTCAATATAATTTTTCAAATAACTCGTATATAAATCGCGTACACATAATCTCAATAAAATTTCAAATTTCCTAAAAAAAAAAAAAAAAAAAAAAATTTTTTTTTTTTTTTCATCATTGGTCAACTTCAAGCGCCGCACAGTAATTTAGAATTGTAATAAAAAATTTTTATCATAAAATAGATATTTTTTCATACGCAGTATAAAGAATTTCATTCTAAATAAAATACAATCATAATTTTATATGTTAATTTTTTTCACAGCAAACGCACGTGAACGTCACGTGTATTCGAACGACAAATTTTTTTTTTCGTATTTTTTGCATCATTGCATATCACCACAACGATCGTATTTGATATAATTTAATTGTGTTGCCAATTTATATATGCCACAAATTCTTAATTATATTATTCAAAGAATTATTTGACAATTAATAGATCTAGTTGGTTTTTTTTTTTTTTTTTTTTTGTCTTTGTTCTATTTCTCGCTTTTACTCTAAGGCCATCTCAAATCATATATTTAATTGCTCTTCAATTTTATCATTATTATTATTTTTTCCATTGCCCTATGCACTTGTAGCTCGTATCTAGCCTCTTTTTTCACTGATTCTCATTAATTTTCTTTTACTTTATGTAAAGTTGCGTATCTCGCGTTGATATTTAGTATACAAGATATTCATTTCTCCAAAAAATGCATGTGGACAGTTTTTTTTTTTTTTTTTTTTTTTTTCTTCTCTCCTATATTTGTAATAAAGAATATATATATATTTTTTTTTCTCTATTCTTTTTGTTTCTTTTCTTTTCTCTTCTTTTCATTTTTTTTTTTTTTCTTCTTACTCTTAATAAGAATAACAATTAGTTAAGACACCACAATACGTAGCGATATTTTCTCATCTTGTTTTTGTGTAACAAGCAGACTTTTCGATTCTTATCTCTCCTAAATCTCTTTCAATTTCATGATTATTATTTTTCACTCTGCCATTGTCTTTGACGATTTCTCACTGATTGTTTTATTCTTTTACATGAATTTATTGAAAAATCGCGCCCGTGGACCCAAACTCTACACATAAATATATTTCAAACTTTGAACCAAAAATGAAATAATAGTTTTAATAATAATAATAATAATAATAATAATAATAATAATAATAATAATAATAACGATGTTTGCTCAGTTTTCGCCATGGGATTTGGTACATCAAAAAATATTTACATTCACAGCATGACATGACTTTATATTTCATTTTTAGCTCTCGAGTTTATAAAATTTTTTTCTTTATGCATCAGTAAATGACCCAGACGCACGTCATATTTCTATCTCAAATTAATTAATTTTTCCCAATTGAATAAACAAAAAAAAAATGCATAAACGCATGAATATTCACATTGAATATCACAATAAATATATATAATATATAAAATAAGAAATTTTTTTTTTTTTTTTTTTTTTTTCTTTTTCAATTGTAGCCAAAACTTTTTTATATTATTTTTATCTATTATTCTGCTCGTCACTATTACGTGTGAAAAAATATATGATGTATTTAAAAATATGCTGAACATATAATAATCTCAGAGAGGGAAGAAAGAGAAAAAAAGAAAGAAAGAAAGAAAAAAAAAAATTGAATTGACAATTATTTAACGCGCGTATAATATTCACATATAAGCGAGTAAACAAAGGGTCATACAAAGAGTGCATACAAAAACTTTTTTTTTTTTTCCAATATACCGGGGGCCCACGTATACACTGATCATATATATGTATCAATAATCATCGAGAAAAAAATATCTCAAACCTGAAATTCAATTTTTAATACAAATCCACTGTGTTAAATCTCACGTATATGATACTTTTGCAATTATTTTTCTTCGTGTGATAAAAATATGTAAACTGTCGAATAATTGTTTTAGCGTTATACATATACATATATAACATATGTTTAAATAAACATAAATAATATATATATATATTATTTATGTTTAAATAAACATAAATAATATATATATATATTATTCTTAAATTTTCCTGTACAGTTTTTAGTTTGTTGTCCATGTGCTATTTTTTTCTTCTATATTATCGCTTTGAGACAACATTGATATTTTTGTTTTTCTACGGTTGATTCACATGTAAAAATTATTTATATTCAATGAAAAAAAAATAAAATAATGATAATAATAATAATAATAAAACTTTTTTTTTTTACTATCCTCTCAAAACAAATAACTGCTATCATAGTGTCGACAATAAATTTTCTTCTCTTGTTCTTTTGCCTTCTCTTATCATAGAGGTGATATTTTTACACTTGTTTACAAGAATTATACTAAAATTGTGTATCATTGTCTTGGCAGTTTTGAATTAATATTGAAAAAAAATAGAAAAAAAAAAAAAAAACTGTCACCTTAACAATTTGTTTTTGTTTCCTCCTCCTTCTTTTATTCATCTCAAAACAACAATTACGTCAATCATTTTGTTCCACGTTTTGTGTCATAGATGATTTTTTTGTTTATTTATTTTTTTATTTATTATTTTTTTTTTTTCTCAAGTTTTGCAAATGAGCGTTCTATTTGTGTTTGAATTTCTGTATTATTTATCATCAATTCAATCCGTGTATATTAATTTATGACATAGACGAGCAGGGCAAACGTGGTGAGCCCATTTGCGTTAGTACACGATCAAGCCACTGCAATGGCCCATTTAAATGCAATTCAATCCAGCATGGGGTTGATGTTACGGTTTGACGCCGATATTCAGCACCCCATCCTTTAACAAAACTCATTCTAATTGTACACATTCTAGTTAATTGATAAACTGCCTCAAATCCTTGTGACACTGATTGCGATAGTAGAGCAGCAAATTCTTGATTATTAAATATCTTCAAATTACAGCCTGAAAAAAAAAAAAAAAAAAAAAAAAAAAAAAATATTTTTTTTATTCAATATTTCATTCCTACAACTTTTTGATAATCAATCAGTGTAAATAAATAATTAAAGTTCAAAAGAAAATACGATAGAAAAAAAAAAAATTAAATTAAATTAAATTACCTGGTGGTATTTTGCAAACTGTTGCAGGATGCCATCCATAACGTTGATTACAATTTGGACTTTGAACAAATATACTCGAATCTGATTGACATTCTGCAAATACTTCACCACCAATGTAATACAATCTAACTCCTTTGCCAATATGCCGTCTTGTCTGTTCTACCACAGTATTTCGATTAACATTTGACAATAAACCAAGACAGAAACGTTCAGAATTACTTGGATCCGTGAATCCATCAACCGTTATGCTTGGCTGCGAAGCGTGAAATGTCTCGCCCACTCTCGTGTTTAACTCATAATAGCTTATAGAACACCTGAATATATAAAATATAATTTATTAATTTCATATAATATTATAAAATGTACAAAAAAAAAAAAAAAAAAAAAAACAAAAAAAAAGATTTAAATTGTATGAAAATAATTAAATTTATATTTACCAAAATGCTGGTTCACAGTACATGACTGGTTGTGCATCCACTGGACTAGGTGATAGACGTGACAATGACATATTATCATTGTGATCCATATTATCGCCGTCTTCGCTTATGTAGCCTGGTGGCGGTGTGTCAGCCGGAGGGTCCATTGATCCTGGTGCAGGATGTGGCGAACCCTGAACACTTCCCAAACTCCCAACGCTCGCCGGACTCGTTGCTTGCATACTCTATCCAAAAACATAATAAATTATTGAAATAATATTTTCTAAAAATTTATTAAATTACATTAAAATTATTCACCTGCATCCCTTGATATGAATTATTTGGTTGTTGCTGTTGGGTAGACTGCGGTATATTCTGTTGATTATTGTGTCGATGATTGAGTGTTGCGTGAAAACTTGTGTTTTCTGGTACACTAACACTTAATTCTTCGAGTGAGGTATTATATAGGATGGATTCGTCACCACCCAAGTTATGCCGTGGCACCAATATCGCCGGTAAAACTGTATAAAAATTTTATACATACAAAATACATTTATAATTTATCAATCTGTATAAAAGTAAAATTAAATCTTAACAATAATATACATACCTGGAGTTTGTATTCGCTGATAATGATAAGGATTAACGCAAACTTCGTCTCTTTTTTGTGTAAAAGCGTATTCACAATGATCAATGGCCCTTAATT
The DNA here is from genome assembly GCA_963920625.1 of Dinocampus coccinellae. NCBI lineage: Eukaryota > Metazoa > Arthropoda > Insecta > Hymenoptera > Braconidae > Dinocampus > Dinocampus coccinellae. The sequence goes on along the minus strand of OY987184.1, from coordinate 3,641,715 downwards.
CGTGATGAGACTGCAAATCAGGCCAACGCCACAAGCGACAATAAATAACATGTGGTAAGCCCTTACCACGTACACCTTGAACTCCGTTACTATCACCAGCACCACCTGGACTAGGCCTGTACATAAAAAACACAAACACAATATTAAAAAAATCCAACTATACAATCGAAAAATAATAATTATAATAATAACAATGATAATAGATTTAGTGAGTATATACAATTAATATTTTTGAGTCTTTAAAAAAATTTTATATAACGATTTTTTTTATTTTTTATTTTTTATTTATTTCTCATGAAGCAATTACGCGATAATGTTCAGTTTCAGTGCTTGAAAAAGTTTTAAACCACAATAATAATAATAATAATAATAATAATAATGTACACATAGTGCGTACATGATGTGAAGATTAATATACATCTTTCTCTTTATATTTGAAACAAAAAAAAAAAAAATACTAAATTATGACACCATATCGTTTTATGTTAAATTAAGTAAATTAATTTGAGTTAAATTTTTTGTACTTTTCAATAAATATCTTGTATATCCTTTTTTTTTTTATTTAAATTTATAATTATTATAATGACATAGTAAATACTTGTACATCATCGGTATACAAGAAATTTTTGTATTACAACTGAAATGATTTTTCAATACCTACTGAGCATTGGAAACACATGCATGACACTCCATCATACATATATAGTAATATACATAGATGCATATATATATATATGTATGTATGAACTTTATAATATGTATTCACTCTCTAAAATTATACGGTTGCATGCAATTTATTATGCAATTATTTACAGTGCAATATTCGTCCACTGGCTATGTCTAAATTATTATTTTTTTTTTTTTTTCAATTTCTGTTCAATTAACAATTTTTCATATTTCCATAATGACAATATTTTTATAACTGTCAAAATAAAATGTTTATATATATAAACCATAGAATTAAGTGTAAAAAAATTGTTATATTTCAATGTATTAAAGAAATATAAATATTTTTCCTACGCATTAAATTCAGTCAACGGCTCAAAACAAAATTCATTTTATTACGTCTCATCTAACGGGTGTTGTATAAAAATCAACAAAATCCAATCGAATCAGTACTTTAAAAAAATATATATATATTAAATAAAAAATTTATTTATTTTATGTTAAATAATGGATTGATGATACACAAATATAAATATGAATTATTTATAAATATCTTCATGATGGATGTAACTTTGTTTTATTAATTATCAATTAGTTATTACAATAAAGCAGAGAAAATATATATATTTATAAGGTGCAAAATACATCACTGCGGCTGCTGCTGCTGTTACGTATGTGATATTTGGAAAATTGTTTTCATTTCTGTTATATAGTTGTGGATTGGAGAACGTGTCGTGACGGGATCAGGGCAAACCGGTTTAAAAAATCAAGTGGTAGGTCAGTTATCGAGAAACAGTGGCGATGTGAGAATTGACGGTTGTAACCTACAGGTCGGGGACAAATAATAAAAAATAAAATTAAAAAAAAAAAGGTAAAAACAGAAATAAGTGCCGTTACACACGGCATCGCATCCTATACACATCCTTTCACATTATTTCACACTCTCATTCTCAATTTTTTGCCTTTTTTTTTTTTCCACATCTCTGTACACACATGAAAATGTCAATATTTCAAAACATCATTCTAACCAAAAACAAAAAAAAAAAGGAATACTAATCGATTCGTAAAAATATCATGAATTTGAAATTACGATTTTTCATTCTTAACGATTGCGAGTTATCGCAATTTTTTTGTTTAACCTCACATTTTTCAATGTTTCAAATTTACGATCATGCAGATAATTTGTGTTTTCACGAATGATAGTGTGGATAACAAAAAAAATAGAGTAATAAAGAAATTAATGTAGTATATATATATATATATATTTCAAATATATTTGGGAATATCAATTAATTGTTATGTAGTGTAAAGTGTACGTCAAGTGGCAATCGATTCTCGTCTACTTTCCCACCCTTACGTCTACAGTCATTGATGCTCCGCCTACTCATTGCCTATTCGCCCTTTTCATTATTCCGTTGTATCCCCATTCCTCTGTATGTTTGTCATGGGATACCGAGTCGTAAGAGTTGAGTGCCATCTTATATATAATCTCTAATATGTACAAAATTATACACGATAAAAATACAATTTATATGATAAAATAAATATTTTTTTTAATCAAAAAATAAAATGATAATATAATTGAACGATAAAAAAGTAAGAGAAACTTTTGTAAATATTGAATTAGGTTACTGTGTTTCTATTGGATTTTACATAACTGCCCAATGAGAGAGTGCGCAAGAGAGAGAGAGAGAAAAAGAAAAAAAAAAGCGCGGTTAAAATAAACAAATATATTTTGTTATTTATTTCAATACTTCAATTACTTATTATTTTACATGAAAAATTACATGATAAAAATATTTTATTGAATAATCATCATTAATATTTCAATACTATTATTACAAATAATTGATTGATTATGTAAATAAATTAAAAAAAAAAAAAAAATTGATATGATAAAAATTTTCATTTAACAAATAATTATATTTATGATAAAAATCATTAATTATATAAAATTAAAATTTTTATTAATCATTTAAAATTTAAATTTTAAATTGTAATTTTATTCATACTAATGATTTATATTTACAATTAATTTATATTATTTTATTATCATATTGTTATACATGGCAATTATTGAAATAACATGTGCTATTTGTTCTGGCAATTGTGTTGCAAAACAATTGATTTTAAGAGTGAATGGCACTCAAATAAGGTAAACAACAGTGTAACTTTCAACTACTCTTGAAATATATATAAATAATATATGTAATAGCATTGAAATATATCAAGATGATATGATGTATTAAACATGTGAAATTTAGACGTGTAAACTCTCGTGGATATCAATCAAAAACACATAATCGATTACTAAATATACATAATATAAATATATATTTTTTTAATTTGTACATATAAATTTTGGGAAATTTATTTTTCAAGTGCTCACATGAATTTTTTTTTTTTCATTGTAACTTTCATGAAGAAAAAAAAATGGAAAATATAGAAAGAACAGAAAAATAACAAAATGAATGAATAAGTGAGAGTAAAAAGAGACTGTAAAAAGAATAATGAAGAGCAAGACAGATATAAAAGAAAAAAAAAAAAAATTATTTGTTAGTCAATAGAAATATAAAAATTACTATTTACTCTCTCTATTTTTCCGTTTCATCTTATTTATTTATCTATTTTTATCATCAATAATTGTATATTCAACAGATTATTTTTGAATGAAACAACGATAAAGTTGAAACACCCAATTATCTCAAACTGAATGTGGAAAATCAAATAAAGAAAGAAAAAGAAACAAAAAAACAGAACAAAACATTTAGTCTATTACCAATTTATTTTTTCTCCTATTATAAGTTAACGATACAATTGCTATTTTTCATATAATATCTCTATATTCTCACTAATACATTATTTTTTAAACCATAAAAAAATGTTATCAATATAAAACTGATATATATTAAGTTCAATTTTATTAATTAAATCCATGATAAGAATGAAAATAATATTTCGAGAAAAAAATAAAAATATAAAATATAAATTTAAACAATCATATAAATACAAGTAAGACAAACAAATAAAAAAAAAAAATAAGAGAGAATGAAAAGCAAAAAAGTAAAGGTTGGAGAGAAATAAAGAAACAAAGTGTTTGAAAACATCTTGTCAATGTGATAAATAAAAAAATAAATAAATATAATATATAAACGTTAACAAGATAATAAAAAAATATAAGCGGAAAGGTGAAAAAAAAAAAAAAAAAAAAACAAACAAAAACAAAACAAAGCAATGATTCTATAAATATTGTTATTATTTTATTATTTGGCAGTTGATATACGTGAAAGAAAGAGAGAGAGAGAGGTAAGGAGGAGTGGGTGGGTGGGAAAGGGGGAAGATACGTATGTAGTAAATTGTGCGTGTACCTTGGTATGGTAATGCACTTGGTGTTACAGCTCTGTGTGGTAATGGCCTTTTCGAGTTCCTCGAGGCCGGTAGACTTTTTGAGCTTTTTAACAAGACTTTTCACGGCTTTCTCGCTCCATTTGTCCTCACCCTCGGCCTTCTTCCAGCCCAGCAGCCGCTTGACAATAGGCGGATTAAAGCCGGACAGCATCGAAGTCATCATTTGAGCTCGGTAAATCGCTCGCGACCCGCATTGGGCCGACTAAACCACCGATCACTTGTCTTAATTTAGTTTATTAATTTATACTTAATATTTTTCAAACACTCAAAATTTATTTATTTAATTGCACTTATAAATCATAAATATATTTCAATAATGAGAAGTAAATTGATTTTTATATTGAGTTATGGAAGGGAAAAAAAAGGAAAAAAAAAATAGAGAAACCAAACGTGACCCGAATTATTTTACACCGTCGGCGAAAACTGCTTTGCCAAAGCCGCCATTTTATTTACTCACGAACTTCACTGTCTCTCGGACAGACTCGGTTATACTCGGCACTTATCGGCGCACAATACTCGCAACTCTCGCGCGCGCGCGCCTTCTCACATATATAGAACGGTTTATTATTATTTTATTTCATTCCTTTATTTTTTGTGTTTAGAATCTATTTCTCTCTGCGTTCTGCGCGCCACACCGTGGTGCCGCGTGTAATTTTATATATATCTAATCTAATTTATGAAATAAATGGAATTTAATTAAAAATTGAAGGGAATTACAATTGTTTTTATACTAATTTCACAAATTCACATATAAATAAATTCATGAAAATTATAATTTAATTTAATAAAATCCAATTTGCCACATGTAAAAATAATTTATTAATGTATTTGCATTGTTATCCACTAAAACGTAAATGAAAATAAAAAAAAAAATAAAAAAAAAAACAACAATACGTTATGTTTTACAGTAACTGAGTTGAGATAAATTTTTAATTTACCGCCACTTGTGATCAGTATATTCGAGCGACACCAAGTGAATCAATAATCAACTAAAACTGTAAATAAACAGTAATTTATTCTCTCTTCCCAAACGTTATTATGAACATATGTTCAGATGAGTCGCGCTTTTTTGTTTCTACTCACGTGTGTATTGACATTGACATTATACAATTGTGAGGTTAAGTAAAATATTAATATAATTCATTATTAAATATTGTTTTAAATGAAACTGTAACAATATTTATATATTTATAATAAATGGCAAACACACGAAAACGTATAAATTATGAAAATAAAATCATATTGGCACCGATGGTGCGTGTTGGTACTTTGCCCATGCGACTTCTTGCACTTGACTACGGCGCCGACATCGTGTACACAGAAGAACTAATAGATTTTAAATTAATCCGTTCTATCCGTCGAGAAAATGGTACGTAATATTTAATTTAATAATATATACGCAATGATTAATCAAATAATAATATTTAATTTTATAGATGTATTAAAAACCATTGATTATATTGATCGATCGGATGGTACAGTGATTTTTCGAACGTGTTCACGAGAAAAAAATCAAGTTGTTTTACAACTCGGTACTTCTGATGCTACACGAGCATTGAAAGTTGCTCAACTCGTGGAACAAGATGTGGCGGCAATCGATATAAATATGGGATGTCCAAAGAAATTTTCTCTCGATGGTGGAATGGGCGCTGCACTTTTAAATGATGTTGAAAAAGCAAAATATATTTTGAAAACATTAGTTGATGGCATTAGTATTCCAGTAACTTGTAAAATTCGTGTTTTTAACAATTTACAAAAAACTATTGAATTTTGTGAGGTAACAAAAAAAATTATTTACATCATAAATAATTATATTATACCATTTTAAACTGTCTTGAATAATATTTGTATTATATTTTGTTGAAAAAGGCTCTTGCATCGACTGGTATATCAGCAATTGCTGTGCATGGTCGTACGGTAAATGAAAGACCGCAGCATGCAAATAGAATTGATACGATTCGTGCGGTTGCTGAACGATTAAAAATACCAGTGATAGCAAATGGTGGTTCAAGGGACATTGAAAAATATTCAGATATTGCAAAATTTAAAAAAGAAACTGGCTGTAATAGTGTTATGCTTGCACGTTGTGCAGAATGGAATTGTTCTATATTTCGTAAAAACGGATTATTACCAATGGATGATGTAATAAAGTCATATTTGAAATACGCCATTGATTATGATAATTCACCATCAAATACAAAATATTGCGTGCAAAATATTATTCGTGAATTACAAGAGACACCATTGGGAAAAAAATTTTTAAGTTCACAAACTTTAGAACACATCTGGTAAATATTTCATTATTAATTATACTGACAATCGTGGTAGTATATTATATTTGTTACTGTTACAATATATTTAAAAAATTCCTTTTTTTTTTTTTTTTTTTTTTTTTTTTCATAGCGAAGTGTGGGATATGGATGAATATTGTAGGATTAAATCGAAAGAATATTATGAAAAAGGTCTTCAGGGTCGATTTCAAGTATCTCCAGAATCAAGACTTGCTAAAGAATCTGATAAAAATTCACTCAAACGAAAATATGAAGATGATAATGAAGATATAACGGTAATGCGTTGTGCATTTTATCGTGAACGATATTCTTCTGATATTGAATTACCCAAAACCCAATTATTAAAGTGGCTCCGTGACAATGGAAAATTCACAATTGTACCAATTTATCATACATGGTATGAGGATAAACTATTTCGTTCCATTGTTACAGTTGATGGTAAAAAATATAGTTCAACATATTGGTAAGACTTTAAAACAGATAAACATCAATTAATATATACATATTTTTTTATTTATTATTTATTATTCTTTTTTTTTTTTGTTTTCATATACACAGGGAAAAAAATAAAAAAAGAGCAGAACAGGGTGCAGCTCTGGTATGCCTGTGTGCACTTGGTATAATTGATGAAGAAACATTAACGAAACGTGGCTGTTTACTTGGATAATTACATAAATATATTTTTCTAATTTAGTATAAATATTCAGAGAAGAAGAAAAAAATAATCATAAAATAAAATAAAATTCATCTATGCTCAGCAATCGGTCACAGTGAAACTTAATAATTTTTTTTTTTCCTCTCTTATTTTATAATATTAAATTAATATATCTTATAAATTTTATTGATTATCAATTATCAAGGTAGTGTGCCATCTCAATTTGATCGATGAAGAAGAAAATAATAATAATAATTTTTTTTTTATGTATATTGTCTTGATAAAAAAAAATATTATTATTATTATTAATTTTTTTTTTCGTTCATCGATCAAATTAAGATGATATATATATATACGTATATTATCAGATAGTCAATATAAATACATATTGTGTTCTAATTCGACAACAGTTCACGCGATAGATTCCCCATCATTCTTATCGTTATTGATATCCAAATGATAACGAAAATCCAACCGATTGATACGTAAAACCAAAATTATTGGAGTTTTTTTTTTCTTATTTTATCTCAAATGAAAAAAATTAAATTTACTATGGACACACAGTAATAATTAATTTTATAAAATTGAAAAAATAATTACTATTAACATTACTATTTTTTTTTTTTTTTTCTACCATACAATAATAATGGATAAACATAGAGGTGATAGTATACGTAAAATAAGTTATCTCAGTGATTTTGATGATTACAATGAAAATCCAAGTGAAAGTGAAGATGATAATGAGAAAGAGTACGTTTTCAAATAGTGAATATACAGTGAATATAATTTATTAATAAAATTTATATAATAAAATTACAGTGAAATTAATGTCTGCAATTATAATTTCAGAGAAGAAGAAATTTATGGTTGGGATCTTTTTCGTTCATTTCCATTGAAATCAAGAACAGGATCTTCAGTTGATAATACATTTTATGAATGTGTTTTACAAAGTGTCAAGAGTATGACATATTTAATTCTTTTTGCTATTGTTCTTGGCGGTGGTGTAATTGGAAAAATTACAGTTCTCTTTATGACATCACAAATAGGACGTAAAAAGCCATTGTCTTATTGTGAATATAATGAACCAGGTATGGATAAAATAAATACATGATATATGATAATTATAATTATTTAATTTATCTATTTTTATTCATATACGTATGTGTAGAAGAGAGACCTGGAGTACAAAAATTAGTGGCAACAATTCCAGAGGAGGGTCGTCTTACATGGTATTGGTGTATTATCATTGCTTTTTGTATTCCTGAATTAATTACATTCATCAATTCCATCCATTATATTTTATTCAAAAAGAAAAAATATCCAAGTATTTTTGATATATGTATTATTTGTTTTCTTGATGGAATTCATGTTGTAGCAATTACTGTTTTATTTCTCGTTGTTATCCCGGAATATAATTCAATTCAAGCAGTGACAATTGCCAGTTCTATGTATTTCATACCGACATTACTCAGTAAGTAATTAAAATAATAAATCAATCTCACAATTATTATAAATTATATGTATAATTATTTTATTAATATTATTTCAGATCTTTTAACGCGAAATAAACAGCGTGGATCATCGAGCAAATTTGTTTTTCTAATTATTGGTGATGTAACAATATTGATATTTCAAATTGGGATTATTATGACTTTTTCACTGTGGAGCAATGATATTAACAGTAAAGTCCGATGTATATTGCCATTTGCATCGATATTATCTTCATGCCGATGGTGGTCCAATTATATCCCATGCAAAAGTCAAATAGGTAAAATAAAATAATGTAATTTGAAATTCATTTATATTTTATTTTATTATTATTTTTTGTTTTTTTTTTTTTCATTCACAGGATTCATTCGATTTTTGTGGCATGTAAAAGAACGATTGGAATTATCACGTGGAATAATTCAAGGAATATCTGCACTTTGGCGGATGTTTATATTTTTTATCATGTCAATTGTCATTATTTATTGGCAAGAAATTAAAATCGATAAATATTTCAAATGTTTTCCTGGCAAAAGTACATATAATGTGACATTAATTGAAATGAATGATTATATGAATGGAAAATTACGAGATAAACCAATTGGATTTACTACGGCAAATTCCGAAACTCTTTTTGCTGTTTTGTCAATTAACGCAGTTGCATCAATTTTAACATATTCTGCCAGTAAATAAATTATATAAAATTCAATCAAATATCATTAAAATTGTATCAATTGTTAATAATAATTAATATGATGTAAAAAAGTTATACATATATATTATTATTACTATTATTTTCTTATTTTTTTTTTTTTTTTTTTCGAATTTTACAGGTAAATTTTCCAGTCAAACATTGATGCAACGTTTTGGTTTTGCTTTTCCAAGTGTCTTGACAGTGCCAACAACTATTATTATACTTTTTGTACTTAGTTTTTTACGATCAAAGAATGTTTGTGCTTTGCATAAATTCATTCCTGATTATCTTTTCTTCAATTCACCAGAAAATTTTAATGATATCAGTATTATATTGTCACAATGGGAATATTGGATATGGATACTTGAAATATCATCACAAATATGGACAACAATGCATATATGGACGCCACATAATGAACGATTAGCAACTGCTGATCGAATCTTTGCCGTTCCTTCATATGATTCACTTATCATTGATCAATCACTCGTGTTAAATAGAAGAAAAGATGATCTACCAGATGACGTGTCAGATATTGAGGTAAAATTAATAATTATTTTAAAATTTATCTTGATAAAATAATATAAATTTTGTTTGATGAATAATATAATTAATGTATTTTTATCAATAGAATTTGGATTTGAGAGAAAGACAAAAAAATTCTGAACGTATTTCTGAAAATTTGTCAAATACAATTAAACCGTGTGATCGAATAACAAAAGTTTACGCGTGTGCTACAATGTGGCATGAACTAGAAGACGAAATGGTACTGTTTATAAACAGTATTTTAAAATTAGATATTTATCAATCTGCTATGCGTTTTATACGCAAACGTTATCATATTTACATTGATGATTATTTTGAACTTGAAAGTGTGTATTTAATATAATATTTTTCATTATATGATAATTAATAATATCTAGCTAATTATAAATAATATTTATTTTTAAAAGCTCATGTATTTTTCGATGATGCATTTCAATGTATGTACGATTGTGAGGATGCCTGTGATCATGATGAGAATGAGACTCACGTAAATGACTATGTAAAATCATTAATTGATGCGATTAAATCATCAATAGAACGTATTGGTATGTTGGCCACACCACCAACAAAATATCCAGCTCCTTATGGTGGTAGATTGGAGTGGTATTTACCAGGAAAAACTCGATTAATTGTTCATCTCAAGGATAAAAATAAAATACGCCACAGAAAACGTTGGAGTCAAGTAATAATCACTTCTTCTCCTTTTTTTTTTTTTCTTACATTATGAATTATAAAATAATTTATAAAAAATTATTATAATATTATTGGAATTAATCAATGTGGTAATTTAATTTTAGGTCATGTATATGTATTATCTTCTTGGATATCGTTTAATTGATATGCCAATTCACAACAATCGAAAAGAGATAATTGCTGAAAATACATATATTCTTACTTTGGATGGTGATATTGATTTTCGACCAACCGCTGTAAAAGTTTTATTGCATCTTATGAAGAGAAATCGAGAATTAGGCGCTGCATGTGGTCGTATTCATCCTATTGGAACAGGTCCAATGGTGTGGTTTCAAAAATTCGAATATGCAATTGGTCATTGGTTACAAAAATCTACTGAGCATACAATTGGTAGTGTACTTTGCAGTCCCGGTTGTTTTTCATTATTTCGCGCAAAAGCACTGATGGAAGATAATGTAATGCGTAAATATGCTACGCGTTCAACTGATCCACGACATTATATTCAATATGATCAAGGTGAAGATCGTTGGTTGTGTACATTAATTTTACAAGCAGGATATCGCGTTGAATATTCTGCAGCAAGTGATTCTTATACACATGCACCAGAAACATTCAATGAATTTTACAATCAACGTCGACGTTGGATATCATCAACGATGGCGAATATTTTTGATTTACTCAATACATCGAAAGAAACAAGAAAAGTTAATGAAAATATTTCCTGGTTATACATAATGTATCAATGGGCGCTAATGAGTATAAATAATTTTTTCATTTATTTATTTATTTATTTATTATTTATTATTTTTTTTTTTTCTAACTTTAGAATTAACACAATTATTTTAATATAATCAGATATTAATTATAATTTTAGGTAGTACAATTCTTGGTCCTGGAACAATATTTCTTATGCTTGTTGGTGCACTTGTTGCCGCATTTAGAATAGACAATTGGACAAGTTTATATTTCAATCTTATTCCAATAACAATATTTGTAGTTGTTTGTTTTTTTTACAAAGCACAAATACAATTGGTAGTTGCCGCTATTATATCAGCATTTTATGGTTTGGTAATGATTGTCGTTCTCGTTGGAATAATGATACAAATTACTGAAGACGGATGGATTGCACCTAGCACTATATTATTTTTTGTTGTGGCATTTCAATTAATAATAGCTGGTTTACTACATCCTCAAGAATGGTCTTGTCTTTTATGCGGTGTTATTTATTATGTAACAGTACCATCAATGTATATGTTACTTATTATTTATTCAATTTTCAATGTTCATGATGTGTCATGGGGCACAAGAGAATCAAAAAATCCACAAATACAAAAAGTAGGATTTGAAATGAGTGAAGATCAATTATTAACACAATCAAACAATAATGGGATAAATAATACCAAAGGATCCATTGATTTTTCTCTAGCTGGATTATTTCGATGTATTTTATGTACACAAAATCAACAATCAGATGAAATGAATAAACTTGAAATTATTGCAAAATCATTGAATCAAATTAGTGTGCGATTGGATGCACTGGAAAAAAATTCGGAAATTAATGATAATCATTTACTGTGTAATAACAGTGATAATAATAAAAGGAAATCAAGTGAACAGACAGTTGAACTTATTTGTACTGATGAATATAAAAAAAATACGGTAAAAAATGAGGATACAATTTCAAATGCTTCATCAGTTTCGATTAATGAACAATTAAATAATACACAATTGGGTAATTTTCTTGTTAATCCTCACTGGATTCAAGATCCAGATATACGTAAAGGTGGAATAGAATTTCTCACACACGAAGAAGAAATTTTTTGGAATCGTTTAATTAAAAAATATCTTTATCCACTTGATATGGATAAAAAAAAATTGGAAAAAATGGAAGAATCATTAAAAAAATTACGTAATGATAATATATTTAAATTTTTTATGTTAAACGCACTATTTGTTCTCACAGTTTTATTGATGCAGCTTAATAAAGAAAAGTTACACTTTGAGTGGCCACTTGGTGCATCTTATAATATCACATATCGTCCAGATTCTTTAGAGGTATTTTTATTAATATTGTGAATAAAATATTTTTTGTAACTGATTTTTTTATTTTTTAGGTACATCTTGGCAAGGATTATTTGAAACTTGAGCCGATTGGTTGTGTTTTTATCACTGGATTTCTCATAATACTTTTCATTCAATTTATTGCCATGCTCTTTCATCGGTACAATACATTTCTTCATTTACTGTCAAATACAAATTTGAAATTTAATTGTTGGATAAAAGTTCGTATAAATAATAAAATTTTAAGTATAAAAATTATATTTTATAAACACAATAAAGATATAATTTGAATTATTAATATTTTTATTTTTAGCCAAAAGATATACCTGAGGATAAGATATTGGAGAATCATGTGAAAGATATTATTGAAGGTTTACAACGACTTGCAGAAGAAAATGGCATTCCAGATTCTAATCATCGTGATGCAAATACAATTGTATCACCGAAAAAACGAAATACTGTTCATACATTAATTGAAAATCATGATAAAAGAACTCGAGCACCGACCAATTTAGACACTGTTTTTCGCCAAAATCTTATAAAACATTCAGGTTAGTAATTTTAATATTGCAGAAAAAAAAAAAGACAAAAAGACAAAAGACAAAAATTTATTATAATAACTTCAATTTTTAATATTCATATTTTTGTCAGATAATTCACGATTAACATCAACTGGAATATCTGAGCATATGCTAAAAGCACTTAATCGTAGACGTACAACTCTTGCTGCCAAACAAAAAGATATACAATTTACAAAAAATGATTCTATTCATTCTCATGAAAATGGAAATACTAGTAATGGTAAAAACCATGGAAATAATAATGAAAGGAGTACATATTCGTATAATAATGTAGCGTTTATTGACAATGAAAATGACGTTGTTGATGATAGAGTTTTGTCGCATGGCCCCAGTCAAGTTAAATTTAGTAATATTAATGAAAATGTATAATTTCTCAAAGCAATCCAATTTAAAAATACAAAATACCGAATATTATTGTTTATCTTTATTATATTTGTTATATATATTTGCGTGTAATTAGTTTTATTTTTCTTTCACATTGTGCAGCAAGTACTGCTGTCTAAAATTTTTTAGCGATACTATTCAAGCCGGCATTTTCTATCATGACAAAAAATAAATAAATAAATAAATAAATAAATGAAAGCAGTACCTCGGATAATCTAATCTTACAATTTTAATCATAAACAGCCCAACTATTGATTTTACTTCTATAAATTACAATTGTTGTGTATTGATAGTAAATATTATTTACGAATTTCATCTCGTCCAGTGCGCATGCGCCATACTATTTCGATGCGACTGCTATCTAGTAGTAAATTATTGAAATTATAATGATTAAATGTGGCTTTGGATTTCTCTTCTCACAAATTTAGTCTCCATATGGAGTGTTAATAAATAAAATTGATTTGTTTTTATTTCATTATTAATTAAAATTCATCTTTAGGTAATATCAGAAAAAAATATAATCATGCCGCCAAAAGTCCGAGTATCTTCCACTGTAATTAATGTAAGTAATCATTTTTTTATTAAAAATTTGACAATTAACACTTAAATTTAATTTACAAAATTAATTTTTATAATAATATAAATAAAAGAATAAAAAGAATTATTAATTATAATTATCTTCAAATGTTTATGAATAATATTATTACTTTTTTTTTTCTATTAGAAATTGATGGATCTAACTTCAAACAATATTGGACGACTGTTTGGTATAATGTGTGATAATTCATTAACAGTACTAAGTTTTGCGTTAAATCCATTGCCAGATGACAACGATGCAATTGAACCAACAGCATTACAACTTAATATGCCCACAGAAATTGATTTATGTGGGATTTTAAGTGTTGGTGAATGTAAAATTGACATTCCTCAAGCCTTCAAAGTATATATTTTTTTATGAAAATTAATTGGCTGTATTATCGAATTGAATGGATAACATTATTATTATTATTGTTATTTAAATATTTTCTATCAAGGAGACAAACTTGCAAAGTATGTTGTAAATAAATTTTTCCGAGTTTAAAAAATAATTTTATTCACGTGAATAAAATACCGCTAATTCATTCAACTTTATAATATACAGTATTTTTTTATCATTTGTATCTCATTTATATGGTGTTTATTTATAAATTTATCATAATTTTGTTCATTTAGGATATTGATATCACAGATAATCCATTACTATTCAAGTATTCAACAGAAAACAATTGCATATCACCTTATTATTATATCCACGAGAAATTAGTTCCTGCACCAGAATTAGAAATTATAGATCAATCTGATATTTGGCAAAGGTTTTCATATATCCGATTGAGAGCAAGTTTACCAATGATAACGCAAAAATGTGAATTCACTGATTCATTCCAAGCAACAAGAAAAAATGTAAATATATATATATATATATATTTGATAATTGAACATAATTAAACGCTATTATTTATTTGTTGTATACTTTTTTTTATAGATTGCATCCGGTCACGTTGGATTTCATTTTCCCGATAGTGATATTTATTTACTCGGCAATGAAAGTGAATCCAGAGAAATTTCCATAAAAGAATTAGCAGATAAATCTTTTAAAAAAATTCCAGGATATATTGTGAGTAATTGATTAACTTTTCCAATTTTTTTTTTTTTTTATAATAAAAACAATAAAAACAATAAAAAAATTTTCAATAGAATTTTTCATTATTATAAATAGGATGTAATAGATGCAGCAATGATTATGCGTATGACCCATGAAGTACCGAGAGAAGGTGCATTGAAGCATGCACCAGTGTTGAAACAAATAAAAAGACCATTTGAGAGTTTACAATTTGATTTGAATATTGATACACTTTCCTTGGTGGGAAATAATTTAACAGCATCGCAGCTTTACTCGATTTTAGTCGAATCCGTTTGTCGATCAATCAGACTGATTGAACAATCACTAATGCAGCAATTGTACAATGATTTAATGAAGGTTCCCGAAATATTACATTTCAAGCCAAAATCATGTGTTCATCTTATAACAATTGCTTATCCTTCTGACAATTTATCTGAATATACGAGTAAATATAAAAATAAATATAAGAAAAATTTCATAATCGTTCTATTTTAATTATATTTGGGTTTTTTTTTTTTTCTTTCTTTTTCAGAACAATATAGAAAAAGTTTGCACAAATCATTGGGGCTAGATTTATTATCGCCGTGTTTCAAACCAAATAATGCTGTGAAATTTTCCATGGATTATAAACCTAATTCACCACTTTTACAACCACATAAAGCAGTTAAAACAATTCTGGGTAAATTATATGAACAATTTGATATAATTATATTTATAATAATACATGAAATATTAATAAATAGTTTCAATTTTACAGCCGGAGAAACTCATGTCAGTGTAATAGATGGACTTTATATTTATTATCATTATCAACAAGAAAATTTCAATGACAGTGGTTGGGGCTGTGCGTATCGATCATTACAGACAATATTTTCGTGGTTTAAATTGCAAGGGTACACAGATCAACCAATCCCAACACATCAAACAATTCAAAAATGTTTAGTTGACATTGGCGATAAACCACCTAATTTTATTGGATCCACGCAATGGATTGGATCAACAGAAGTTGGTTTTGTTCTCGAGACTTTATTAAGTATAACTATTAGAGTATTGTGTGCATCAACGGGTAATAAAATGACAGATTTTAATTGGAGTCTTAAAGAACATTTCGACACACAAGGAACGCCAGTAATGATCGGTAAATAATTTTTTTTTTTTTTTTTTTTTTTTTCCATCTGATCAATTAAGTCATACTCACGTTATTTTTATTATTACTACTTTATTCAGGTGGTGGAGTTTTAGCCCACACAATACTTGGTATACGATTTAATGATCATACTAAAGAGACACAGTGGTTAATATTGGATCCACATTATGAAGGAGCAGAAAATTTAACAACAATTGTAAATAAAGGATGGTGTGGATGGAAAGGTCAAGAATTTTGGAAAAAGGATGCTTTTTACAACATGTGTTTACCACAAAAACCTAACTGTTATTGACCAGATGGATTAAAATTATAATTATTTCATTGTAGATATTAAAAAATATTTATAATGAAAATTTTCAAAAGTTATATAGGTTAAAGTTGCCGTTGAGAGTGTATAGAATGTCGTTTTCTTTTATTAAATAAAATTGTAATATGTATTTAATAAAAGTTTTCATATATGTTGTATTAACATTTTATTGGTTTAATATGAAAACAAAAAAAAACTTCCTCGAATTCAATGACATTTTTTAATAAAATTTACTATCAAGTGTGGTGTTATATCTAAATAAAGTTTAAAATTCTAAATTTCTGGAATATATTTTACATTGGACCTGAACTTTTTTGAAGCAATTGGGCGAATCTATTTGTTATGAATAATGAAACATCAATAAATCTATCGACACAATTCGTTAGACATTTCTCTGTCTTTCTATCAAATTTCGTGCTTGGCTTGTCAATACATTTTTCCCAACAAATATCATTAAATTCATGAATCTGAAATATAAAATGAAAATAATTGATAAAAAATAATTAAAACAAAAAAAAAACGATAGGATTTTCGGTTTGAAATATTATTAATTATTGCTTACTTGTGCCATTAGTTGTGCCTTTTGTTTTTCTGCAGTAAAAAAATTTTCTAATTCGGATTTTGCTGGTTCTGATTTGGATTTTGATGAATCATCAAAACTCGGCGGAGAAACATTGAATAAATCTGACATCGTATTTTGGATTATATTTTCTGAAATTTTAAGAAAAAATGTAACAATAATGATGCAATTAACCTCGAAATCGTGTATTTTATAATAAAAATTTAACGATATAACAATCATTTTACATATTATTTTAATATTTATTATTTCCTGAGAAATATTTTTTAATAAAAATATGAATAATCATTATTAATAATAACCTTATATTTTCAATAAAACTAATTAGAAAGATTTAATGAAAATTTTTCTATTCTCAACGTCCTATAACTAGGTCTGTATGAGATCTACTATTTTTTTCTTGCAGTTGAGTCACGTGTGTAACGTGAAAAATATCCATTCATAACCTCAATGTCGGCTTTTGATGTTGATTTCTAAGTGTTTATCAAAATTTGTTTTCAACTATTGTGTATACCTTAACGATAATATAAAAATCATAAATAATGAGAGAAACAATTGTGTCACGTTGTGAGAGAGAGTTTCTGAATAAAGCTCTTACGGAAAATATTGTCAGTATAAATACACTTATTACACTATTATCCCAAATAAAACAATATTTTTCTTAGTAACAATGTACTTTAATTTTTTTTTTTCTTTTTTATAAGAGATTGGATGGACGTAAATTGCTTCAAGCCAGGGCATCAAAACTTCATTTTGGATCTAATTGGGGATGTTGTATGGCCTCACTAGGTCAAACAAAGTACTTTTTTTTTTTGAATTAAACTCAATATAAAATTTCATTTGTCATCTTTAAAAAAAATTTCAAATATTTTTATACATCGTTTTCAGAGTTGTAGCTAATGTATCATGTGATATTCAACAACCGAAACTTTCACGCCCAAATGAAGGAATGATTTATATTAATGTTGAATTGAATCCTTTAGCCGCACCACATTTTGAAGCTGGTAGACAATCTGAAACTGGCGTATTGATAACGAGACAATTAGAAAATTGTTTCAAAGACTCTAAGTGCGTTGATTTAGAGTCACTATGTATTGTTGCTGATAAAAAAGTATAATTAATATTTGTTATTAATATAGTTATTGAAAAATTCTTTGTATAATATCAATGTCTTATATTTATTTAGGTATGGAATATTCGTGTTGATGTAAATGTTATAAATCATGATGGAAATTTAGTAGATTGCGCTTGTATTGCAACATTAGCTGCGCTATCACATTTTCATCGACCAGATGTTACATTAACTGGCGATGAAGTAATTATTCATTCATTTAATGAAAAAGATCCATTGCCTTTAACATTATTTCATCATCCAGTTTGTGTTTCATTCACAACATTTCAAAAGTAAATAGAATATGATGATAAAAAGATATATAAAAACGAATTATTTTCATATGTAATTTTTTTTTTCTTTTTCTTTTTCTTTTTTACCAACTTTTCAGTGGTAAAACCGTTATGGATCCAACGTATTTGGAGGAAAGACTCGGAGTTGCACAATTATCAATGGGTTTGAATGCATATCAAGAATTATGTTGCCTTCATTTTGATCATACAACACGTAGTGGTGTTGCAACTGATGTTGTTTCCTCAGTGATGAATGATGCAGCAAATTATGCCGTCAATTTGGTAAAACAAATTCGTGAAGCTGTTAAAATAGATGTTCAAACACGGTGAGAAAAAACGAATAATTATACATTTTTATTATTTTATCATCCACTTTTTTATACAATACGTAAATAATTTAATTCAGGTATAATAAAGAAGCTGCAAAATTATATCGATTACACGATTTAATTGCTAAAGATAAAGTAACATCAATGATCACTGAACGTATTCATATGAAATTATCAAGATGGAATGCAAAAAATAAATTTGACTGTAAGGAGGATATCGAGGATGACACTATGAAAATTGATCAATCAGAAAATTGTAGTGAAATACGAAAATTGGGAATAGGATCAGCAGAGTTAACTACAAATATCTATAAAGATCGTGTTGGGGAAGGTGGTCCAAGCACATGGAATATTCCTGAGTCATCGAGTGACGAAGATATGGATAATAATGATGATATTGAAGTTATTAAAGTCACAAAAATAAAAAAAAATGTTATTGATGATATAGGTAAGAATAATTTTAATTGTTAAATGAAAGTTATTTTGAAGTACATATGTTTTCAATTTTTCATTAAATATAATTCTGTTTTTTTTCTTTTTTTTTTCTTCTTTATCCAGCTTTAGCCAGTGATAGCGAAGAAGAAACAACGGAAATACTATCGACGGCAGATTTGAAATAATGTTAAATTAAATACTTATAAATACATCTTGTAAAAAATGAAAAAATAAACTAAAATAATAATGAATGATAAAATAAATGGGCGATTCGACTAAATAATTTGCGATATATTTTATATTGCTTTTCCGATTATCACATTATTTATCGAAGTATATTTTTGTATAAAATAATTTTTTTGTTCAAGTTAATTTTTTTTTTTAAATATTCAACAATTTAAAAGTATAATTGTTTTATATCGAATTTTCACTCTACAATTTTTTTTTTTTTTTTTTTTTCGTTTATTATTACATTCATAAATTTATTATATTTTCTTTATTATTTTATTATGTATATCAATTTGTTCTTATAAATTAATATGAGAATAATAAAACACAAGTTGATTTTTGTACAATGTTACGTTGTATCATTGCTCAATCCATTTTTTTGATCCAATTTATTGGCATTTGTCTTCACGGTATAAATAAAAAAGCTCAATGCTTCTTTTTCCGCTACAGGAATCGTTTTGAAGTGTTTCATAAGAGTCTGCAGTAGAAAAAAAAAATTAATATTTATATCATGAGTACGGTAGAAAGTAATTTTTTTTTTAAAGAAAAATAAATAAATAAAATTAGATATATACATCGGCTAATTGTGCTTTATTTAATCCAGGCCTCGTTGAAACTTTATAATGTCTCTTGTATCTTCTCAATGTACCAACTTGTAATTGGAAGAGATCAACTTCAGGAAGATCATTGTCAGTTTCACCAGAATCATCCTCAGAATCTTTTCTTCTTCTTTGTTGCTGTTGCTTTGATCTTGCACATTGAATAACTTGTTTATGATAATCACAAATATAAATGTGTCTAGCCTAAATTGTAAAAAATTGAAATATAAAAATAAAAAATATTTTTATGTATTGAATGAATAATTATAAAATTTAATTTTACCATATGATCTAAATTGAGTTTTAAACGTCTTTGAGTGACAGTTTTCTGGATTCGTTTGCTGTAGGATGCATTGCCAGCTGCTCGTGCACATCTTTCACCTTCATCAACAAGACAACAAATTTGATCAGTTGCACCTCTTGAATCCTCTTCACCTGTGCTAAATCCATTCATTTTTATCGGAATATTTTTTTTCTCTTTCACAAAAATAATCAACCATAAACTACAATTTGAAAGCAACACTAATATATATGTATATATATATATTTTTTTTTCTTTCACATCAATTTTTTTACTCGGTTCAAAATATTTTTCACACTTTTTTGGAAATCACATGAATCATATCTACATCAAACAAATATCCAAAAGATTTTATTATTTCTCAAATATATTTATCATAGTAATTCGTACATGATAGTTTTCACCTCTCAAGTATGTAAATTTAAAAAAAAAAAATAAATAAATAAATAAAAAATCCAAGTTGATTGATGAAATTTACACAATTCACGATATTTTTTTCTAAATCGTCACAGCGACAAGTGAATTAATTCAATAAAATAAAATCATCTGGTAAATTAATTGAAATACACAATTCGATGGAATTGAGATTTCTCGTTTGATAAAAATCCGGCGAAAATATTTTGACAGATAAGTATTGAGACTTTATTTAAAAAATTGAATGGACTGTAGAAAATTATCAGATTCAATTGTAATGACAATAAAGCCACATTTTAACTGAATTCATAAGTGAAAAACAAGATGCACTTTTGCGCAAAAAAAACATTATTATATTACGCGAGAATACTGAAGTTGTATGTTACTGTATATGGTGGAATATACTACCAAATATAACTATGGGCGCAATTCCGGCTTTGAGCGTAGGATATCAATTCTCTCTCTCTCTCTCTATTTCTCTCCCACTTTCTCCCTTTTGGCCTCGCACTCCTTTCGAACAGAGTTGACAACACAAAGAAATGATAAGTTAGAACTGTATATGAATTGTGTGAAATTTAACACGTTGATTATTGGTAGAGAATTTTGGCTAAATGAAAAATCCACCAATCACCAACCCTCTTATTTCATCGTGTACTTTCAAAATAAATAATTAAACAATAACAATATATACATAAATACATTATGTCATCATGATTGAAAAAAATTATGCAAAATATATCACGATATTAAATTTTTATTTTTAAATATTAATTTATATAAATATATTGAATGATGGGAAATATTTTGTGTTTAATGTATAAATAAATTTTTTTTTCTTTTTTTTTGCATCAAATTTCAATATTTTCCACAGTTTTTTTTGCTCAGTTTGTACAGTAAGTTAATTAAAATGTGAAAGAATTTATATTTCCAGTCAGCAAATATTACATTATTTCGTGTCATATTACCCATATTGTCATTTATACATATGATGAACTTACATATGTGTACAGTGGTATATTGTTTCAAAAGTATATCTCAAACGTTGGTATCACTAATATGCATCTGCTTTTTCAGCGAGTGGTGCCATCTCAAACTGCAAACATGATGACAGTAGGTTTTGATAGAAATGTATTTTTTATATAATTATACTGAATAATAATAAAGATTCATTAGATTGTGATGAAATATTTGGTATTAATTGAAGTGAAAAACGATAAAATGAGTATTGTAAATAATGAATAATAAAGTAAATTGTGAATAAAAATATTTTCCCGCGTTGTTTTTCGAGCGCCAGTAAGAGGATAGTGTGCGCGTGGTGGGGGCACTGCGGTCGTGGAAAAAGAACGTATGAAAAGGTAAAAGGTAGACGGTGATTGGCTTAGTTTTTGCGGCTTATCCGAAATAAACCAATGAAAATGCGTTGTGTTGCTGTACTGTCGTTGTATGCCGCATAAGTGGCGTGGGGCCTAGCGATATTCGAAGCCCAAGAGAATCCTTTTAGCTGTAGAGCCAACTGTCCAGGTAAGGAAAAAATCGTATATATTTGCCTGAAAAGTCGCATGACACGACGTTGAATAAACGCGAAAGAGTTTATGAATAATATTTGTATCGTACAAACGAGAGTTTATCACGTTAACGCGAGTGAAATAACGAGGTGAAACGATTTTGTGTTAGACATTGCTCTCCGGGCTAACGACGTATTCGTGCGTACAGAGAGAGCTGTGGCTGCCCCAACGTTTTATTTCAACACATCGACTCGTCAGCGGACAAATGGCTGCCGTAATATAACGCAATAATATTCATATTTAGTGTTTTTATTATTATTAATATTTAGCAATTCGTTTTTTTTATCATTGTGCAAGTGACAATGGGTATAAAATAGATAAATTCAACAAGAAAAATTCGTTGGCAAAATGTCGCTGAGTTTGGCCGAGCGTCCATTCGCGACTCCATTACGTGCCTCTACACAGCCATCAAGGCTTAGCCTATGTCCCATTGCTTGCGCCTTGCGCCATACATTGGACAAGCTAAAAAGCATACGGTCAATACTATACATACCCTATTTCACTCTCTCAATACACCAAATCTTCGTATTTATTTATTGTCAATTAACAATTACATCGTCTAACATCAATGACCTCCAAGTATTAATAAAAAAAATATGGCATCACTCCGTGTGACTTTTAGTCATCGTAACACACCAGCTCATCATTTATAATAAAAAAAAAAAAAAAAAAAAAAATCCCGATTTCTTTTCAATTATATATATATATATATATATATATATTTTTTTTTTAATCTTTCATTCGTTTTTACAATGATTCTCCCGCATCTCAATTACTTGTCAAATATTTTTTTTTACAGTTTATATTATTAAATAAATACATTTAATGTGTAACAAAATACTAATAATATTCATAATATTTTTATTCGTTTTTGTTGTTGAATATTCTGCGGGAGGGAGTTGGTGCGGCGTTGCGGGATCTGAAAAAAAAAAAAAAAAAAAAAAAAAAAAAAGATACAATAATAAAAAAAGAAATGATGAGTGCACGAGGGTGGGAGTAAAAGAAAGAAAGAAAGAAATAAAATGAAATATATAGGCGGGATGCTGACAAAATATGTGTGTGGACGTCTCGCTCTCAGTGTGTTTACACGTAAGCGTCATCTCGAATCTCCGTTTGTACGCCATTTTTGCTTGTTTGTGACTTATCGCTCTCTCTCTTTCACTCAAACATTCGTCGTTTTTTACTTCTCTCTCGCTCATTCTCTTTCTCTATATATATTTTTCCTCTTCCTCTCATATTGTAAATATCTTCTATTCTTTCTTTATATTTCATGCATATCATTTGAAGTAAAATTGTTCAGTTGTCTTCATGTAAACTCAATCTGAACATTTATACCGTAAATACTTTTTTTATTTAAACATAATAATAATAATAATTATTATTATTATATAAAAAAAAAAAAGTATAAAGAAGAAGAATAAAAAGAAACGAAAAGAAAAGAAAAGAGGGAAAAAAAAAAAAAAAAAAAAAAAAAGGCAATAAAATTCCCGGGACTGTGGAACTGTGGAGGGCGAATTTTTTGGTGGTTTGGGGGCGGCCTTTTTTTCTCACGACGTAGTTGTAGCAAGAGCGGGAGCGCGAGAGAGAGAAAGAGAGAAAAAGAAAGAAAGAACGAAAACGAGTGAGAGAGAAGGAGGGAGGATACAAGAGGTCGGCGCAGGGAATATACAGTCGGAAAGCAGAGGGAATTACATTTCGTGTGTGTATGTCTCTGCGCGCGTCAAGACGGCGAATTTTGCCCGTGGCATTTTATTATCTCTTTAATTAACTTTTTGTCTTTATCGATTTGAAAAAAAAAAAAAAAAAAAAAATATATATTTTCGTGTGTTTTACAGAATATTTCGAATAATAAATATATAATTTTGAAAAATATATAATAATAATAACAATAGTTATAGTAATAATAATAAATAAATAAATAAAAGAAATAAAGTGCGTGTTCACATTACACAGTTGATTAATTTTTGATATTACCGAGTGTCTCTGTGTCCGTGGGTGAATACACAAATGTTTCGAGTGACAGAGGTAATGAAAAAGACATTTTTTTAAATTTATTTATAAAATGACATTTTGCCAACGAATAAAACTTGAAATATATATTTTAAATTAACACATATACATATAAACATATATGAGCATGTATGTATGCATATGTTGTTTTATTTAAGTACATTTTTTCTTTTATTGTTTTGGGTGGGTTATCGCTTTCCACGAATTTTTGGGTCGATGATGTCCTGGAAAGTCGATGTTTTTGTAGTGGAATGTATATGTTGACGGGGGGAGAAATAAATATGGCGACCAAACGCCTGTTCAGAGCGTTTGCGCGCCAAAATTTCAAAGTGCATCATAATTTATTATTACTTTTTTTTTTTTTTTTTATTATTATTTCTTTTTCTCGCTGCATTTGGGAATTATCGTCATATATACATTCGTTTTAGTGCCGTTCATTTGATATTATTTTATAATGAATTTTTCGCTTTGTGCAATTTACACATGCTAATTATTGTTGTTTATTTATTTCAACTAATATACTAAACAAAACAAACTTGACGTAAATATATATATCTATTTTTTTTTTTTCGTGAATAGAAAAGTGTCTCTTGATGGATTTTATTTGTGATGTAATTCAAACGAATTTTTATTATTATTTATTTATTCATTTATTCATTTATTTATTCTTTTTTTTTTTATATATAAACTTTCACTTTGTGATCTTGCAAGCATTTATCTTAACAATGTACAATAAAAATGATGAGTCGATTGAAAATTTCATTAGTGAAAAAATAGTTTTTCAGTATTGAATTTTCTAACCTCAAAATTACAATCAGTTGACAAAATAAAAACGAGAAAACAATACAAAACTAAATAAAATAAGAAAAGAATTAACGTATTGTTGTCAATAAGAACGACAAATTAGTGTTTGTATTGTAAAACAAAAAAAAATATATGTAAAAAAAAAACGAAAAAAACGAACAGTGTAACGGCTATTCTGTTCGAGACCTTCGGGAACGTCACATATGTGCTGGGGCCCCTGTGCGTAATTATGCAGGTGCATTTACATCCGGAATATGGTGTCTCCTTTTATGTACAATCATATCTCCTCTAACGACATTTAAAAGTATATTATTATAACCAGAAAGTCAAGTTCATTATATATAACTTACTCAATATTACAATTATAGATGAATTATTTTATAAATTCTCTGTATGAAATTATCATGTAAATATTCTCTATGATCAATTTTAACAAATATAAACTGTGACATTATTTGAATATAAATTTTTATCTAGTTATTATTATTTTTTTTTAAACTTTTTTTACTTCTTTTTTTTTTTTTTCTGAAACTGAAAGAAATAGAATTTAATTATTACGAGATGAATATTGATATTATCAAAAGTAAAATATTATACGGGAAATTGTGAATATAAAATCAAATTTAAAGACGTATTTGAGTTTGGCAACAGTTCAAATATACATTTTTTTAACTATGTTTTATATTTGTATTATCTCAAAGATAGAGCTGCATATTATCTTTTATATATATAATTGTATACCGCAATATGATATTTATGCATATATAAATGAAGTAAGAGTATGAGCTATAGAATGTTGAGCGAGTTAAATACACACTGTACATATATAAACATGAAACTGATCCATCTGGTTAGTTTCGCAAGAATGATCAGCTTGGAATGCACATGCAAGACATCTCATATATTGTTGGTTGAATCCAACTTTATAATAATTTTCATCATTGTTAATACAATTTTTATGAAGATTTTATTTTATTATTTTAAACGTTAAAATATCATCTTCTGTAATTTTATTATTTGATGATTATCCGGATTATATATTTATATTCCCATAATTATGAGAATGAAAATTCGAAATAAATAGAGAAAATTATTGTTCTAATAAGCTTTATAAGGCTCATATGTCATCACACTGTGAAATGTTTCATTTTAGCTGTACGATAATAAAATAAATCCATTTGGGTTTGTTTGTCAATGTCTATTATGACTATTATGACTTCCTTACCTGCGATATATCTTTGGAATATTTCGGTTCGCAATTTTAATTCCATTATTTAATACGTTTAATGATTGTAAATAAATTTATCCTTGAAAATTCGAAATTGGCAGTAATGAAATTATATCAGTATATTATTTTATTATTATTATTATTAGTTTTTTTTTTAATATATTTGGTATTGGTTTGAATTTGGACGATTGAAAAAGTCGTTGAGAAAGCAAAAAGGAGGGGGTAAACTCAATATCTCGTGCAAAAGCCGGCTGCATACAGCAGACATAAATTGTGCCGTGGCAACGACCCCTTTTCTTTAGTCCACCCCAAGTTATAAATTACATTATTTCGCGCCACATGGTTCGTATTTTCCTCTCCTATTTTTTTCTTTAAATGACCCGTTACATTTTCTCCAACTAAACGAATGTTAAACCATTAAAATTGTTCATTAACAAACAATATACATAAATTTTATTACACAAAGATATTTATTTTTTTTTTTATTACGCATTTCGAAATAAATTGAATTCCCGCCGTTTTTTAACGTGAAATGGCGGACAATACAGTCAACTCTTGAATTGGCTACGTTTATTTTGGTATTTACCCGTTACAAAGTAGTACTTCAATCTACTGTTACGCCACATGGTTAATGCATATTATTTATGTATGTATGTTTGTGAAACCATGGTTGTGTAGGGTTATCCTGAATGTGAAAGGGGGTTGGTATAATATATGTGGCGTTGGTGCGTAGTATCGTAACATGCGCGGGCACATTCTCACTCGTACGATATTCGTTAAATATCGGGCAACATCGTGCGTTACCGGATGGCCTCGGGCGCCATCAGCTTCTGATAGCAAAACTAAACTTTAAATCTCTCCTTCTCCTCTCTCTCTCCCCCCCACCCCTTCTCCACCGATTGCTACCCGTCATTTTCAATAATTGAAAACAAAATTTTCATTTTGAAATAAATTTTTCATCAATTATTTTGTTGATTAATTATTTTTCACATTATTAAATAATGTAATTATAAATGAATTTTCAGTTTTGTATAGTGTTCCAAATAATTTATTAAATTATTATTATTAATCTATAATTATATTGAACATTCCCAATGTTCATAATGTTTTGCCTATTTAATATTTAATTACAAATTGAATTATTGAATGTAGAAAAAAATATGTATAATTTTTTTTTTTTTTTTTTTTTTTTTTTTTTTTTTTCAAATTAATAATTTATGAATATTACTTTTGATATCGCCATTTTTTTGTCTTAATTTTGCTGCCTCATTTTCCCCTCTTGAATTCACGTAGCCGTTGCCGGCCCTGGGAATGTGCGCTTTGCTTCTGCCTCTCTCGCGTCTTATTGACCCGGACCCGGTTCTGTTTTCTTCTCTCTCTCTCTCTCTCTATATCGCTTCATCTCCCTTCCTCTTCGATTCGCCGCGTTACCTCGAACCACCCGTCTGGCACCTCCTTCGTCGTCGTAGTCTCTCCCACCTTTTCTGCTTTTACGTAGGTCTGGAAAAAGAGCGAGACAGCGCGAGAATCGGCCGTTCTGTGGAATGAACATTTGACTTTATATTCTCGCTCCATTTTTTCCCATACATTTTCCACCGAAAAAAAATTGTCTCTCTGATGATTAATATTTCAATTTGTATGGAAATACAACGTAATTTGTACTTTAACAAAAAAAAAAAAATAATAATAATAATAACCTAATCAATATTTGCTTGTTCAAAAATACTCTACTCCCTAGTATTGAAAAATGTATTTATTATTATTATTATTATTATTATTTATTCAAAACATTGATATGATATTAGAGAAAATATATTTTATATTTTATTTTATAATTACAATTACAATTAATACTCACAAACTATATTAAAAAAAAATTTATCTTATTTATTGAGTGAGACTTTGATTTTTCATCAAAGCTATAATTATCGTTGGCATCAATTATCATGCAAGAATTCGTTATTTGTGAAGAAAAGAGAGGAAAAAAACAAATGTTTCATTGAATCAATCATAAATTATATAATATTTTCCGTTAAACAAAGCTCGAAAGAAAAAAAGGCGGCAAATGTAAACTTTGTCCCGACCGGCAAAACAGTTTCCTATGCAGTTATTGTACTTGGGTGGTGAATCAGGAAGTAATATCTTACCAAAAAATGCAACATTGAAAATTCCATTCTCCGTTTCAGTCTATTTTTTTTTCTTCCCTTCTCTCTCTCTCAATTCTAATGTAATCTACAAGAGAAAAAAAAATATATATATCAACCTAGACACACAAACATTAAGGTCGCTTTCTTTCTTTTTCGTTTTCACGCTATAAAAATCCCTGCCTAAAAGTTGACCTCGGTAGTTTCAAGGGTAGATAGAACCCTACGTTTCCCCTTCCCGCTGTCCTCTTCATCGCCATCATTGTATCTTCTCTCTGTTGCAATCTTCTTTTTATAATAAAAATCTCATTCTCTCTCTCTCTCTCTCTCTTTCTCTTTCTCTTATACTTTTATGCTTGGTACGGTGTATCTCGAAAATACCGGGCGGAAAGAACGTTCTCCCTCCTCTCCTCTCCTCTCGCCTTCAATCCCAACTATCGTCATATAATTCTATCTCACTCTTATACTTGTCGTTTCTTCCAGCGCAACGTTGCAATGTTAAACGCGTCGGTTGTGTCCCGCCATTGCCTGTGTATTCCAACGTTGTGAATATACCATTGGCTGACGCGATCGAACTCTCCTTTGTGAGCGACTAGGTGAAAGCCAACATGGCAACATCGCATACACGATATCCCCTCCGCACGCCGCTTCACTATTGGCTGATGTGCGAGCCCGAGAAAGAGAAGAAATATTGTAATTTGTGCGCGCGCAGTCATTTACTCTCATCTCCTTCTCCTTCAATAAACTTCGTTTCTCTCTCTTTCTCTCTTTATTTCTCTCCCACTTTTTTTTTATATCGTGTCTTCGTTCCCGGGCTATGGGTTCTTTACTCGTAACAAAACTGAGTGTCGACAGAATGATACTCACATTGCATTTCCGTCTCACGAGAGAACTCCAAAAAGTCAATCGACAAAACAAGAGACAAGTAATGGAGAAACCAGAAGTCCAAACGATTATATTCACGTTGATGAAAAAATTTTCATTAAAAAAAATAATAATAATTAAAAATGAATAAATATATATATTTTTTTCCTTTTTTTTTTATTTATTGTATTTTTTTTTTTTTTTTTTTTTTTTTCAATTGGATTAAAAAAAATTAAATAAGAAAAAAAAAATGAATAAAAATATATTATTAAATATTATAAATATGAAATAAAAATAGCAGCGAGTGAGAAAGAAACTAAACGAGTACGTACGAAGGGACAAGGGGGAAGACTTTCCCAAGAGTGAGGTGGGGGACAACACGAAGAGTAGGGAGAGCGAGTGAGAAAGAAAGAAGGGGCGAGCCACCCCCTCCCCGTCCACCACCACCCGCCTGGCCACCGAACGGCCCGAACGAGCGTTGAGCCGTTGAGCGTAGCGTCGAGTAGACCGCATCCCAAAGTGTAACGTACGTAGTGTGTTTCCTCTTTCAAAACGTGTTATTTCTCTCTCGGTTTCGTGTACACCGAGTAATGCCGACTGACGTGCAGTGTGTGCCTCGTGTGGAAGTTTGAAAGAAAAAAATAATAATAATAATAAATAAATTACTACTAAAGAGACGCCGGTGACACGGCGTGTAGTGGATAAAGTAGATGTGAAAGACGCGCTTAGAATTGAAAAAGGACGACAACGACATCAACGACGACGATACGATACGATACGATACGATACGACACGACACGACGGCGACGACAACGACAACGACACGACGACGCGTGAGTGTGTAGTGAGTATATGCTATAGAGAAAAAGAGAGAGTGAGTGAGTGAAAGAAAGAGTGAGAGAGAAAAGAGAATAGCGATAGAATGCGCAAGCGAATTGGAGAATGAAAAAGATAGATAGATCGAGCGAACGAACGATCGAGAAGACTGTGAGTGAGTAAGAGAGTACGAGAACGAGTGAGAAAGAAAATTTGAGAGTGCGTGGAACTTATTCCACCCCCTCCCCTACGCGTCCTCTTCTCCCCTCACACGCTTTCAGACGCGTTCACAAACGGGCGTGCATACAGAGACACCCGGGAGGGTGCGCGCGTGTGGATGTGTCCAGTGGTGTGGCCCAAGTAGCCTTAAGCATCAGTGAGTGAGTGTGGCCATTTTTGTTTTTTTTTTCTTTTTTTTTTTCTTGTTTTCCTCGGAAACGCGTAAGAGGAGGAAATAAAAATAAATTATTTTTTCTTTTTTCTTTCATTCTTATTTTTTTCTCTGTCTTTGATATTACATTCCACAACGTTTTCGTCTATTACACTGTTTTTTTTTTATATTATCTTTGTTGTTGTTATTGGTTATTATTATTATTATTATTATTATTATTATTATTATTATTTTTTTTTTTTTAAATTTTTCATTCCCTCTGTATTTAAATTGATATGTAGTAGGCGTGAAAAGTTGAAAACGTTGTGTAGCTGTCCGAGTGCGAATGTGTAACGTGAGTGTATGTATATTTATGCGCGCGCGCATTTGTGTGTACGTGCAGATGTATGTATGTGTTGGCAATTAACATTTTACCGATAGAAAAAGAAGAAAAAAATAAATAATAAAAGAAAGAAAGAAGAAAAAAAAATCGTGGCGTAGTATATCGGATTTATAAATGATAATTATATTGTTGGTTAAGTAGAAAGAAAGAAGAAGAAGAAGAAGAAGACGACGAAGAAGAAGAAGAGGAGGAAGAGAAGAAAAAAAAGGGAAAAAGGTGGTGAAGAGTGATAGAGAGAAACAATTGGACGCCCGGATTAGCAGAACAGAAACGAGGATTCAACGTGTATATGTATAAACGAAAAAAGGAGGAAAATATTAACAATAAACAGTTGAAATTCAAAAACAAAAAAATAATATATAGTGAGATAAATAAATAAATATAAGGATATAATATAAAAATAAAAAATAAAAAATAAAATAAAATAGTAAAACGCACGGTGTCCAGGGTGATTGGACGGAGAAGAGGACGGAGACGCGCGTGACATGTCGGAACACCACCGCGTCGCCGCCGCGGCGGCCGCCGCTGCTGGTGGCTGGGGAACAGCGAGCCCTGGGAATCGCGAGGACGGCGCCGGTGGTAACGCCTGGTGGCCTGGCATGAATGCTGAACAAGCAGCAGCACAGCAACAACAATTACAACAGCAACAGCAACAAGCACAACAACAGCAAACACTTCATCAACACTTGATGAATCAGCAGGCAGCGGCAGCAGCGCAACAACAATTGAGCCAACATCATCAGGATATTGTAAGGAGCACGGCGGCAGCGACACAGCAGTTGTTCTCATACAAAATGGCCTCCAGCTTCCAAAATCCCGCTACCACTGGCGCACAATCCAGTCCCGTTTCAACGTCATCGCCCGCTGGTACGTGTATGCGAGGTGGATACGAATACAGGATGGGACAACAAACTGGTGCCAGTGGTGGTGGTGGTGGCGGTGGTGGTAATGGTGGTAATGGTGGTAATGGTGGTAGCGGCGGTGGTACAACCGCTCAACAACAAAGTGCACCTCCGTCCGGTGTTCATTGGTGGTATGCTAATAGTGTCATGGAAGCACAGAATAATATTCATCAACAGCACATGCAGGGACAACAACATTTGTCAACACAAACGTCGAATCAAGTTGGCGCGGTATGTCTCCAACCAGATGAAACAAACAAACAAACAAACAAACAAAAAAAAAAAAAAAAAAAATTAACATAAAATTTCCATGAAAATCTACAATTTGGAATTTCCTCATTATTATTTACTTATATAGTCAATTAAATTGCTGTTATGTTAGTAAAATCGAGAAAATATATTTGACTTTTCTCGTACTTCATAATCATGATTCAACACATGCACGTAGTAGTTATTGTAAATATTACCAGTGTTTAGTAGTAGGATATTATATTTTAAATCTACTTATCAATTCACAATTTATTTTTCATACCAATCGCAAGTGAAAAATATTGGATTTTATTTAATATCTGCGATGGGGAAAAATTGATTCATCAATTATTTGTTAATTTTTTTTTTTTTTTTTTTTTTTTTTCATATATATATATATATATCTTTTTTGTTTTTTTGTTTTTTTGTTTTGTTTATAATTTTCATTTTTATTGCGCGTGAAATTTTCTATCGTGTGTTGACATGAAAGTATCAAAAGAAAAAAGATAAACAAAATATATTATATATATATATATTTTTTTTTTCTTTTTTTTTTTTATTCTATTTTTGTATACACTTTAATTCAGTTTAAATGCGTAAATTTTTGTTTTGTAATACGCAATATGAACGGTGTTATTCTCTCCGCTCTTCAGGTTGTGTTCCCATCAAAGTTCGACGTAGCCTCGTGGTTGTGTTCCCTCGCCTCGCTCGACAGCTCACGGGCAAGGTGTACCACAGGGCCCCACCAGATACCGGTTTATTCTCTCTCTCGGGTCAGCCACGCTCCTTTTTATTTTTTTTTTTTTCTCCCTCTCGAAAATTTTACATTGCTTCAGGTATTATCCTGTATCTCTCTCTCTCTCTCTCTTTCTCTTAACCTTTTTGAGTTCATTTTATTTTTATTTTTGTGGCTTCCACTGCTTTTGCTTTCCAATTTTTTAACCAAAAGTTCTGCTGATCCATGAAAAAATATTTCAAAGCAAAAAAAAAAATGGATAAATTAAATAAAATATTGAAAATGACTTTTTTTTTTTTTAAATTAATTTTTTTTCTCATTTTATTTGTAATAAATTGTTCATATTTTCGGAAGTCTCATTACAAAATCATCATAGATTAACGAAAATGTACAAGAAAAAAATATTTATTATTATAATTTAAATATTTTTATACAAATTTATAGTGTGTTGTGTGCACGCATCACTCATTTGTGTGCGTTTGTGTGTGTACATGTGGATTTGTATGTATAAGATTGATAGCCGATGGCAATTAGAAATACGTACGTTTTATTTCTCCACGTGGTCTGGTCAATCGAAGTAACGATTTCATCATACGTGTACATATACACCGAGTAAACAAGAGAATAATCGGCGTCTTTTTACAAATTGAAAAAATATATATATATATATATTAATTAAACTT
Source organism: Dinocampus coccinellae (assembly GCA_963920625.1). Taxonomy (NCBI): domain Eukaryota; kingdom Metazoa; phylum Arthropoda; class Insecta; order Hymenoptera; family Braconidae; genus Dinocampus; species Dinocampus coccinellae. The sequence goes on along the minus strand of OY987184.1, from coordinate 3,608,073 downwards.
CATCTACTCTCCGTTATTTTGAAAGGACAAAAAAAAAAAAAAAAAAGGAGAGAATAAATATTTCAAAAAATAATTTAATTTATTCAAAAAAATTATTTCATTATTCGTGCTCTTTGTCAATTTTTTATTTTCTTATTTATCCTTTTTTTTTTTTTTTTTTAATTTATAAAAAAAAATTTTTTTTGGTCTCACTTTTGGGAACAAAGAAAATTCATAAACATTTTTTGCTGCACTTTCTTCCTGGATGATACAATCCGTTATTCCAGTCGTTTCTATCTCTTTCTCTTTCTCATGCTTTTTCCCCTCTTTACTTTTCTTTCCAACACACACACATACACATACACATACACTCACTAACACAAATATATATATATATATATATATATAATAGTTCCGTGTGCGCCATCGGCGGCCGCTATTGATTCTGGTTAAAGCCGGGTCGTGCCTCGCGCGCAATTCGCTTCGTTGCCCTCCTCTTATTCCTCTTCTACGCGTTGTGCAATATTTTATATAAATTTGTTGGAAAGAGAAAAAATATATAATCAAGTTGGAGATAATAATAATAATATTATAATTATTATTATTATAGTTATAGTTATTTATTTATTTATTATATTTTTTCTGTAAATATTTCATAAAAAATAGTTGAATATCGCACGATATGTCTCTCCCTTTTCTTTATCATCATTTCAATAAAATATATACAAAAATTTATGAATCATTTGATAAGTAAAAATGAGTCACGTATTAATTCGAAACTTTATTATTTACTATTGACAAATTAAATTCATTAATTAACATCGAATATATCGTTGAATTTATAATATTTGAGTATTATTTCATAAATTCTCATGAATAGTAAAACAAAGAAAAAAAATATAAATGTATTTATATATATATATATATATCAATTTCATCATTCGGTGAAAATATCAATAAACATTTTAATTATAAATATAACATTCAAATTTTTAATTTCATTATCGTTTGAACAAATTCATTAAATACTTAACAAATATTTTTGAAATTTTATGATTTTATTGATTTTTTCTTTTTTTTACTAACTATTTTTTTTATTTATTTATTTATTTATTTTTTTCATTTTTTTTTTTCATGCCCATTCTTCGAGGCAATAAACAGCTGATGGATGTGAACATATGTACGCCTTCTGCAATATCTTCATCTCTTAGCAATTTACGTTTTTTTTTTTTTTTTTTGAATACTCATGAAATTACTTGAAAACATTTCTCACAAAAGCCAATTGATTTGTCACTTTTATTTCATTTAACTATTTCTTATTTATTTATTTCTATTACATTATTATATCTATATATTATTATTCAAAACAAAAATAAAAAACAAAAAGTAAAATAAATAAATAAATAATAATAATCCAACAAATTTCTATTCAATTTTATAACTTGAATAAAAATTCTAGTTATCATAAATATATTTGTTGTGATATGCAAATATTATTATTTCATTACAATCATAATTTGCTTAATAATACAATTTGAAAAAAAAATATCAAGAGACACTTGAAGGAAAAAAAAAAAAAAAAAAAAAAACAAAAAAAAAAATTTTTACATTTGATAATGCATTTGTGTTCGTAGCTGAATATAAGTTTTAACTAATTCGAATATTTATATTTTATCTCATTGCAGCATCAGTTACAGCTACCGCAGCAGAATAATCTTCAGCAGAATAACGCGCAAATTAAAAACATGCCGCGTGGAAAGACAACAGATACGAAGCCAAGGGGGCGAATGACTGCTTATGCATTCTTTGTTCAGACATGCCGTCAAGAGCACAAGAAGAAGCATCCAGAGGAGAACATTGTCTTCCAGGAGTTTTCCAGGAAATGCGCCACGAGGTGGAAGGTAGATAATATATTCGTAATATTATTTTAATTATTTATATTTATATATATATATAAATTGAAAATTTTTAAAATAGCACTTTGTCATGAATTATATATTTGGCAAGATATTTTTATAATAATAAGATGAAGAATAAGTAATAGAGACAATTTATATATATGAATGGAATGACAATGAGAAGAAAGAAAATAATAGGGGTGGGCAATGTCTGAAAATGGTATAACGTTCTATGAACAATTTTGTCGTCATAAATCCTGTAGAAAATTTATTCTCAATATTTATGATGATCTTAATTGATGATCCCTTATTCTTCACCTCTCTCTATCTCTGTTTTCTTTTATTTCTGTAGATATCACCTGAATTTCACTTGCCTCTTATCTCATTATACGATAACTGTTGAAATTTTCTTACAACAATAAATTTATAATTGATTCTCAAAAATATCAGTTAAATTTAATTTTACATATTGTATTTACAATGTAAATGATTTATTCATATATATATATATATATTTTTTTTTTCTCAACTATTCTATATATATATATACATGCAAAAAACAAATATATCTCCACCTGTTTTCTAGTTAGACGAGCCAAAAATATCCTCATTTACGCATTCAATGTCAGGCCAAATCGTCTTGTTCTTGAATGGATTTTTTTTCTTTTTTTCTGTGTGTGTTCAATTCTTCTAAACCATCGTAAAAATGAGAAAAAGAAAGTCCGGTGATATATTTGTAAATATTTTTTTTTTTATTATATTTTATATTCTTTTCTCATGGTTTTCGTCGTCGTCGTCGTCGTTATCATCGACGATGGAAGAAGAGAAAGAGGGTTGAAGGCGACCTCACTCGTTGCTTGTCTCTATCGACCAACCCTATACAGAAACCACCGCCCTTTTCGCCCTCTCCCCTATTTCTCCCTCTGCTCGCTCTATATTCCCCTCTCGAATAACGTTCCATCCTCATTTCTCCTCTTTCTCTTTACTGCACCCATTACCAGTCCTCTCTCCCATCTTGATTTTCTACCACCGCTCCTTTTACCCCTTGTCCGCCATAATGAACAAAAAAAAAAATGGCGGAGCGAGAGACAAATGAACACAGTTTTAATGCAAATTCAATAGATATTGACGTGTTCGCCCATTATAACTGAATTCAGAATTAAAAATATTTAAAAACAATATACAATGATAAAATTAAATATATTAAATTTTTCATGATTTTTCATTATTTTAAATATTGGATAAAATCAAATTTATTTAAAAATATAATTTTTATATTTTATAATGAGGTTATGTTATCAATTAATTTTTTTCCATGTGTAGACCATGTCAGATAAGGAAAAAAAACGTTTCCATGAGATGGCTGAAAAAGACAAGAAGAGATACGACGCTGAAATGCAGAATTACACACCGCCGAAAGGTGAGAATATAAAAGGCAGGGGTAAAAAACGTAAACACATTAAAGATCCAAATGCGCCCAAGAGATCACTGTAAGTTGCTTTTTATATTTAAAAAAAATTATGATTTTTATTCGATTTTATTTTTATATTTAATTTTATATTTTAGATCGGCATTCTTTTGGTTCTGCAATGATGAGCGTGGAAAAGTTAAGATGTTAAATCCTGAATATGGCGTTGGTGATATCGCCAAGGAATTGGGAAAAAAATGGTCGGACGCAGATCCAGAAACCAAATCTAAGTACGAGGCTATGGCAGAAAAGGATAAAGCTCGATATGAAAGGGTATGGAATCTATTTTATTTTACATCGTTATTATTTATATATACACTTTTTACAACGACACACGATTGTTCATTGCTCTATTTTGGAGTAATACGTATCTTTTTTTCTTTTTTTAATTTTTTTTTTGTTCATCCCCTGGTAAAAAAAAAACTCATTGTTGATTTTTTTTTTTCGGTTAAATGTGATGAGTGTTGGGCGAAACGGATCATATCGTTTTGGTATGACAATTTTTTCTTTTTCTTTTTGTTTTTCCTCACCACATCAAGAATTTTATTGACTAGTGAATTTCAGATTTATAGTGCGAATTATTAAGCATTAAAATTTTATTTTTATTTTCGCAACTTTTAAAAAGAAATGATATTTTCATTTTCATTTTTTTTTTTTTTTTTTTCCTGTAGTTTTCATACTTCTAGTTTTGATATATATAAATGTATGTGTATATTTTTTTTTCGTTTCATCAAAAGAAAAATAGATAGGAAAAGAAAAAAAAATGTATGTTAAAAAAAAAACGCCATATCACAAATCTAGTCGAAGAAACAATGAGATTAAAAGAAAAAAAAAACATAAAATTCAATCTGTTAGAGTCGTTGAGTTAAAAAGAACAAAATTAAAATTAAAAGAAAAAGAAAAAAGAACAAACAAAAAAAAACACTTATCGCAAGAAGTGTATTTAAAAAAAAAACGCGGAAAAACCTTTTTTAATTGAGGAACATATAACTTTTTTAAAGGAATCGACTGCATACAAGAAGAAAATGGCGGAAGGACCGGGAGAAATTTTATGATCAGAATTTCGATTAATAAGTCACTGAGCAGTGTGTTTGAGAGCGCATATTCACGTTGAAGGATTAAAAAAAAAATACAATACTTTGAGACACGATATATATAAATGACAGATTAAAAGAAAAGAAAAAAAGCAGAAAAAGCAAAGCAAAAAATTTTAACGATAAAGATTAATTATAATTAATATTAATTAATTAATTAATGAAAAAACAAAAAAAAAACCCTTAACGGAGAAAAAGATGAAAGAAAGCAGTAACAACAGCAGCAAAATGAAAACATTATAACATGCAGAAAATTTAAAATAGAACAAATTTAAAATAAATATTAATATTCAAATGCAATTATAATGTTCAATTAGTGATAAATAATTTTGGCTATTTGTTTTTTCTTTTCCATTTTTAAATTAATTTCCATACTTTTTTTTTTTATATATATATATATATATACATCACAAACAAACAAAAAAATATTTGCCGAGCAATTTTCTTTCAATTTTTCTTCGTTAAACTCATCCTCAATTCACAAAACAAACAAATGGCTCCATGGTATTTTTTAATTTAAAGATAGAGAAAAAAAACAAATTACAAGTCGATTAAAAAGTATCATAAAACATTAAACAAAAACAGAAATAGTTGAATTATCATTCTGAGAGAAAAAAAAAAAAAAAAACAAAAAAAAAACAAAAATTAAAAAAAAACAAAAAAAAATTAAAAAAAAAAAAACAAAAAACATTAATAAATTATAGTAATAATAAAATCGAGCGTGTCACAACACACACATGTGCCGAGGCGGTTAATCGTGGAACTATTGACACTTTTCATTAAAGGAAATGACTGCGTACAAAAAGAAAATGATGGACGGGCCGGGAGTGGGAGCGCCTGCAAACGCGATTAAGAACGAGAGTGAGGAGGACGTGGAAGAGGATGATGCTGACGATGATGATGAGTAGCGAGGAGAAAAAGAGAAAAGAGAGAGAGAGAGAGAGCGACTTTAAATTCAGAACAAACAAAATAATAATTAAATAATTAATTAATTAATCGAAAAGGGAAAAAAGTCCAGATAAAAATATAAATATAATTGAAATAAAAAGTCATTTAAGGAAAATTTTTTGCGATTCAAGTGAATAAGCGAGAGTGGGAAAAGTTGAATTAGAAAAAAATGATAATAATTTTTTTTTTTTTTTTTTAAATTTGTTATCCCACTTCACCATAATCAATATGTTGTTTCATGTCACTCCACAATTTATTCATTAAGGAATTTGAATTATTATTAAATAATAAGAATACAAATCGACAAACAAAAACGAAAAAAAAAAAAAAAAAAATGTATAAACTAATTAGAGAATACTAATTTTTCCAATCCTCGCCATTCTCCATAAACACAAAAAAAAAAAAAAAAAAAACGTGAACAAAAATAAATAATTGATGATTACTGGCAAATATATGAAAATTAAAAAGAAAAAAAAAAATAAATAAATAATTAAAGTATAATAAAAAAAAAAAAGGTAAAAAGAAAAACAAAAAAAATATATATATGAAGCAAATGTGACGTGACTCACCTACTGTACATATTATTTACCTTAGAGTGAGCGTACTTACATACATTAACACACGTTCACGTATAAACATATAAATAAATAAAAGATGATAACAAATTGTGTGACTAACCAAAACCGTCATCCTTGTTAATCCTCCCTATTTTTTAATTTTTATTTTATAATTATTATTTTATTATTTATATATACATATATATATATATTTACGTATATATATATATATATAAAATAATTCTCTTTGTACTCTATCTACGTTTGACACATCCACACACATGCAAACACATAATTTTTATTATTATAATTTTTTTTTTTTTCCTCCTTAAATCTCCTACTCATTAATTTGTCTCACACGTGCGCGCGTTTATAATTATTTTAATGTTGAAAAAAAAAAAAATAATAAATAAATAAAAATAAATAAATAAAAAACACATTAAATTTGTATGTTTGCGTGAAAATAATAATGAATTAAGTTGTAATTGAACAGTGAACGTGAGAAAGATTGTGCGTGAAAGAGAGCGAAATAGAATGTGTGTATTTTGTGAGTAAAGTGAATTGATTTGCGTGAACATTTGTATTTCAACATAATTGATAGTAAGAGAAAAATAATAATAAATAATATTAATAATAATAAATAATTATTGAAAAGTAAGATACAAAAAAGATCATCAGTACACGTAAAAAAAAAAAAAAAAAAACAAAAAACAAATCCAAAATAATACAATTGTGTACGATTATCGTTCTCTTTTTCTCATAATTTTTTTCATTATCAAAAAATTATCCTTCTCACCTTCAAAATTTATCTTCGATTCTCCTCATTTCCTTGCTCCATGTTCTTCTTTATTTTCGAAAAAATTTATATTTATTATTTTTACCATTTTGATAATCTCTTGACTGTAAAAAGATGGGAATAATTGAAGAATTATGGTTAAAAGGAGGGGGGGGGGAAGGGGGGGGGGGATCGCAAATATTTTAAATATTTTAAATTTTTACTTCTTATTTCTCTTTGAGGATAAGATTTTAATTGAATAAAAATTTAATTATTATAATTGAAGGACAAACGAATGTGTTCAGTTTATTAATTTTCACTCTATTAATAATTATTCTTTATTTATAATTCTGAAATAAATAAGATGATATTTTTTTTTTTCCTTTTGTTTATTTTTTATTGAGAATAAAACATTATTGAACAGTTTTTGCGTTGATTCGTCTTAATTTGTTTGTTTGTTTTTTTTGTTTTGTTTTTTTTTTTTTTTTTTTGTCATTCACATAGAAGAATATAAGTATAATGTACGTATGTAGCGTTTTTCTGTGTATTGGAGAAAAGGAAGAAAAAAAAAAAAATGATTTTAATATAGAGAGTGGAGGTGAAGGAACTCATTGTGACTGGCCCGATTGTTATACACACCGCCATCATTTAATTTTACTGCAAATGGGTGTTTTTTTTTTTTTTTTTTTTTTTCTCTTTCTGTGATGTATACAAGTGTAATTATCCTTGATGCGAGTTGAAGAAGAAAAATAAAATAAGTTAAAATATAAATGAAAAAAATTGAGAGTTTTTATACCACAAATTGTTCATCCTTTGTTTGCACATACGACGAGGGTAAATTATATATATATATATATATATTTTTTTTTTCGTTCAGAATAAATTCATTTATTTAATCTGTACTATCGAAATAAATGATGAAAAAAAAAAAAAACACAATACGGTTCAGTATTAATTGAATTATATTGACAAATAAATTACATACAATCATTAAAATGCCTGCCAATCATCGTTTTTACAATATGTGGATAAATATTGTGTTATAGTAAATAATTGTCTTCCCCTCTTCTTCTCTCTATTTGACATTCCTCTAAATTTCCTTATCAATTACGTCACGATAATTTTTTTTTTTTTTTTTCTTTAATTTTATTTATCTATTTATTATTATAATTTTTTGTTTTTTCGATATGTGTCGATAAAAAAAAAAATATAATGTGGATATAATTTAGATTGTGCAATAATTTTCTAATAAATTACAGCCATGATAATTGGAGATTTGAAAATTTTGTGTGGAATATCAAACATGACATTATTTTGTTAGTCTTTTATTTATTATACACAATTAAACTGAAAGTGTTTATTACAAAAAAAGAATGGGTAAATAATTTTTTTTTTTTGTTTTTTTTTTTTTTTTTCATCGAGTTGTACCGTGTCCCTTTTATTGCCCCGTCGTTATTGACAAATGAAAAATTCCGATTGTTCAATTGTAAAAGTACACACTTAAAATTATTTATCATTAAATTCGCAACAAAGATATTTGAGAAAATAAAAAACAATTGTATGAATGTGAAAAAATCTGTGAGAACAAGAAAAAATGAAAGTGAAAAGTGACACGGAGGAATTTTAAAAATAACACATATATTCCTATTTCCAATCAATTTTTTGTTTTTTTTTTGTTTTTTTTTTTCTTGTTTATTCATGTGCGAACTGTGGTAAATAATGAGAAGAAAAATAATGAAAGATGAAAAAAATAAAGCAAAGTATGAAAACAAAATGAAATAACTGTAAAATAAATGTGAAATTGTAATATTTTAATACATGATTTGCAGATATGTGCATAATTTTTAAAATGAAAAAGAAATAATTAATAAAACACGTTTGGCTGTTCGATTATAACAGAATGACAATTGCGAAAGGAAAAAAAATGTAAACAAAAAAATATGAAAGGGTTCAAAGACAAAAAAAAAAAAATGTATTAATATAATTGAAAAGATGAACAAATAACAAACAATTAATTGTGAGCAATGATTTATAAAAATCGCCATCATTAAAAATTAATCTATAATAAAGCCTGATTACACGATTAATAAGTGAGAAATAAGAAGAAAAACAAAAAAACAAAATTGATGAAACTTATAATATAAAAATATTTCCTGTGTTATTTTAGGAAATTTATGATAGTTGAAAAGGAAATGTTTGTTTTGTATATCTCTTAGGGATCAAATAAACTTTTCAAAAAAGATGAACAAATATATATATGTATAAATATATTAATTTAATATATATATATTGAATTTTTTTCTGCCAAAAAAAATGACATCCAAGTGAAATAAAATATATAAAGTAAACCTTAAGAGTAAACAAAAAAAAATCATTTTCACTACAGAAGTAAAAAGTAATTCGGGTCCAATTCATATATACATATATATATATAATTATTTCTTTTGCAAAATCGTACACCAGTTTCCCTGATCATAATAAATTATTTCAACTTCAGATCCCGGGAGACTCCTGCATAAATTTCCAAATTCTCCTTCCTCAAAAACATGATAATAACGAAGAAATTCTCCACCTCCACCTTTTACTTTCCATGGAACTAAAATATCATTGTGAATAAAATTCGTGCCGTTTTTGTGTATTGGTAACGTTAAATTATCAAATATTTTTTGATAATGTCCTTCATTAATTTCATTGGCATTGGAATTTTTTGTATTGAATCGAAGGTAAGTGGAATCTTTGCAATTTCGTCTTTGTTCTTTTGCCCAAACGTATACGAGACATTTACCACCGGGTCTAAGTACACGTAATAATTCTAAAAATGCATTATATCGTCTCTCAGATGTTGATAAATGATGTATCACGGCAATACTTATTACTGCATCTACGCAATTGGATCTAAATGGCAATTTAAGACAATCTGATAATAAAACTTCAAGACATTTTTTTTTACAAATTTCCGCTAGTCGAAAACTTCGATCGCATCCAATCTAAAACACACAAATAATATTTTTATTGGAATTCTTTGGAGTATTTGAAGAGTTGATGAAATTTAAAATTGTTGCAAAATTTTCGTATTAATTTTGAAAAAGAATTACCTTAAATATTTCCGGTTGATTTGTCATATATTTTCCATTTCCACATCCTACATCGAGTAAAATTCCACCAGGTTCAATAGTTTCTAAAAATTTTGTTACATTTGGCCACTGTTTATGTCTGGTTTCATCGAAATGGCTTGAAATTTCATCATAAACCTTTGAAAAAAATTCAATTATTTATTAATTACATCAAATAAAATTATTTAGAAACAGAAAAATTCTATTACATCATGAACACAAGAAAGTTCTAATTCAGGTGCCAGCACATTATCAATTAATTTTTCTGTCTTTCTTGAATCGCAGTATTCATAAAATTTACATTCACAATTTCCTCGTCGAACTTTGCGAAATGTGAATGATATTCTTGTTTCCCGTTGATACGTCGTAGCACCATTTTCTGTTTCAATAACATCATAAAGTCTTGGACAAATTCCATGCGTCCATGAATATCTGCATTCACCTGACATAATAAGTAATGATCGTGCAGGAAGACGCACTGATACCTTTGTATCTCCTTTTCGGAAATCCATAATACACGCGGCTCCAAGTGACAATGATAAAATTGGATCTTCAAACACACTGTGAGTATCTATATGCGGTGGAATACCTGGTAATAATAAATATTTTTCATTTATAATTATTCGTCTTTTCGTATATAAATTAATTTTACCTTACCTTGTCCAGGTAAATAATGATTTATTGTTAACTGATCATATCTGTGATTTCCACAACCATTTTTTTCAAATAATTCTTGTAAAAATTCATAATCAATTGGAATTGGAGCAATTGAATTGTTTGGATCGACTTTGTTGCTGCCATAAATAAATTCATAACCAAAATGTTTAACTTTTCTGTGTTTCAACTCAGAAGACACACTACCATCATCTTCCCAATTTATTGTTTTTAATAATTGGGATTCGTCGTCTGGTGTAATGAATTCTTCAATTAATTTTAGTCCTTCTGGCAATTTGGTAGATAAAACTTCATTTTCTATGTTTGGTACTGATTGAGAAAATGCCAAGTAAAGAGGTGAAGCATTGTCGTCAATGCTGCACCCATGAATTTTATTGTATACTTTTTCAGCAGAAATTTTATTATCAAATTTTACAAAGCAATACGATTTTCCTCTTGGCATTATAATTGTATATTTATTCGTAATTTCATTTAAAGTATTTTCTAATATTGTTTTGTTGAATCCAGTTACTAAACCCGCATTGCAAATTACTAAATTTTCAGTTGATTCATCGCAGAATTTGATATCCATATCTCTAATCAGTCTGTGTTGAGCTCTCTTTTGTTTTCTCACACATTTTTTCTTATTCACACAGTTTATATCTGCCATATTCTTTATTCACAATTTTTATAAAATAATTTTCATTTATTCCCATACGAAAATTTATTTTCGTTTAAAATATATCTTTGTCAACATGTCAAGCACAAACTTAACCTCAAAAATCATCCATAGTATTCGCATATTCACATTTTATTTTAAAATTTTTCAAATTTCCCGCTCAAATTATTACCACCAATGTGTGACCTATGAATGACAACGTATTTTGTGAGTGAAAATGAAATTTTAACTGTTGTTAATACAGCAGCCTGTATTATTAATTTGTAATAAATTAGATGTTATGTGTAGGTTTTTTTTACTGCTTGCTGCTTGCATTTTGAATTTTACTAATTTACCAGTCCTTTTGTTTCCACAATACATTTTCAGAAAAAGATGTAGAAGAATTTGAAAAAGTTATAGAATCATTGATGAATTTATTATTGTGATGTTATTATATTTATATATTTACTTTGGTGAGTATCATATTTTCGAATGATTTTGTATTAAAATACAATTATAATTAATTAATTTACAAATTTATTAGTATAATCATGTACGAGAAAAAAGTGAAAAAAAAAAAAAACAAACAAATTTTGTACGTGCTTTTACAATGAATTTTTTCCAGATATAAATTTTATATAAATATAAATATTTGATATGAATGATTGATAATGAATTTTCAACGATGAGAATGGGATAATAATAATGACAATTCACTGCAATGACATTTTTCATTACCATTCATCAAGATACCCATACAAGATGGTTGGAAACATTGAAGTCGTGGAGTTGTGTCGCTTCACTTCCCAGGCACACGAGAGAACGGAGTGAAAGCCCACGTTGATGATAGAGTCAAGCCTGGAGAGTATAGAACGTGGAGAATGTAAAAGAATAAAAGAAGCTGGTGATGGAGGAGATATTTAAGCAAAATAAAATAGAGAGGGAAAGATACTTGGGGGCCCGTCTTATCCAGTCACTGGAAGACGGTCATCAAGGAATGTTAGAGTGTTTAGTGTTTATCCAACCGGCGTGTTGATTTGTCTTGTGTAAAATATCTGTTGTTACCAACGTTTCATTAAACATCGAGACTATTATTAATTATATTCATTCACCGAGAGGACACGTACGTATAAATTTATTATTATTTTTTTATGACAATTCATGTGAGTTGGAATAAAATAATTTTTTTACTTATATTTATATTTGTTATTGTCATAATTTATTAATGTCAATTGAATTTAATTACGTGATAATTTATTGAATAAAAAGTAACGATAGAAAATCATTTTTAATTTCTTATTATCAACAATGGATGAAAATATATATAATTTAATGTGAAGAATTTACATCAATCAATCTTTTCATATATACATATATATATATATAATGAAGGAATTTATAATTTTTATAATTTTTTTATTTTTTCCTCTTCAATTGTATGTAATACCGAATGCAAAATAATTTTTATGAGAAAGTTTGATGAGACAAACATTTGTAGGTCATTCAGTGAAGACTTAAACTGTAAAAGAATAAATAAAATGAGAGTTTGTCGAACGAAAGTAAAACCCAAATACAAACGAGTTTATAATATATTTGATAAAACATTCAAATGTTTCATTGACCCGAGGAGAAAGAAAAAAAAAAAAAAAAAAAAAAAAAATTGTAATCATTTCAATAATTTATTAATTTATTCCGGTTTTTTTTTTGTTTTTTTTTTGTTTTTTTCTTCTCTTCCTCAAGATCATGAGAATACTTTATAAAATATTTCTCTCCTCTATTTCCACACAATATCCATATAATCATGTTATTTTTAATGCATCAGTAACTTCCGGAATTTTTATCTATTTCTCTTTCTTCTTCTTTTTTTTTTTTTTTTTTTTTTAAATTAAATTTCTATGATGCTCATGACATTTTCCCACGAGAATCTCCATCTGAATAGAGAGAATATTTCAATGTGCACTGATGGTACACGATACAATCATCAATTTCACATATACGTAGTTGTATTTGTATATGTATATATTATTTACAGTGAATGTGTATACACGATATGTAATGTAATGTTGGCGAGGTAGATTGGAAAGCCGTGCGAATGAACCACCAAGACTTATGTGTTATGTACATATTTTATGCTTATGTATATATGTGTATATGCCCAGAGAGAAGGTAGTGGAACATCTATGGGAAAGATCGCGCATTTCTGAACTCATACTCGCGTTTAACTTTTTAATTTTCCCTTATAAATTTTCTTTGCAACACAATCCACACGAGACTATTCAATTACGTAGGTGAAGCCCAAAAATAAAAATAAAACATTAAAATTTATTTCCACAATTTTTATCTTCTTCATTATTAATTTAAATAAAAAATATTAATAAATTTTTTTTTTATTTAACTTTTGTATATATTGTAATATATATCAAGAATATAAATGATATTTCTTTAGAGTAATGGAAAAAAAAAAAAAAAAAAAAAAAAAAAAATTGTAAATGATCATTTACAGTTTATATTGAATTGGCGAGATGTGATGAACACATTTCTTCCTCATTCGTAACGCAAATCAAGAATTACAAGTATAAATATAAACACATACACTCATATATATCGATATATACGATGCAAACTTGTAACTTCCGATTTCATCATCATTTTGTTTTGTTTTGTTTTTTTTTTTTTTTTTTCGTTTTTTTAAATTTATCCATTTTATCGTTAATTTATTCAATTAATTCATTAACAAAAAATTTTCCTATCACAATATTAATATTTACATGTAAATATTCATCATAATTTTTACTCTATAATCATGAATATTTTTTTATAAGATGATAAAAAATAAAAATAAATAAATAAATAATAAGAGTAAATTTCTTTAAACTCATTGAATATTCTTCACGAGTATTTTGCACATTACATTATCGCGAATCAAGTGAAAGTATACGACATTATTTAAAATAAACACATATTAATATTTATCTGTAATAATTTTGTTTGAAAGAAAAAAAAAAAAAAAAAAAAAAAAAAATTCTTTCTATTATAATAAAAGGATAAAGACCTTTGGAATTTATTATATATATGTATATCCTATTGATAAAATTAATATCAAAGTGGTCGAGCAACTTTACGATCACGTGAGTCCTTGGACTGGTGAATTTTTTTTTTGTTGGTTAATAATCACATGACGTTAATGGGGAAATAGAAATAAACAGAAAAAAAAAAAAAAAAAAAAAAAAAATACATACATAAATATATATCGTTTGTGGCACGTGTATGTATTACTAGGGCGCACGTTTTACCTTCAATATTGTGGCACGTGACGACAATTGATTAGAAAGTTGAAAAATATGAAAAATAAATAGAGGAAAAAAGAAAAAAAAAAATATATAATAAGAGTTTAAATGAGTAGAATGCAATACGAATTTAGCAATAATCTTTGTAATGGTATTTTATAGTGCGTTCCGGTGTTCTTTCTCAACTTGTGTCCAGTTTACTCTTATTCACTAAAGGAAAACAAAAAAAAAAATAAATAAATAACTAAACTGAATGACCAATGGATCAATCGTTCTTTTTTTTTTTTTTTTTTTTTCGTTGTGATTTTTATTTTATTTCGTTAATACACGTCCAATTAGTCGATTTATTAATTTTTTTATTTTTTTTCAATCGATTATTTTTCAATTCCTACTCCTTAAAGTACACGTTAGAAAAAGAAAAAATAAAAAAAAAAAAAATAATAATAATAATAATAAAGTAAATAAATAAATTAATATAAATAACAGAGGAAATGGAATTACATCATTTTTTTTTTTTTTTTTTTTTTTTTGTTCATTATTTATTTTATTTGCAGGGTGGCATAATTTTATTGGAAATTAAGTCAAGTGAAATAAAGTGAAGAAAAGAGAAAGAGAGAAAATTGGAAAATTTTACGTTATTCAAAATAATTGTTTTCATAACTTGTGTTACGTATTTCAAGTGAAATTTATTCATTTTGAGTTGAAGATAAACATATTGAATAAAATTTACAGTACATAAATACAATATATATAATCTATTATTTATCTACTTATTTATTATTATTTTCACGTTTTTTTTTTTTTGTTTAAATGAAAAAATATTTAATAATAACAATGTATTTGTTCAATTTTATCAGGAGAAATATTTTAAATTTAATTTAATAAAAGAATTTTTCATATTCAAATTATCTCAGAAAAAAATTTTTATTACTTTTTTTTTTTTTTTTTTATTCAAGTATGAAAATTAAAGTAAATATATTCATTCAAAGTAATTTCACATTCATATATATATATATAAAAGAGATACAAATTATGATATCTTGTGTCGCCTGATTCTTCCACATCCTTAACTTTCTAATATAAAATAGACCGCGGTCACGTGCAAAGAGTAAACCAGCACGGAAATTCTCCGCTTTACGCACAACAAAACATAGATAAATATATATATATATATATATATGAAAAAATGAATAAATGAATAAGATATATATATATATATATATATGTGTACGTTAAATGTATTTCATCATTTCAAGGACTGACCCATCACAAAGTGAACTGTCGTATTTTTCAGATTTCTTCCTTCTTCTTCCCACCCACCATTGAAACACATGATTAATAGTATAAAATATAAAATTCATTATCTTATTATCATTTCACGAAATAAAATTTGTAGCGTTTTGTTGAGATTAAGTTAATAAATTTTGAGTGAAAAAACAAAAAAATTTATTAAATAAATAAATACACATAAATATTATTTATATTATTTCAATTAATATCTAGTTTTATTACTGGCAATTAAATCTTGACACAGTGAACAATTTTAACTGTATCATAAAACTAAAAACTTTCTCCTTTACCTTTCATTAAACATCACCAATCGCCAAATGTAAACTCGTATGTGTATACACGTAAGTGTGAAAGAGACAAATAAATTCTCTTGGGGGATTTACTCTCTTATTGCAAATAGAAATAAAATAACAATTAAATAATATCTGAAGATAATAACAAAAATGAAAAATATAATAATAATAAAATAATGAAATTCGACAAATTTAATTGATTAGATAATTATTATTTTATAACTAATAATTATTATTTTTCTAAATAAAAAGTATATATTTATTATCGTACATTTTTTTTTTTTGGTGTGTTTATCAATTGTTTTAATTAATCGCAAATTATTTATTTCAAATTTTATATATATATTTTTTTTTTTTGGTTCATTTAACGAGGTGTTTTATTTTATATAAAATATTTGATGAATTACATTGTGAGCATTTGTTGTGTAATTTTATAAAAATTATCGTTGAGTGAAACTAAATGTACGGAAATATTCACAGGCACTTTGTATTTATTTCATTTGTTATTTCTTCTATTATTATTATTTCTCTACTTTTTTTTTTTTTTCATCATTGTTGTGGATTATTGCGCATGTTACGCTTACTTGTGCCCATCTACTAATTATTTACCAACATTTTTTTTTTTTTTTGTTTATTTATTTATTCATTTATTTATTTTATTTATTTTTTTTTCTTCACGTATTTCATCATTATGTGTATATAGTCACGCATTGTATTTCAAATTTCAATTAATATATATGAAACAAATTGTGAATTATCTATTTCCTTATTGCATTTAATTTTATTTTAATTCGGTGATTTATATAAAATATAAAAAATGTGTCATCGATAATGAAGACATTTATTTTGAAGACGCATTTGAAAAAATTTATCAGTCAATTAACCCTGAAAATAATTTGAAATTTTATTCTTCTCAATTGATTCAGATCAATTGACTACTTATTTATTTTTTTTTTTTTTTTTTTTTTACATCTTTAATTATTATAAAATTATCATCAGTAGAATTATAATTTTCATTTTCATTTATATCATCAATGGAATTTTAATAATAATAAAAAATATTTAGATGGATGAATCATTAATTATAATAATAAATTAACCTTGAAGAAGGATTTAATCGTGAGGAAGTTCCTTCATGAAGGACAATATATAATATGAGTTTGAATTCATTTGTACATATAAATTTACTATTTTATTATTATGACCGTACGAATAAAATCAAATTTTATCAAATATTCCTAAACAAACATCCTGAATGTGATCATTATTAATTCTAGACATTAGAAAACAATTTCAAGTGAATTTATAATATTTAAACGACACGAATAAAATTAAATACAAAATTCACGAAGGATGACGAACTTGTATATTTGATCTTGAAGTAGGAACCAGTTTTTGGCTCATTTGCATTCTTATCCCTCTGTGTATGGAAATTACATTTTATATGTGTATTTTTTTTTTAATCTCCTGCAAAAAAAAAAATAATAATAATAATAAAGTAAATATAAAATAAAAATACAAACAAAATTCTTGGAAATACATAAATTTTACTCACATTACATTTTTTTTTTTTTTTTTTTTTTTTGCTTTTAATCAAATTCATTAGATACATTTTGAGAGACAACTTTTTCTTTCTACTTCCTTAATATTTTTTTTTTTATCATTATTATTAAATATCTTAATTATAATTTTTCATTTGGTTTGAATGAATTTACCTGTGAATAGATTTAAAAAAAAATTTTAACTTTAACTTTTTTTTTATTTTTTATTTATGAATTAAACATGAAAAGCAATTTTTTTCAAACGACAATTTTAAATCTTCTCACAAATTTACACGAGTATAAGTGAATTAGATAAGAAAAAAAAAAAAAAAAAAAAAAAAAAACAGTATAAATAAATTGAAATATTTGATAATTTTGTATGTTAGTTAAGAAAATCTAATGTTTACCACAGCAAATAGTGAAAAATTACAGAGGAAAAATTAGAAATCGAACAAATTGTGTTCTACTACCGGGAGTGCTTTCCATCTGTCTTGTTTGCTATAAGGAAAAAAAAAAAAGTTATATTATTAAAATTCATTATGAATAAAAAGTAGAGCATATGAGTAAATTTACCTGGATAATTGTTATAAATTCGTTCTATTAAACAATTTATACTTGAGAAATTGAAACATACAAAATATTATATTATTTCAATTCACAAAATTTAATAATAAATTATCATTTAATTCATCCATAATGCAAAAGTGAAATACGTAAAATAATTTAAAATATTTATAGATTAACTTTCCAATTTACAGATTTTTAATAAATAAATTAAGATAAATATAAAATTTTAATATTTATATTTAAATAATATCTAGAATGAGTTTTTTTTTTTTTTTTTTTTTTCTTTTCCTATTAAAATCTATTGTTATATTTTGTTTAACAAACGTTACTGGAATCAAAAAGATGAAGAAAAAAATATGAATAATTACATTGAAAAATATTCAATACTCAATAAATTCATCATTTTGAGATCTATTCAATGATTGAATGTGTATAACATATGTGAGATATGATGTATATAAACGAATAGTTCAAGAACGTGAGGTCAAATAAAATATATAAATGATTAATAACTATAATAATAATAATAATAATAATAATAATAATAATAATAATAATAATATGACCATGTCAATAATTCCAAAAGGATATTACTTATTGTTATAATGTATAGAGTGAGAGTAGAACATAGTGATACTGTGAGTAATATTATTATTGCGCCTTAGGGCCACTCCTTTGCGGTTTTGTATTCGTATTTACATATGTACTTAATAACCAACGCGTTCAATGATCCTTGAATAATTCTTTCCTGTCAAATATGTCAATAACGAATCAATATTAACTATTATGTCATTTCGCCATAGGACATTTGACCTGCATTCATCATTCAAATAACTTATATATCCATTAATGATCAAGTAGATAAACAAAAAAAAAAAATTTCTGACCCATTTCATTACATACACACTTTTTTTGTTTTATGTTAAAATGAGGTTATGTTATTTAATTAATTTGAATAATATTTTTAGATTTATTTATGAAAATTAACATGTATAAAATATTGCAAGTGAGAAAAATGAAATTTAATTTTATTTGAAAATGGATTATCTGAATGTGAGTTGTTAGGTTAAAACTGTTGCAATATATATTGTAAGATATAATACCCATAGCGGTGAAAGGCTCAATGAATACTCACTACATTCGCATATTTTCACTCTTAAAAAACCAATACTAACATATATAAATATTTAACTTATATTAATACATATATATATATTTATTTATTTATTTTTATTACATCATACGTATTAATTTTGCTTTGTAATTTTTTTTATTACAACTATATTCATCACTATTGGTTTCCATTCTTATTTCTTTAGTTGTTTTTTTTTCTTCTTTGTATTCAATTTATTGCTTTATTTATAATATACGTATGATGATCAAATTAAAAATAAAGTTGAGATTGGTATAGCAAAAAGAAGAAAAAAAAAAAAGTATATATATATGCACAAAATGATAAATATAATTCTGCAATTCTCACGGTGTTCACGGTCAACTTGTTTGTTATAATAATAATTGCAGTTTGTATCTTGAATAAAATTCAAATACACTCACACATATTTATACATGTCATTTGTTATAAATGAGTAAAATAATAATATTATATGTGATCGTCAATTATATTATGTTTTCATATAAATGACAAATCTATACTATCATTAATTATTATTCTTTTATATTATTGTAATTTTTTTCTTCTTCTTATTTGTTGCAGGATTCAAGGATTAAATTTTTCAAGACAGACGATGAAATCAAATTGATACATCGCCATGACACAAAAATATTTTTTTATCATTTTATCCGCTTGTGGTAAGATGAAATAAATTTATTATCTTTACATTTTTACGTTGCAACGATATCAAATTAATTATTTAATAGCTGTAATTGAAGCGCGGGCGTGTCTATGACATTATAAAATACCTGATCTTTCCCACACATCAAATAATAAAAATGCCCGTATAATATATATAAATGTCTTGCACGATTAAATAGTCAACGAATAATTATTAATATGATTGATTTCCTCATAAGTTTAGATATGAAATCGCTTTTTTATCATTTTTTTCTCTCCCCCCCCCCCCCCCCCCCCTCTCTTTTTCATTATATTTATCATCAAATTTTTCTTATAAAATGAAATAATCCAAAGAAAATTAAAAAAAAAAAAAAAAGGAACAACCATGGAAATAAATCAAATTTATTTATTTTCTTTTTTTTTTTTTTTTTTTCAAAAATTCAAACTTATTGACAGGAAAAAAATATTGTTCATGAGACTCGATATACTCGTACATGAACACATATGTATGTGTGGATATTTTGCCTTCAGGTTCCATTCTCTATTCTTGCACTATTTGTAATATAAAAAATACTTATATTGATTATAATGATTTTTTTTCTTTTTTTTTTCTCCTATTTATAAAATGGCGATTCAAGTCCTATATAGTCGTTTTGACCCAGTTTATTTTTGTTTTATTGCACACTTAGACGTGTTTTAATGTTTGCAAGTGAATAAAAGGAAAAAAAAAAAAAAAAAAAAAAACGATCATTGCTTTATTACAGTGGCCAGTAGTTTATCACAGGTTTACAACGTCAATAGTGGTAGCAGTAATAGCAACAGTAATAACAATGTTGTTGAAACGATGGAATCACCATCACAAGTTGACGTGATCAAGAATGACTTCATCACCCAAACTGTCTATGGTTTTCTGGATTTTACCACAACCATTGGAAATACCGTGATGGTTTTTAGTCCACAAAGTGCGCCTGCTGGTAAAGAATTTATAATTTAAAAATAAAAACAAGTTTTCCAATTATATTATCATTAGATAATTTCATTAATTTTTATATATACTAATGAGATAACAGATATATATATATATTTAGAAATACATACGACGTAGTTTGAATTGAAAAAAAAATATTTTCTCAATTTATTCGAGGTTAGAGTACGACGTGTATAAGTGCTCGTCATCTTTTTATTAAAACCCCAATTTATTTGTAAAATCAATTGATAATACAAAGTTTATTGATGATTCAATGAGAGAAAGAGACCCTGACACATTTGGTAATCATTTTTTCGCTTCACACCTTCATTTTATCCTATGAAATATGTAATAGCACCCCACTCATTTTCTTCTATATTTTGTTTTTTTTTCTCATTTCTTTTTGTTTGTTCACGATATTACAATTCATTTGATTCATCGTGTGATGAGCCAGCAAAATCAAACGTAACCTTTAACCCTTCGAAGGACGTGGGACTAAAGAATATTTCAGACAACAAAATATTTAAATATAATTTTAAATACTTTGAGTATATTATAATATCACTGTGTATTTACATACAAATAATTTTAAATTTATATAGACGGTGAAAAGGAAAAAAAAATTACTACAACAACGCCATCGATTCAAACAAAACCGCCTATAATTTTGAAAAAAAATTTGGACATACAACCAAGTAAAACTCACAAAAACAATGCACCAACTGAAACAAAGAAGTCGGGAAAAAATGTAAAAATAGTTGTGAATTCAGTTGTACAACAGAAGAACGAACCTCCAAAGACTCAGGTAAAATAACTCTCAACTTCTAATAATTTATAAACATAGAAAATTTAAAAAAAAAACAATAACAACAACAAATTCTTCAAATTTAATTTCTCATGATAATGATAATGATGATGATTCTGATCATTTTTCCATTCCCTATATATATATATACATATATTTTTTCCTTCTTCCCACCGATCATGAATTCCACACTGCGCAACTGCGACCGCGAGTCATCTCATAAATTCTCCTTCAACAATTACCAACAAGCAAAACATCACTTTATTCATTACGTAATATTATCCTTTTACGTAAATTATTTATTACATATTATACTATAATAATAGAAAAATAATTGAAATCAAATATAAAATGATATTAGATTGTGATACACAATTTTCATAATTTTTTTAAATTTCATTATTATTATTATTATTATTATTATTATCACTATTATTTTCATTCTCAGTCAACGAAAAGTTCAATTTTATCAACGGTAATTCAAATAACCGCCAACGGAGAGACAGCAGTGAAGAATAACTTGGCTGAACCAGAATATGATTATTTATCGAAACAACCAACTGAGGTTATTGACGAGACATACAAGGTATTGCGATGAAAGAGATTTTTATCTTTCCATACACGTTCTATTGGCTTTTTTTTTTTCTTTTTTTTGTTCTTTTATTATTATATATCTTTTTACCGTTCATCCATATTATCATTCAAGTCATTTATTTCAGTATGTGACACACATTGAATTTATTTCACCAGCTCAGCCGACTGTATTGTTCATTTATATAAATTTGTAACGAAAAATTCTTTTGTGTAATTGAGAAACTATTATGAAGAGTGAAACAAAGTTCCAACAAATTACATATTATTCACAAGGTCAACGAGTAAAGTTGGATCATCAAAACTCTGTGTAAAACCATAAAAACTAGAATAATCTTTTTAATTGTCGTGAGGATCTATGGGAAAATAGAGAACAAATGCACTATCATTATAGACTATTTATACATATATATATATATATAAAGCCTTTATTTTAAAACCTTTCGCTTTTCAATGCCATTGTGGCAGATTCTTAGGGGCTACACGCGAGAAAATGAAAAATAATAAATTATAGAACCAGTTAGTTGAAGAAAACAGATCGAAATCTTATGTCATTTTTATTTTCACTTTCATAAATTTTTTCTCACTATTGTTATTCATCTCAACTTTCATCATTCTTATTTTACATTAATCCAAATTATAATAATAATAATTATTATTTTTAA
The DNA here is from genome assembly GCA_963920625.1 of Dinocampus coccinellae. Classification (NCBI taxonomy): domain Eukaryota; kingdom Metazoa; phylum Arthropoda; class Insecta; order Hymenoptera; family Braconidae; genus Dinocampus; species Dinocampus coccinellae. The sequence goes on along the minus strand of OY987184.1, from coordinate 3,585,131 downwards.
TGTATTTTATATTGTACTTGTAGTTGATAAATCTAAAGCCATCATCAAAAGTATTAGCAAAACCCCGACCATCACCGAAAAAAGATAAAGAAAATCCAACGGGTCTTGTTACTAAATTAGGTGGAAGTATTGTAAAAGATGGATTAACAACTGTGCATGAAACTTCAGTTATTGGAACGTATATAAATGGAAAATATGCTCAAGTCCTGCAGAGTTCATCGCACATACTCAAACCCGGTACATCAGCAATAGTTGAGGGAAAAATTCGCCCGACAAATGCACAGAGAATTTTGAAAACTATCGGACCACAGCATGGAAAATTAAAACCACAATTGGAGCCAACACCCACTAATTTGCAGCACGGCGAATCTTCATTGCCACTTGAAGTTCTTTTTAGTGCTTCCACCGGTACATTATTATAAACTTTATATTTATTTATTTATTTATTTATTTATTTTTGACAGAATTTTTTTTTTTTTTTTTTTTTTTTTTTTTTTTCATTTTAAACAGAAAAGTTTTAATTGAAATTTTGTTTTTTTTATTTATAAAGGTACAAGTGTTAAAACAACTCGGCGACATCCTCCTTCAAATCTGAGTATTCGCCCAAAATATAGAAATAAAATTTCTGAAGACACGGAAAATTATGAAACAACTCAATCGACACAAACAACTCAGCAGCAATCGAAGAGTTTTACAAAAAATAAATCATCAACATCTAGACCAAGTTATAAGTTAGTATATTTAATCTACTAAACAGGAAAATAAATAAATAAATAAATATTTTTATCAATTGCTTTTGTTGGTTTTGATAATAAAATTGAAACTATAGGAATCGTCTACATACAACAACAACTACAGAAGTCCCAGTTCGTCGACGCAATGGATTCCGTCCAAATAATTCTCAACACTCGACTGCACCATCAAAATCAATTCGACCAAAAAATGATCAAACATCCCCGGTACCTGTTCCTAAATTAAAACTTCCCCGTACGCAAGGCCGTTGGTCATATAAAACATCACCAAAGCCACGTATTGCAATCAGGAAACAGATTGATGATGATGAACGTGTATCAACGTCTGAGAGTCCAATTACAAATGAGCCGACAATAATAACAGTAGCGGAAGACAAAATTCAGTTATCTTCGCCATCATCGTTATCCTCGCAGAAAAAAATACAGGAAGTTGCTGCCTTCCCAGATGATGAATTAGATCCAAGTGAAACAGAAGAGGTATCATCTACCAGTGTTCAAAGTGATCAAGCTGAATCAATATTTCCGGTGGAAACAATAAACGTTGAAATTTCCACGGCGTCAGATCAAAATGACGTTTACTATGAAATTGCAACTATCAAGTCACCCTACGCCTTTCAGGTAAATTATTTCTTCTACGTAAGTAAGAAAACTTTCACTTTCTCCATATACACACACACACACACACACACATACACTCTTTTGAATCATGAGATATCAACGCATTTTTTTGTTTTGTTTTTTGTCTATCAGTTTAATTATTATAATAGAGTTATATTAAATATTGAAAAAAAAAAAAAACCATTTTTCAATAATATTTATTACAAATTATATTGATTCATAAATAATCATTTAATAATTTTGACGATATTTTTTTGTTTATATTTTAGATTACGTAATATTATCATGTTCGAGTAATTACTCTCATTTATACGCGCTATCTATCCATGAAAAATGTTGAAAAGTATATAATATAATATATATAGTGTTAATGATTATTTAATTGATGGTATTTTCACAGGTTGGAAGTGGAAGAAATACACGTTATATTACGGTGACATCAACGATGAAAAAGACATTTGCAACGACCGAGCCATCAACTACAATCACACCAACAGAACCATTAACTGAAAATATTCTGGCAAATACTGCCGCTGTTTATGAGTCATCATTGCCATTAGATTCATCTGTGGCAACATTACCAGCAATTACACTTGAATCTGGACAAGCAACACCACCACTAGAAACACTCACGGAAACATTTTCCACAACACAAACATTACTCAAAACTTATTTATTGCCAGTTGTAGTGAATGGAAACACGACAAAACATACATTAGTACAAACATATAATGTTGCACGTATGGTAACTGCAACAAAGACATTACCACCATCAGAAATTTATCAATTTATACCCTCGAAAACATTAAATGAATTTAATTCAAAATTGGATGAGGCTGGAAGTGAATTGCACCTTGAATTGGATTTTGGTGATGATGATCGTGATGATGAGGATATACCAAAACGAATTGTTGTACCAAATTCTGATAATGATTCAGATTTAGATGTGTTTAGATCATCATCACAAAAGACGAGCAGTGGAAAATTGGAGCCATCAACAGCCGCGCCAGTTGTAACTGAACCACAAATTACACCTGAACAAGCACAACAACTCGCACTATTTAAATACTTTGGTCAAGCTCCACCACCACAACCACAGGTGATTTCAACCTCGCGGCCTGTGATTGTTTTGGAGACAGTTTATGAGTCACATATTATTCCTATAATTAGTTATGGAAATACAGTGTACTCAACAGTTTCCAGACCAGTCGCTACCGTTCCACGCACTTCATATCAATATGGAACATCAACTCTATCACCAATTGTTCCACCACAGGTACCGCAGCTGCCGATTTATCCACAACCACAACAGCCACAATTTAAAATTACAACTGCCCCAATTGTCTCACAAACAGTAACAACTGTTTATGATTCGAGAATATTAAAATTGACATTTGGGGCTAAAACAGCGTATACAACATTGTTTTCAAGCAAAGTTGTACCAACTGATATTACCACTTATATTACAACAACCGTTGCTGTACAACCAACTGTTGCTGCATTTCCTGGATTCTATCCACCTCCCGTTGGCTATCCACCATATGGATTCGTTGGTTAAACATATTCAAATATAAAGCTAAAAAAATAAGTCTGATAAGAAAACTTTAATGCATCATTGTACTTATATCTTAAACTATTTTTATTCACTTTTTTTTTCATTTTTTTTTTTTTTGTTTTGTTTATTATTATCTTTATTACCGTTCACAATCGCGTTTATATATACTAATTTGAATTAATGTACGGATTTATATATATGCATTTTTGAAAGTTTCACCACGAGATGCCAGTTTTTAAGAAAAAAAAAAAAAAAAAAAAAAAATTAACAGACATATAGAATAAAATTCCAAGAGGTGTTTTATCATTGTAAATAAATTATTCTATCTATATATTACAATTTATCAATCTTTATGTATATTTAGAAATTTTTGTAAATAAAACGTTATAAAAATATTAAAAATTATTATTATTATTATTATTATTATTATTATTATATTGTTCATTTAAAAATGAATGATAATACGATGAAAATAAGAGATATAATGGAATATAATAATTTTGGATTACTGTGAAATAATACAATGAATAATTACGTTTCATTCATTTCATTTCAGATTTTTTTTTGTTCATGGTAAAAAATACACAGGAATGAGATTAATCTAGAATAGAATGTGAACAATAATAATGACCTCCATTTAGATATTCCTTAATGACCTCGGCTCATTTACACCTTCGCTGGTGTTTTTGTTCTTGACTTTTCTTTCAATGCACTCATTGTGCAATGCAATACTGAAATAAACTTTCTTGTGAATCTAATCTATTTTTTTTTTTTTTACAGGTTTCATCTCTAATTTGTATTTATATATTCAATCAGAATTTTTTATTATTCAATTGTTTTATCGAATTTACAAAAATACTAATTCGAAATTAATATATATCATTTATTTTGTGAATTTTTTTTTGTCATTATCTGATGAAATGATGAAAATTTGTATGATTTATAAAAAAAAATCAAATTATATATATATATATATATATTTTTTTTTTCTCTTAATAAATTATATAGATTAATGATGATGTCGTTCTCTTTTCTATTATTTTGGCTTGCTATTACTTCAACAATTTTTTTCTGTTCAAATTTGAGATTGAAGAAGAAAAAAAAAAAATTTTAATTTTTAGTCGATCCAATTTTAAAAATCCCATTATTCAGTTCTTTTTTCGTTGCTTGAATTGCAATGAGAGAAAGAACAGCTTGAATAACCTGAAAAAAATATTAAAAATATTAATAAAATATCAATCATACAAATATACTTAAATATAATAATGATTGATCTCATTATTCCTTTTTTTTTTTTATTATTATATTTTTTCTCAATTTATCACACTGTGCAAATACATTTGACTTGAATTATTGCAAACAAAAGTGAAAGGAATACGATGCGCCCTTTATTTCGATTGGTTGATCATCGAATAGTTCACAACTCGGATACTCTCAAATCTAAGAAAATTTTCTCAACAAACTGCGTTACATATTCTCTACCGATAATTGCAAAAGAAAAAAAAAAATAAATAAATAAATAAAATAAAATAAAATAAAGAAAAATATAATAAATTATTATGTAATTTCTCACGTGTAACATGCACAAAGATAGAGATAAGCCAGCGAGCCATCCTGTTCGTCCTTCGAGATACCATGAGAGTTCATCAACGCAACCATAAAAATAGGCGTTTCCGGTAACGCTATCTCGACATTCAGATGGCAATGGTTTAAGAAGATCCAAATAATCCATTGGACCATTTGCTCCACAGCAACCAATCTGTTAATAATTTAATTAAATATTTAAATTTTTATTAAAAACCTATACACACACGCAAACAGACAGACATATCGGCAGAATTAAAAATAATTGAAAATAATAAAAAAGAATAAAAAAGAATAAATACAAAAAAAAAAAAAAAAAACTTACGCCTTCTTGGATCATTTTCAAAATTTGTGCAGCTTTTTCGTGTTGTGAATTAATAATGAGTGATGTCATTGATCTATGAATTATAGGTTGAATTTGACTGTCATATGTGGAATAATCAAGAAGAACTGCTGATCCTGCAAGACCGAGAATAAAACATAATGCCTGAAGTCCTATATTCTGTTACAAATAAATAATAATTATGAAAAAATAAAATAAAATATTATTATATTATTTGAATTACAATATATATTTATATTACAATTAAATTTTTATTTTATTATTTATATAAAAATTATTTTATAATAACTCACAATGTATAAAAGTATTGCATTTTCCATTAATGCAGCAGCAGAACCAAAAAATGCAATGGCCATTACAAATATCGATGTGACAATTAGAACATAAATTCCAATGTAAAAATCTTGAATATCAAGATATTCAACCCACTCTTGAAATCCTGGTTCAACTCTTATCCAAATTGCCAATCCAAACATTGCACCACCCAAGATCTCAATTAATATAAACAGTTTGTTAATTAAAAAATATATCAATTTAATTATTATACAATTTTTCAATGATTCATTGTTCAAATATATATTACTCACCCATAAAATGGCGTTCAAAATGAATATTGTAAAATTAACACCTTGAATTTGTCTCGCTAGTTTTACAGCTGCATCACCTCTTGTCAATACCATTTTTGTGATTATATCAAATATAATATTTCTCTTTTAATTGAAAAAATTCACAAAAACTATTGATAATTATTATACACTGATATTATTTATTGCTACTATATATATATATATATATATATATTTTTTTTTTTTCTTTAGATTCACGGATAAAATTATTTTTATTCAATGTTTTTAGAAGCAGTGAGACACAGACAGGTGTTACTTGTTACGAGTGTAACTGAGCTTTTGCTACGACTTTATCTCTGACAAGCTACAGATAAGTGAATAAACACGCTCTAGATATGATATGGATATGCTCATGGAACTCTATTACGTATATTCCAGTTTCTTTTTCTTCAGTATTTCACAGCTATCTATGATTCATATTCGTATACTTTTTTTTTTTTAAATCAAAAATTCGACATTTATCATACACAATAATACAATTATATTTGCATTACTTTTTTATTAATTAAACTTAATCTAGACTTTTGAATTCCTTGAATTATTTAAGAATATTATTATCAACTATAGTATATATTAAGGGGGGGGAGAGGGGTAAGGTTAATTCGTACAAAAAAAGGCATGTTTTCTTGAATTTTTTGTGACGAAACCGTTAAAATCTTTTTAATTAAAACCAATGGTACATTAAAGTATGACACTCGAAGAATATTGTATGTAATTTTCATGAAGAAATATTGAAAAATACGGCAATGGCAGCAATTATTCGGACGTGTCTCGGAAAAAAGTAGAATTGCGGTGTCTCTCATAACTTGGTGCTGGATCATCTGAAATCAAAAAATCGGAGTTCATTCGTTAGATAATCGTTTTCTCCAAATAACGCCGGAAGGATTTTTTGAAATTTCAATTTTTCAATTTTTTAGAACAATTTGACGGGAAAAATGCGATTTTCGCGAAAAAAAATCGGCTAATTTGTTATTGTAAAATAAAAATTATCAACAAATTTGAAAAAAACTCTCCGGCATTACCTCGTGAATTTTATACAAAAAATAGTACTCGAAATTTCAAAAGGATCGGTCGCTTTTTTTTGAAATTATGAAAGGCACCGACTTTGAAAACGTGAGTTGTGGGGAAAACGCTTTAAAGTTTTGAACACAAAAAAATCTGGTATAAAACGTTCATAAGCGAATTTTATCGGCTTACCTCATACTGAATCATCAATGCCAGGTCCATGAAGGATGTCGCTATCATCCACGATGTCTAAAGCACCTTTTTGCTCTTGTCTACGACGAATCCTGCTTTCGTTCGTTTGTTTTTCAGCTTCCTGTTCTGCTCGGCTTATACGTATAGAGTCAGTTGATCGCGCCCAGTCATGAGCGCTTGATCCACTACTGATTCCCATGTCTTACATGAAGGTTAGTAAAGCAAAAGAACCTTCATTGGAGACACTGGCTGCCACATAAGCTGCAATTTCAACGATGACAGAAGTTCTACTCAAGGTTCCACTCAGTCAAATCCAAGGCCTTCCTTCTTAGTCGAATGAAAATTCACTTTTCCATCACATTTCACACACTTCACTAGCGTAGCAATTGTTGAAAAGACTAATTAACTAATGAAAAATCAATTATCCTATAATATTTTTCAAGATCCTCCGTAACTTGATCTTCAACGGTCACTTTTATTTTTTTAGCTGACGCGCTACTTTTCGTTTTTACGTTTTTGCGGAGGTATAATTTTTCTAGGTCGATATAATCTACAGCTTATTTATTCCCCCCCCTTAACATGAATTAATGAATTATAAGTAGAAATAACTTTAATTTTATTTACATAATTTTGTTTTTTTATATTTTTATATTTATTTATGAAAAATACCCACAACAATTATTAAAATATAAAAAACTTATATTTTTATAATTAGACATACGATAGAATCGTCAGTAGACTTTGAACTCTAATATCAGTCAAAAATAGATGGTGATACTATCTAAACTTTAAACTTCTATTGCACTATAAATGGATATGTCATAATGTTATCTCGTTATATTTTGTGTTTTTCTCACAATTACTTTTTCAAATATAACAAAACATCATCAACATCATCGGAAGAACCTAAAATAATTGGTGATCTTTGATGAATTTTTTCAGGAACTATATCCAATATATCAATATTTCCATTCGATGATTTTCCACCAGCTTCATTGATTATATAAGCCATAGGAATACATTCATAAAGAAGACGAAGCTGAGAATATAAAAAAAAAATAAAAAAAAAAAAAACAGAGGATCAATTATATTTTAACACTTGGATTATTATTATTGAGTAATGAATGAAAAATCAAAAACAAAAATCGTATATACTTTGCCATTGGGATTAGTTGTAGTTGCAGGATATAAAAAGATACCACCATATTTGATGGTTCTGTGAACATCAGCTACCATTGATCCAACATATCGTGCACCATATGGTTTACCATTTGCAGGATATTTTTTTGAATGAATATATTTTTTAATTTCTGGATCCCATACACTTTCATACCCCTCATTTATGCTATTTGCAAATGAAATAAATATAAATAATATTGATAATTGATATTAATTATCATATAAATTACCTATAAATTTTGCCTCGATTTGGTATACGCATATTTTTTTCAGTCAAAATAAATTCACCAATTGCTGGATCATACATAAATCCATTAACACCATGACCTATAGACAAAACTATCATTGTTGCGGATCCATATAATGCATAGCCGGCAGCCACTAAATTTCGTCCACTCTGTAGTACATCTTTTAATTGTGGCTTTGATATACCATCGGGAAGTCTGTATATCCCAAAAATAGAACCAACCGACACCAAACAATCAATGTTTGATGAACCGTCTAGTGGATCAAAGCATACAATATACTTTCCTTGTTTTTCCGTTGTAACTTCAATAACAGTTTCATTCTCTTCACTTACAAGTAAACATGTACAGTAAGATGATGTTAGCATATTGATAAAAAGTTCATTGCTAAGAACATCTAATTTTTTTACTTCTTCTCCTTGAACATTAACATTTCCAGCGATTCCATACCTAATAAATCCAAATATTTATTTCATATTAATACACGATTATTAAATATTAATAAATATCTACTTACATTTTGGCAATACCAGCTTTTCGTACAGCTGAACTAACAGCTTTAACTGCTGTTTGTATTGAATTTAATAATTGAGTCAAATCTCCAGTTGCAGATGGAAATTTTCGTTGTTCCGCAAGAACAAAACGCGTCAATGTCATAGAATCAGAATCAAAAGATTCGTGTGATGACATTTTTTTTTCTTTTTTGTTTTGTTTTGTTTATAAAAACAAAATAATTTCAAATAATAATCAATCAATCAATTATGAATATATAATTATAATGTATCAAATTATTTATATAACACTTTATACTATTCAAAACAAAAAAAAATGCAGTATCAAAAATTTGATGATTATTCAAATACACAAAGATTTTATTTATTTGAAAACAAGTTATAAATTTTTATTTATAAATTCATCAACAAGATAACGTTGTTGAACGTGTCACAAAGTAAATTCAAATATAACTGTGTCCACTGTTAGTTGACTTTCGAGTGAGCTTAGATCCTAGATATACGTAGTGTTGAGCAACACACAAAGTATATATATATATATATGTGTGTACGTGTACATCTATTATGATGGTGGGAGCTGATGCAATACCAATGTTGGATAACAAACACCAGATGTTACAAATACATTATGTATGTATAAACCCCATAATATAATACCAATACTTTTTCCTCCATTTTTCAATTTATTATCTTGAATAATCTCAGTAGATTTATAAATAAATTAAATTATTTAATATCTTAAAATATAATCAACATTGTCAACTTGCACTGATTTATATGAAAAAAATTTTTAAATAATTATTCGTATTAGTTTAAAAAAATTTTTTCTTTCTTTATCAAGATATTTTTATTAACAATTGTTCATTGATTATTGTTATTGGATTCAAAAAAAAAATTCCCACAAAAATTAACTAGAGAATTGTTTATTTATTATTATTATTAGTTTTTTTTTTTTCATAGTCCCCAGTATATTGGAGAAATTTGACACCTAGAGAGGCCGCAGAACGTCTAGTGAACGCAGTAGGGTCTTCTCATTAATCGAGTTGTGATACACAAACAAGTGTGTAAAGTGGCACTATATAGGACAAAAAAGTGTATGTGTATATATATATATATATTTATGTATATGTATGTATGTTACAAAAGTACAACGAGAATAAGGAAAGAATTGAGATGAGTGGGGAGCGTCTGAATACGGTAACTCAATGGGACAACGAGTAAACGTGCGCCGTTGATGATGTGGAAGCTGAGTTTTGATAGAGCAGTTTATATACGTGATATTCACTTATTACTTTAATTATTATTTATATTTGAGAAATTATTGGGGTTTTTTTTTCTTTTTTTCCTTCTCTCATCATTATTGTCTTTTAATCTTTCACATATATACTTTATTTGAAGTTTGTTTATTAATATATTTTTATTTGAAAATTGAAGTGATATTTGAATTTAAAAAAAAAAAAAAAATGATTAAATATTATTGTGTGTGTCTGTTGGTTATTGTTTCTACAGTTCAAGCTATTCCCAAGCCTGAAGATGATAATACGAATCGTGTGATTAGCAAGGTTTGTTTAAATAAATTATTTATTTAAATTCTAACCTAAAATTTAAGGATATTAATATTATAGATATGAATAATATTTAATATTTTTATAGGATTTGAGTAGTCAAGATCATTTTATACAGTCTCATCACAATCCTGAATATGATCATGAAGCATTTTTAGGCGAAGAGGCAAAGACTTTTGATCAATTAACGCCTGAGGAGAGTATGAAACGACTTGGATTGATTGTTGATAAAATTGACAAAGACCAAGATGGATTTATTACACAAGAAGAATTGAAAGATTGGATTAAATATACACAACAGAGATATATAAGAAATGATGTGGAACGTCAATGGCAGTCATATGATTCAAAGGATACCGGAACGATTCATTGGAATACATATAAAAATATGGTTTATGGTTTTATGGAAGAGAAAGATTATGCCAGTGATACACAAGATAGTGATGATAATTTTTCTTATGCTGTAATGTTAAAACGAGATCGTAGACGATGGTCAGCAGCTGATGAGGATGCCGATGATGCACTGACAAAAGATGAATTTACTGCTTTTCTTCATCCTGAAGATACTGAACGAATGAAAGATGTTGTTGTATTAGAAACCATGGAAGATATTGACAAAGATGGTGATGGAAAAATTTCGTTAATTGAATATATCGGTAAAAATAAATTTATTCATAAATATTTACGATAAAGAGGAAAAAATAAAAGATGTATAATTATTATATTTGTAGGTGATATGTATCGAAGTGATGATAATGAAGAGGAAGAACCTGAATGGGTGAAAAATGAGCGTGAACAATTTTCAACTTTTCGTGATAAAGATGGAGATGGTTATATGAATCCAGAGGAAGTGAAAAGTTGGATAATACCTGAAGATTTTGATCACGCTGAAGCTGAAGCGCGACATCTTATTTATGAAGCTGATGCGGATACAGATAAAAAATTAACTAAAGAAGAAATTTTAGATAAATATGATTTGTTTGTGGGTTCACAAGCGACTGATTTTGGCGAGGCATTAGCAAGGCATGATGAATTTTAATTTTTTCATATTTAATTTTTGTTATTTACACACTTGTCATGACAATGAAAAAGTATAAAATAATAATTAAGACTCATTATTTAGCTTTACTATATCTCCTAACTATTTAGTAGTTTATTTTGAAATAAAAAAAAAACTCTACACTTCGACATGGAAATATATTATTGATATGTTTTCAAAGTTGTCATTGACTTATTAACAATTAATGTGAATATTATTAAATATATATGTACTGTGAATTAAAAATATCACTGGTATTATTCAATATTAGTCATTGTATTTGTATTTTATTGTATTGAAAAATGAATTAGGAAGAGGATTATATTTTCGCAATATTCAATAAATTTGAATATTTTAATATTCAAAAACCAAGACAAAAGTATTTTACTTATTGGTAAAAGACTGTTTTTATTTCTGTTTTATTTTAAACCCGAAGGTAATGATTAAAATATAATCGATAATAACTGATAAGATTATCATGTAGTCACGAGAGAAAAAAAAAGAAAAAATATATAACAAAAGTACCATGATAAAAACTAGTTTAAACAATATTATCAAGTAATCATGAAGGTGGTACTCTTTATTGTTGCAGTATTTAACATTTTTCAAATTATTTTAGGTATCAAAATATATTTTTTTGTTCATCTACAATAAAAAAATATTTATGTATATATTATTTGTTTGTAAAGGCGAAAGTAATTCTGATGATCATCGATATTGTTTCCAATTTACGTGGTTGGGTCAAAAATATGATGAAAATTCGAATAATATCAAAGTTAATTGTTCAATTCCAACACCGTGCGTTGAGCCCTTCGTTGTTACAGGTACGCATTTATATTTTTTATATTTTTTCACTTGTATTTCATATAAATTGTAATTTTATTGTAGATGATTCAACAAGTCCAAATGTCACACACATGTGGTACGTCCAATATGCAGATAAACGATCAGAAATATCATGTCCATTAATATCTGGATATGTGTGTATTAAATATAGCTATAGTTTTAATAATGCCGTATTAAATACTACATATTTTTGTGGAAAAATGATTGAGGACAAAACATCAGCAATTAATTCTGGATGTTATAAGCAAAAAGTTATTTTTGTTTATTATATATTTTTCCGTTAATTCTTCATATTAATTACTTAATTCATCTATATATATTTATTTTTTTTTAATCCTGCAGGTTGATGGTTATATAATTGAAGTATGTGCTTGTCAATCAAATGGTGGTCACATACCATGCAATAGCACTTCGAAAATTCATCAATCATTTCTTCAAATAATTATGAGTGTTGTTGTAATTTTGATTTCACAACAAATAATTCGATTGATTTAATAAAATTTTTCGATGAATAATTCGTTCATTTTTGTTTATTAATTATTTCAATTGTTTTTTTTTTTCAATTTATTTATTTTTTTTTTTTTTTTGCATATATTTAGGATTTCTTTTTACTCTTTATGAAGATATAAATCAGCGTTCTGGAGATTTTAAAAATTTAGTAGTTTTAATTTTTGCCGCAAAATATTAAACAAAAAAAAGTAAGAGGCTCAATCAATTTCCTTCAAAAATAAAAAAATAAAATCGGCCATTTCCACAAATCTGGCTCCCCCTTTGAGATTATACGATGAGACGTGGAACTAATAAAATTTAAAAATTGTGATGTTTGTCGATCGGTCTTTATCGTCTACGGCTAGAAATACAAAACGCACTTATTAGTAATAAAGTATTTTGAATTACCATATAATACGATATTCACAATTTCTAACCTGTACAATTTAATTCATTTTTCAGAATAATTATGGAATTTGAAGTTTGAATTGCAATTGAATGAAAACGAAAGTCATTTAATATGTTGAGAGTAACGATTGGTGTTAGTTCAAATATAACCAAAAACTTGTCATCAAGTGAATGGATTGGAATCAATTCAACATTTTCCCAAATAATTCGATGGAAAAGAAAACCAATTTGGTTACCACCAGCAAAATCAAAGCTTTTCCGAATACCTGAACGCAACAAATTGTCAAAAGAAGAAGACGTTGAAATTTTACGACTTTACAATAATTATAGAACTTATCGCAAAACAATAAAGTTAGTTTGATTTTTTTATTTAAACTATTTTATATTTCATTAATTTAATACAAAAAAAAAATAATAATAATAATAAATTTATATTGGATTCAGGAAACACCTAATGAAAATTGTTGCATCTAATCAAGTTCAATATGACGAAGAAGTTGTTGTAAAAGCTGAAGAGGATGATTACAATCGTTGTCTTGAAATAAATGAGCAATGGAACAATGAAGTAAAAGAAATTCGTAAAAAACGTTTAGAAAAGGAGAAATCTGAAAGAACACGAAAGATATTACAGAAGATCGCTGTTCAGGACAATTATAATCGGCAGCGATTAGAGCAGATTAAAAATGAAGTTGAACGAACGAAAATAGAAGCAAAAACATTCATTACATCAGATAATATTGATCAAGCTATTGATGAAGCTTTGGCAAATATCGTGAATTATAATGCAGCAATTGACACTGAAGGAAATAAATATGGGGAAGAGTATGTTTTAGAGAAACAAAGAGTACAGGGAAATATTCAGCAATAAAATGTAAATAATCATTGAATTTTGAATACAAAATACCATTAAACACATTTGTTTGTTTGTTTATTAATGATCATGTTTTATTTAAAAAATTAATTGAAAATAAAAATACGTAATGTATTAATTCATGATGTAGTATATTTACTAAAAAATAAAATTATTAATCATTTATGTATTATTATTATTTTTTTTTCAAAAAATTGCCAAATCAAATGGATATTTCAACTATTCAAACTTTTTTTTTTTTTTTCTCAAGTAAATTAAATAATTGGTAAAAAAAGGTTCAGAGGAATTTCTATTATATTTATCAAACATCTTTGGCATAGACGTATGTGGTGATTTTTCATATGCACTCTTTCTCATGCGTTTTCACTGAATTTATATGTATATTTTTTTTCTTATGAAACATTTAATTATAATTAAATGATGTTTATTAATAAAATTGTTAAAATTAAGTCTTTAAATCTCAAAAATGAATGAAAGATTATTACATATTAAACTAATGTTTTAATTGAATTATAATGGAAAGTAATATGAATTGTATAATAACGGAGATCTTTAATTGAATGGCAAATAGATAATAAACAATAAAAAAAATAAAATAAAAAAAAAAGTCAGTAATAATCTGTATATGGTATTTTTTTAATGGTGTTTGTTTGTATATATTTTTGTATATGCATTTGTTTATTGCATTTATATTTTTTAATTAAAAATTATTATGTATGATTATTTTCATCATATGAAAAATGTTATCTAAAAACATAATAATCATTTTGTATTATTTCAACTTACACTGATAATAAACGACATGTGAGTTTTATAATGTAACAATGTAAAACAATTTTTATATATAAAAAGTATTGTAATAATAAAATTGAGTATACGTAAATCCCATGTTTCTATTGCACTGCAGTTATTTCAATTCTAAATGGTTATGACAATAATTTCTTTGTTTATTTGTTTTTTTTTTTTTTTTTTTTTTTTTTTTTGTTTATATATATGTGATTCATTATATCAATGAAATAAGTGAAGATAAAATAATTTTATATAATATATTCAGTTATGTATGGGTATTCAACTACTCGCACGATTTTTGGCGTTAACTGTATTTCATATAATGAAAATGTGTTGCGTCTCATAATTATTTTTGTTTTTTTTTGTTTTTTTTTTTCCTTTTTTTCTCTCACTCTCTCTTAACTACATGAAAATCCATAATGTGCGCGTGCGTTCCTTATAATTATTGAAACTTCAATTTCATTTACCGCAAACATTCATTTATTTAATTAAAAGCAGAAATGAAATCTCCATTTTTCTTTTATCTTATTTTATAGATCGTAGGCGTTACAAATTGTAATTTATTATTATTATTATTATTATTATTATTATTATTATTAGTGCTATTTGTTTCGTGCACTTTACAATCAGTGACTCCTAACACAATACAATTGTGTCACATGCATACACATCTTTATTTTCTCTTCTTTAATTATCATTCACAATATAATAATTTTTTTTTTTTTTGCTATTTTTTTTGTTATAATTCACGCGGCTATGTATAAAGTTGCGCCATGTTTTTTTTTTCACCAATGAAAATATAACTATTATTCGTACAAAACATTTTTTTTAATTATATTATTTTTTTAACGTGCACATTTTGTATTTGAATTATTTATTTCGTTTTTCATTTCTATTTGTTATTTGTTTATTTTTAATGTATTTTTTTTTTTTATGAGCGAGAGTCTATTTATTTATTATTATTATTTTTTCATATTATATTTTATTTATCAATGAATATTATTCTCAATTTTTTTTTTTTACAGTCTGTCGTTTATTTATATGAAAGAGATGGCACATGCGTTGCATTTTTTTCATATTCGATTGTTTATCATTATAATTTAATTGTTGGTTATCTTATTTTTATCTTTTTTTTTTTTTTCATCATTCGTCATTTGCCCAAACTTTTTGCTCAATTATATCAATTTAATTGTAATTATAATTACTGTTTTATTTACGAAAATAAAAAGAAAAAACGGAAAATAACAAAAATTCCTATAAACCATAAAAAAAAATTATAATAATAGTAGGAATAAAATTAAATGAGTACTTCAAAAAAAAAAAAAATACTTTTAATAACTCGACAAAACCACTTTTGTGCATTAAATTAAAATTTTTATAATAATTGTAATAGTAGCAAAATTGATTGAAAAATTTATGAAATAGCTGAAAATTTTTATCAAGTTACACACTATAAAAAGCTATAGTATGTATTTTTCAATATAATAAAAAGTTATTGATTGCAATCCATCAAAATAACATCAATTTTTTTTTTTTTTTTTTTTTTTTTTTTTCAAATAAAAAAAAGATAAAACAAGCAATAATAACTATTATCACGCATTCAGATACACTCTCGCCAGTAACGTACTAAATGTACATACGTCATTTTTTGTTTTGTTTTGTTTTACTATCGCAAACAAAAAAAAAAAAAATTACTAAAACTATGACCTAACAGTTTACTGTATAACTGATATATTATATTGTTATTTGAGTAATCCAAATTTCTGAATTGTGGTCAGTACATTTTATCAATCATTCTCTCTTTCCTTACCTTCTCTCTATCAAAATTCACTCTTCAATTAATAATATTATTGATTATTACTAGACAAATATTATTATCAAGTATAAGAATATTTTTGTTGCTACTACAATAATATAAAGATTGTTGTTGAATAAACAGTGAATATAATTATTTAACAATATATACTAGGCAATCAAATTGACTGAGGTTGAAAGATCGAGGCGGAATCAAAGAAAACGAGAAAAAAAAAAAGAAAAAAATTAATAATAAAACATCTAAATATTATTGTTTTTTTTTTCTTTTCAATTATCTCTAATAAAAATTAAAGAAAAAAAATATATATCAAGTACAGCATATGAAAGATAAAAGATTAATCTTATGCAAATGGTAACACACTGCCACCATTTATTCTTTGACTCCAGCTCAATCAATATCCGAACCACGACTAATAATCAAATAAAAATCTTAATAAACGGATGCTGTAAAATTGTAGAAAAAAAAAAAAAAAATCTATATATATGGTGATTGCAAAACCAATAGAATTATTTTAATATAATAAAAATGAAAAAGTGGCAATTATATTTCTCACTCTTTGCTTATTTCTCTTTTTTTTTTTTTTTTCTGCTTTTTTATATATATTTTTTTGGTTGCAAATAATATACGTACGCTAAGAAAAAAAAGAAAAAAAAAAAAAAAAGATTGAAACGTTGCACTCTTTGGGATCTTTTCAAATCTATCGAGATCCTAAAATGATTTACACACAACTCTCATTTATCGAGATGTTAACAAATTAAAAAAAAAAAAAAAAACATCGTGTCAATAGAGTCAAAAATATTGAGCGTAAAGAACTCTACAATAAATTTATTTTTGTAATATTATTCATGTGTAATAAAACTGTTTCCTAAATCTTTAAATTTTTTATTTTAATTTTGGAAAGTCCGTTCATCTCATTTACACTAACATGATTAAAACAAAACAAAACAAAACAAATAATAATAATAATAATAATTTGAAATATTTTTCATTTTTTCCATAATTATTCCGAACATTTTTTTTTGTTTTTTTTTTTTTTTTCGTTTTTCCTCAATTGTTCATGTTGTGCTTTCTTTTCTTTTAATTTTTAAATCCATTTATTCAAAAGATTGCATTTGGCCGCCTAATAAAATATAAATTCTCACCATTAGAATTTGTTTTTTTTTTTTTTTTATAATTTTATCTTAAAAATAATTTTGCGCGGGAAAAAATAAACACTCTTTTATGACACGCCATTAATTTTCTTTCTCTTTTACAATTTTTTTTCGTGTGTATTTCTTATACCTATTTATTATTTATTTATTTATTATTATTATTTTATTAATTTTTTTTTTTTTTCATTTACGCTTCCTTCACACATTTATTTTCTTTCGAACTCTCTTTCTCTTCATTTTCTTTCATTTTCACCTGATAGGCAATAATTTCTTTGTACGTTTTTCTGAGAGCAAGGCCATGGGACGCCTACCATTATTTTTTTGTTTCTTCTACTCGTAAAAGTTTCTTTTTTTTTTTTTTTTTCTCATTTTTTTTTTCTCTTTGTGTAACTTATTACATAGTTATATCACGTGTAAAATTATAGAAATTTATCGATTTCTAAAACGAGAAACATTGAATCAACTTCAAAAATTGTTATATTATTATTCAATACCACGCGGTCCATCGATTGGCATTGTATGAAGAACTTCATCAAGAAGTTGAAGAGCACGATGAAGATGAACCTTTGAATTGAAAGAAAATAATAATAAAATAACGGAAGAATAATAGTTTGAAATATTATTTTCCATTTAAAATAATTATAAATCTAATTCAAAAGAGAAACAAAAAAAAAAAAAAAAAGATTTTCTTCAACTTACTTCTATCCAACAGGGCGTTTCTTTTATACTTTGCCGTGGATAATCTGGACCCCAACCCTTGACAAAACTGAGACGTAGAATGCACAATCTACGTAAGTCATCTACGCCAATACCAGCTGCTGCACTCAAGCCTAAATAAAAATTATTTACAGTAAAATAATAGACATTAATATCTTTGGTTTATATACAAGTAAAAAGATATAACGCGAAATGGCAAAAACTATGTAAACTTGACAAAAAAATTACAAAATTATTTTATTATTGCAGATTACTTAAAAAAAAAAAATTATAATTAATTTTCTAAAATTTCTATTATCGTTCGATAAAATTATAATAATAAATGATTCAAACTAACTTTTTGTAATAGGTTGGCCGTGCGTAAGATGTCCAGCAACAGCAGCAGCTTGTGCCGCGGCTGCGGCTTGTGCAGTTGCGGCTTGGCCTCTCATTTGTTTATGACATTGTCGCAAATCAAATACTTTGATATAAGCCGATGGATAAATTTTGTGAACAGCATCTCCTGGTGCCCGACCCGCTTCTCTATCGAGATAATATGATTGAACAAAAACACTGTGTTCACTTTGGCATCGTAACCAGACATCACCCTCACCTCGAAGATCAAGAACAACGCCTTTACCTAAATATTAAAAATAAAAATTATTTTGCGTCAATAAATTTTAGTTTTAATTGTTAAAAAGTAATTTACAAAGTAATAAAAAAATTTGAAAAAAAAAAAAAATAATAAATAAATAAATAAAACACATCACCTATATGTAATCGTGCACGTTCACTCTGTTCAGTTCGATGTACATTACTCAATGCACCGAGGCAAAATCTATTTCCACCACTTGGATCAACATAACCATCAACAGTGACAGTTGGACATGTGCTACTAACTTTGAACGTTTCACCAACTTGTGTATCAAGCTCAAAATAACCAACAGAACACCAATATTCAGGTGCTGGTTGTGTTGATAATAAACCACCTATACTTCCACCAACATCATTTCCGTGGCCACCCCCTAAAACAACAAAACAATTTAAATACCAACACTACTATTCCCATAAATGATATTAACTTATTCAATATTTTTTTAATCTCATTACAGTAAGAAGTAGCGTGTAAATGTCGATGATCTGGTGGTTGCATACTCTGTGTATATGTTAATGTATTAGCTCCGGTCCATTGTGGTGCACCGGTATTATATGGATTCGTAACTGTTGCTACGGCAAAACCATTTTGATGATGTAGATGGACTGGTGATACTGGTGAGCTTTGCGTTCCTCTTGCTTCAATCATTAAATAGGTCAATAAATTAATTATACAATTATGATGATGATACAAAATTATTTATATTGTTTCGTTCATATCACATCTTTTAGAAATATTACCTAATGATGCTGTTAATGGATCCACAGGTGGTTGGGGTTGATTATGATCCTGCGGTGGTGTATTAGTGCCATAAAATTGATCCGCTGATTGTCCTTGAGTAGGAGTTAAAATTTGTCCACCACCATTGCCGCCCGCAGCATTAATTGACTGCTGCTGTACTGCCACTGGATGTCCAATTTGATGAACACCAGCTGAGAAAATTGTATTCGATTAAAATAATAATAATAAATCATGAAGAAAATATAAACGAATTTCATTTCAAATAATTTAAATTTACCCATGACATTTTTTTTTTTCAAACCCATGTGTTGATATATGCATGTGAAAAAGCAAAGTAGAGAAATGAAGAGAGTATAAGAGGAAGGAAAAAAATATGGAAAAAAAAAATAATAATAATAATCAAGAAATAAATAAATGAATAAATAATAATAATAAGTAATTGATAACAATATCAATTTATCATTGAAATAATAAATAGGATGAAAAAATTATCTATTTAATTTTTTTTTAATTGAACATTATAATTTTGTTTTTTGGTGGATTTTTTTTTCGGTCAAAATAAAATACGTACGATGTTGCATATTTCGTGCGGCGTTGATGTGATGAGGTGTAGGTATCCATGTCTGTCTTTGACAATTATTATCCTCCAGTTTGGTATGTTGATTAACACCACCATTACCTGTTCCGCCCCCGCCAAACATACCTTCACCACTGGCTGTGTAAAATAATTGTCCGCAGAAGAAAGAAAAAAAAAAAAAAAAAAAAAAAATACAGACACCGCATAACATAAAATAAATAACTAAATATAACTGAAATGAAAATTGAAAAAAAAAAAAATAATAAATAAAAAATAAATAAAAAAAAAAAAAAATAGAAAAATGAATGAAGCCAATACAGAATAACGAAAAACTCTAAATTAATAATTCAAACAGTAAAACACAGGAAAAAAAAAACAAAAAAAAAATAATACTAATGAAGAAATTGAATTAGAAGGAAAAAAAAACTACAAGACTCTTTTTTTGTTTACTTGAAAAAAAAAAAACAAAAAAACAAAAAAACAAAAAAACAAACAAAAACTACAACTACTAAAATTATATTTATGTTAAAATAAAAAAATGAATCAAATAAACAATTGATAACATTTAATTCACCTTGATTTGGTGGTGTGAGCCCAGGTATAAATTGTTGTTGGGTTGTTTGTGAATTATTGGCAGATGATTGTTGCGTTGGTGGATGATGCTGTATTGTTTGATTAATTTCACCATCAACATCCATACCCGAGCCAACAACAACACCAGAGGATGCAGGATTGGGAACACCACTACTACTTCCAACACCACCTGCATTTCCACTGCCACCACCAACAGTATATTCATCTTTAACTAAGCGTCCGCCAGGTCCAACACCAACGCCCGATTGCAATGTCAATCCTGATAAATCTGTAAAAAATGGATCTGTGTTGGGGGAAACGAATTCCACCATACACCGAAAAAAAAGAAAAAAAAAAAGAAAAAAAAATAGAAAATAAAAAAAAAAATAAGCACCAGCACTACGATTCAAGACACAAAATTTGTAAAAGCTTGAAATACAAATTTTCATTCTCTTTTTTATTTGCACATTTGGATTAGAATAAAAAAAAATTAACAATAATAGCAGCAATAGCAACAGTCAGAATAATGACAATGGGTCAAATGTTTATTTCTCAATTTTTTTTTTTTTTTTTTTTTTTTTTAATACTTGAATATATTTCATAAAATCAAATCATGAAAAAATAAAAATAGAATAAAATAAAAAATAATAGGACATACCTATTCCAGGTGAAACAACTCTTTCATAGTGATATGGATTGACACAAACTGAATCACACTTGAGATCAAATGCGAATTGACAATATTTCACGTGTTTCAATTCGTTTTTATGTAAATCAGGCCACCGCCATATTCTTGCATAGATAACATGAGGAAAACCTTTTCTACCAGCAACTTGTAAACGTCCATCCAATGTCCTTTGTATTGTAACACATTTACTTGGGTGTGCACCATTCGTTGTTATGGCAGTTATTAAACTATCAAGTTCATCTCTTTTCTCCTAAATAATTAAATGAAATTATTATTATTTTTTTTCCTCAAGTCAAGAGTTCATATTGAATTAAATACATAATGAAAAATATCGTAGGTAAATAGAATTACGACTTAATATTAAGATGATTTAATGCAGTTTTCTTCTGCGTTTTTGATATATACATTGAAATACTTTTATATTTTAATAATAAATGGTAAAAGTGAGGTTAGATATATGAAAATATATATTGAATGATAAATGAAATATTGAGGTTACCTTGAGCTTTTTAACTAGAGATTCAATGGCACGTTTGCTAAATCCTTCGCTCTCACCACCCTGACGATGACACATGAGTGAGTGTACAATACTCAAACATGCATCAGCGCTGGTTGGTGCTGATGGAGTTATACCAGTCATTTCTCTCACTAAAATAATTATATCATATACAGTTTTTATCACCAAGCCCAATACTAATATAACCAGAAAAAAAATAAAAATAGAAATAAAAATAAAAATAAATAAATAAAATATATTTTATCTATTGTCTTACATTCAGAATTTGGTTGCATTGGGGGCGAGGGATACAAATGACCTCCCCCGCCCGCAAGTCCAACCATCTCCGTGAAAGCCGTGGCGGCGGCAGTTGTTTCGTCTTTCCTCGTAGACGACTCGTTTTGACTTTACTGCGAGTCTTCAGCCAACAATTTATCTTATGATTTACCATCTAGTGTTGGTGTCTTACAAGGCTCCATGTATCCACGCTTTAACACATCACAAATATGCACACATATAGACATATATATATATATATGTATATACAAGTAGATATTCGTACTTTATCTGTGGAGGTCAACCACTTTATTGTAATTTTCACTGGAATTTAATTAAATTATTTAAAATTATTGTTACATTTAGCTATTCACAGTGATATTTTTAATGCTTCGATGCCCGATAATATTTGTCAGAATGTCAAAACCAAGCATACACGTTATCTCTAGTTTATTTCATTCTACACTCGCACGCATACTCACAAATATAAACACACACGAGTGAGTAATCGCATATTTTGCTCTTTGTTAATGCATCAAGTTAACGATATAACAATAATAATCCAACACACAAACACGATAGTTACGATAATGATTGTTGCAATTTTTTTATTTGAGAATTGGACAGTGATTTGTGTTTGTTACAATTTTCATGGAAAAACAAAGCCGAACTGCAAAAAATTTCAGTCTTACATATGAACTGAAGTTAGTTGTACATAATCCTAATCGCATTTTGCAATAAACTTGCGGAATGAAGTTTATCGTGAACATGGCATGTAGACAATAGGCGCCATACTTCAGATGATTCATTAGTACCCGCGCTACAAAATAAAATGTGGCGGGTGTATTCAAATATCTAGATTTTCAAGGTATGTTTTCATATTCATGCTCAACTCAAGCACCAGCATAAAAACGTAACTTTATGATTGTATTCATTAACGCTTATTCAACCTACAATAATGAAAATTAGAACAATTACGAATATATTTTAATTTTAATTTGATTTATAATTTATAAGATCAAATAAATTTAATATTTTTTTTATTTCTTTACAAATTGATTTATACAAAATTTTTCAATATAGCATTGTGAAAATTGATAGGTCCTTGGATTGATAAGGATTTATTTGTCACTTCCTTCACATAATCCTCAAATTTCCCACTGTAATATTCATGTTCACGAGCATTTATAAATTTTCCTGTTGATTTTTTCGGAATTGGAACAGCAGGTTTAAATACAACACCTGTTGGATTGTACTCATTATATAAATCTTCAGCTGATAATTTTGAAATTTCTGGTGGCAAAGAACCTTCCCCACTGGTCGGTACGCCAATAGCAATATTGCGTGCCATTTTTTGTACAACAGAGTGATAATGCCGCTGTAAAGCAGTCAATTCCCACAGGGCAGTACAATGTGCATTGCAATATTCTGGCTCCTCTAATTCGGGTTGATAAAATCCATCGCCAGCATTGCCATCAGTGTCCAAAAGAATATCAGCAGATTTACACAATTGAAACATTGATTTGACAATACCAAGTAGACCAAGTGCACCATGATGTTGCACTTGAAGTGCTAGTGTTGTTATTCTTTTAATATATGCTACCATACGATTTTGTGATAATTTTTTACGTCGGTTTATCAATACTTGAACAAGACATTTCACAACAATTTCACAATCTTCTTGAGTTTTACCCATATGGACATTCAGTAGAATTTTATATAAATGAACATAAAATCTGGAATAAATACAAAAAATATTGGATATTAACTATGAATTTTTTTTAAAAATTTAAAATTTGTTATTTAAATTATATATATATGCAGTTAGCTTTACTTGTATGGATCAATGTTTAATGCTGATCCTTGACCAGAAAGAATTGTGAATACAGTTTGAATACAAAGTAATTGTTCTCTCTGTGCCAAATTTCCATTTTCCATTAATCCATTTATAACATTCACAAGATCTTGATAGAATTCCAAATTAATACAATGAGCAAATCTGCAATGTAAACAATGAAGAGAAATAATTAAATTATAAAATTTTCATATTTAAAATGGACGAAATTCATCATATTTTTGTAATAAAACAATATTATCTTACTTCGCCAATCCTTCCAAACAGCACGATAAAACTTTACTGTTTGGTGTTTGTTTTAATATCCTGAAGTAAATGGTAAAAACAATACTAGTAATTTCCGTTAATAATTTTTGTTTCTTCTCTTTATTTTCTTCTGCTTTAGTTTCCAACATTTCTTTTTCAATCGCCTCTAATTTTTTACTCTTCTTACGTTCACGTTTACTTAATGCAAGTACACGTTGTTTATGACTCATAAGTTTTTTTTGTTTACTTTCCTCTTCACGTTCTTTATCCAAATTAATATCTTTAATTCTTAAGGATAATAAAACTGACAACATTTCACTATGTACTGAATGTCCACGATTTTTTATATAGTGATTTAATTTACGTACAATTGTTAATGATAATTCACCACGTTTGTCATCTTTGAATATTTGTGAAAAACATTCGGCTATTGTTTTACGAACACTTAAACGTTTATTGTCCAGTAATGGAATGAGAAAATTTGCAATATTTGGTGAAAAATTAAAATATGGATTTGTTACTAATAAATCACACATTGAAGTCACTGCTAATTCTCCAAGTGCCAATAACGGTTCGGGTATTATTCGCGTGTCACCTTTCTTCTTTCGCAATCTACTTGCCATTTTTTCCAATTTTTGCAAATAAATTTTGTAATATTTCAACAATGAAGTTTCATAATTTTGCAATTGTAATGTATCTTTTTTGAATCTAACACCTTCTTGTTTTGTTGGATTCAAGTGATACGATGGCAATAAATCTTTAAATATTTCTAATAATGATGCCGTTGCCAATTTTCTTACAGTTATATAAACTTCCGGATTATTTTCATCCATTAAATCTAATAAAACCTTAAAATTATTTACTTTAATTTCAGGATTTTCCAGAAGGCTACTGGCCAAAATACCAATTTTAAATTTTTTCGATCTCAAAACTTCTTCTCTACATGCTAAAAGTTCAACATTCGAAATTTGCTCAATTTCTCTTATTTCTTCCTTTTCAAATTCTGCTATTGCTTCAGTATCACTATCTAATTCTTCATCATTATTTTCATTAACGTTTTTATTATTTTCTTTATCATCGTCATCTCTTTCTTTTTCTTCTTCATCTTCCATCTCTTCCTCAATAACTCTTTTTTCAATAATTCCTTCTTTAGTTTTAACTGGCAAGAGTAATCGTAATTTTTTTACACCTCCATCTTCAGTCAGTTTATCAATTGCTTCTTCATACTTATCTTCAACAGCTAATTGTTCAAATTTTCTTTTACCTCGTCTGGGTTTCGATGCATTATTTTCATCTAACCTAATTTTTTTTAATAAATTATAAGATTTATTTGATATAGCTGATTGCAAAAAAGCCAAATCATCTTTTTCCACCATTGCCATCAAATCTTCCCCTTGATCACTCTCTTCTTCCACAATTTCTTCTTTTCGCTGAACATGTTGCTTTACAATCTGCTTTTTGGGCTTATGTCTATGAAGTTTAAGTTTTCCTTGTTTTGTTAGTTTTGTTCGCTTCTGGTTATTTCTCTTTACCGCGCTAATTTTTGTTTGCTTTTTTTTCTGCATAATAAAATAAAAATATTTAATTTTATAAAATCGAAAGAATATAATTTAAAAAAAAACGAAATGTATAAGAGTTAAGGTTATTGGAATATATAGAAAGAGATTGTTTTCGCAATTTATATAATTTTATATATTGTTAAAACACCAGTCTAGTATAAAATTTTTACGTTTAAATGTATAATATATATTTAACGTATAATATTAATGTATGAATAAAAAAAAAAAAAAAAAGATAAAATGTGTATTTTGAGGTTAGGTATTATTAATCATATTGCACACATGTTATAGGAGTGACACAACTGCTATGTAAAATGAAGTTAAATTATGTCACTATTGTAAATTGTGAGTAATATAAATATATACGTACCGGCATTTTCAATGATTATTTGAGCTTTTTTTTTTTTGTATGTATAATAAATGATAATCTTCTTTTCAGATAAATAATTCAGCATATACAAAGCCTCAAAGTTTTGAGACTCAAACTGAGATAACCGTGAAGACTTGAATAGTTGTTGTATCAGCTACCTTCAGCGTTAGTGTCGCAATATCATGAAAATAGTAGAATGATTAAATCTATAAAATGTAAATTTAAAAATATAATCATTATTTGATTCATTAATTTTTTATTAACTTTAAATATTTAGTTATTAATTTTATTTTTCTTCGTTTTTTTTTTTTTTTTTTTTCAAATAAATTGAGAAAATCACTGTAAAGAGATGTCTTTTTCACAGATACGAAATCATCATAAAATAATGAATAAAGTATTTTTATATTTTCATAGAATTATAAACGTATATATATAAATCACAATTAAATTTTAGTAACAATATCTTTCATATTGTTCTGAGCCATTAATTGATGAATTGCTAATTGAACTCTTAATTCCACACACGCATCTTTTTCCTCAATAATACTTCTAATAAGAGTTGTCATTTTTTTCTAGAAATTAAAAGAAAAAAAAAAATTATATTAATAAGAGTATAATAAATTTGAAATATATTGAAGAGAATTCAGAAAATTGTTGTATTATACCTCTAATAATTGATTTTCTTTAACTAACAGTATCATCGCAGTTAATTCAGCCTCATTCGGTGAATGTACACGTTGTTCTTTTAATTTTGGCTTTTCCGGACCAATTTCAACCAACATATTTTTTAATCTTTTTATCTCATTTTTCTCTTGTAAAATTCTAGTACGTAATAATGTTTCCATATTTGTAAGTTCTGCATGAATTAAACTCTCGCGTAACCATTCCATTGAATTATCATGACTAGAATTTTCATTTTTCACTTCATAAATGCCATCTTGAACAATAACATCAGCAACAGTGGGGGTATCCTGTTGTGAATTTTGAATGATTAAACTTTCAGATGTATCAGTAGTGTCTTTACAGGGCAATGAAAATTTTCTTTCAATTTCTTTCACATCATCGTTTTGCTGTTTATCTTTTGTTCCTTCAGTAGCTGAAATACCCACATCGTCTGTTTCAATTGTTGATAATGATGGATGACATGATTGATCAGTTCCTTGATTCTCATCACTCGATTTGACTTCTTCATCTAAACTCTTGTGAATTTGGCCTTCGAGTTTTTGGACAGTTTTAAATTTTCTTTTTAATTGCGTTATAATTCTTTGTACCTCCCATAATTGTTCTTCGCGTGATTTTGTTACGAATCCGGCATTCATTTGCATATGTATTTGTGACAGGAGAGATTCTTGTTTTGCTAATTCTTCAGCAATAGTATCAATATTATCTGGTAAATTAATATTACTTGATGGCGATAATGGTGGAATATACTTTGTGAGTTTAACCTCAGGAAATAATGCTTTACAATGACACAAAAGTGCCAATAACAATCTGTGACTCATTTGTAATACAGGGCTCAATGTCATGGCAATCGATTGTGCATTCATTCGTGTTGTTTTTTCACGTGTTGAGACGTGATCTAAATGCAATGTCACCCACGCCAATAGTATACGATTACAATCTGGCAATTGACAAACAAGTTGGGTAAGTTGTGTTTCACGTTGTGTAACTTCTTTAGTAGATGCAGCCTGTTCAAAACGGGAAATCATCTCACTGCTCTCGAGAACTGGTTCTGGTAATTCCCTAAAATACATATATAATGACATATTTCACATTATATAAACAATGAATTAGTTTTGTTTTTTTTTTTCAAAAAACCACGAAAATTACATAATAAAAAATAATACCTAAAAAATAATATTAATAAACTCGTCGCAACTGTGGGCTCGAATTCAGTGATATTTACAGTTTCACGTTGATTATATAGTTTTTTCAGATGTTGGACTTTTGATTTTACGCCGGGTACTTTATATAAACCTTCAGTTGTCATTCCGAATTCTTCAATATAATCAATACAATCACGAACAACAAGTGGAAGTTCAACTCCATCATGACACCGACTTCTCTCCACTGCAAGATGTAAACTTACACCAAAAATTGGTTGTGCCTCTGTAATAATAGTAAAATTAACAAATGAATGAATACATATATTTTATTGTTATATATCAAATAATAATATTAATAATAATAATAATAATAATAATAATAATAATTCACCGCCAATATCGAGACTGTCATCGCTCTGTTTGCCCTTTTTTCTGTCTTTTAATTTATACTTTGTTTTATCTTTATCTTTATCCTTTCGTTTTTCTTTCTCCTCCTTGTCCTCTTTATGTTTATCATCTTTATCACGTTTTTTTTTATCTTTATCTTTATCCGTTTCTTTTTCTTTGCTGTCTTTTTCACGTGATTTTTCACGTTTTTTTGATGGAAATTTAAATGCTTTAGTTTTCTTTGATTTTGATGGGCTCCTGTAAAATAAATACTCAGAATTATCCATTATATCAAAAAATTATAAATTTTAAAATTATCCAGCGATAAAAAATATTTTTTGGGAGTAGAAAGGCGTATACGATTAATAATATTTTGCAATTATCTATAAATCATCTATTGACGTTCTTGTAGATGAAACATTCGATAACCATGTTGACGCTATTACGTAATTGATGCTAATTATTTTAGAGTTGACTGTAGAAAAATTAATAATACAACACAGAATCAAAACACGAAAATAATTTTTGTGTAATAGTAGAAATTATGAATATAAAAAATATAAAATAAAATTTATTACTTTGTTTCTTGTTCTTCGTCAGGTGAACTTTCACCTTCTAATGTCGCGTATCCACGATCTTTCCTGTCCTTTTTATCCTTTTTTTTGCCACCTAGAAGTTCCTTTTTAGAATGTTTATCGTGTACTCCCTCATCGCTAACTGATCATGAAATAATAAAAAAACATAAATGAAAAATAAATATTGACATAATAATTTATATAGGCAATGATTTATAATCACTAGAAGAGAAAAAAAAAAAGAGAAAAAAAAAATCCATGAAAATTAGATGATAATATTCATATGACACTTTTAAAAAATTTCTAAACTATCAAATAAATGGGATAAGTACAACAATTTTGAGGTTAGGAACTACAAATTGTTGAATTAAACT
Organism: Dinocampus coccinellae; assembly: GCA_963920625.1. Classification (NCBI taxonomy): domain Eukaryota; kingdom Metazoa; phylum Arthropoda; class Insecta; order Hymenoptera; family Braconidae; genus Dinocampus; species Dinocampus coccinellae. The sequence continues at coordinate 3,555,652 of OY987184.1, read as the reverse complement.
TGATATATTTCCGATTGGATTGACACTTACAATCACTTTCATTACTTTTACGTGCAGATTCGGATGCATAAAGCCCTGGAAACTCTTTTTCAACGTCTGGGCTTTCAAAGTCCATCCTACGGGACTTAACGTTGACGGTTACTCATTGAGCTTAATGTCTCTTCTACGAAATGTTTTTTGTATATACTTTATATTACTTATTTTTTCCTTTCATGAGTCTCACAAAGATATTCTTTGCTTATACACTCTTTCTCTATCTCTCTTCTTCGTTTACTCAGAGCTCATTGATCTGATACAATGTGATTTCGTCATTCATAATTATTTTCTCCGCATGCGCAATAGAATTAGAGGGCGCGCGTAAATTACAAACATTTAAAAATTTAAATGAGCAAATAAACAAAAAAAGTGCGCAGAGAAATATTAAAAAAAAAAAAAAAAAAAATTCCAATGAATAATTCAACTAATCAAATTTATTTTATGCTCGAATTATTTATCCACGCAGACTTATATGTTATATAAACCGCGTTGAATTCAATATTAATATCACATTTTATATAGTATCAATTTGTTTTAATTATTCACACTTACTCATTGCTCACTGTGTATAGTTAAATATCAAAATCTCTCCAATTACACGGTGAAATTAATCTTAATTCCAATTACTATTTATTTATTTATTTATTTATTTATTTATTTATTTATCTTCGTAAATTATTTTATTGCTTATGTATTGGTATGTATTTTCAGGTGAATTCATTGCGAAAGATTATTTAAATGATCGTATAAGTAGTTGAGAGAAGAATAAAAAATAATAATGACAGATTACAATGACAGAAAAAAAAAAAAAAAAAAAAACAAAAAAAAAACTATGAGACTCTGCGTACGTGAAACTGTTCTATCTACTACGTGCAATGATTATTCAAGGACGACCAGAGTATCTTGTGCCCTACTTTTGGAGAGTCTGTGCAATACTCTTATATATATATATATTTTTTTTTTCACAATATCTATACATTGATAAATGAGTAAAATTGAATTACGTTATGAAATGCAACGTTTACGTGGCGAACCTTGTCCCAAGTTACAAGGCGACCTTGGTTCAGACATTCTTCCTTCTTCAAGGATGTGAGTATATATATATATATATAGTTTTATAATCGTTTATATAAACTTCTACCGATATGTATCCGATCAAAAACACCAATGTGTATGTATACCGGCATTTTCTGTTTGTATTTGTGTATTTTGTGAATGGTTGGGAATAGTTGTGGTCATATTACTTAGTTCTCAATCGGCTATTGGACTGTCACGTTCAAAAATTTAATTATCAATTACAAACACATTTTATATTTCAATAAATATAAATATTTTTTTCTGTTTGTTTTCATAGAATTGCAATTATTTTTCAATTGAAACGTGGTGTTTTATCAAAAAAAAAAATCGAATATTATTCATATTTTTTTTGTTTTATATTTCAAATTTTGTAAATAATTTCTGTACTTTTACTATATTTCAACGATTTAATTTTTTTTGTTATTATAATTTTAATATATCAATAATAAAATTATATTTTTGTGTGAATAGTAAAGAAATATTAATAAATAAATAAATAAATAAATAGTGATGATATATTTGAGAAATTTTTAATTTAAATTAATTCGATTTTATTTATTTTTATACAAATTTATAAATACAACTGGATTTTTTAGTGTAATATTATTTTTTATTTATATAATAATTGTTTTTTCGTAATTGTTTGAAATGTTTAAAGTGGTTCGATAAATTTTGTGTTTATTGCAAATGATCAGTTAGTAGATAATATTTTATTTTTATATAAATATTAATTATCAAATTACTTTTCAATAAAAATTTATTTTCTATTTTCTCTAATTTTTGGGTACTTAAATTATTAAAAAAAAAAAAAAAAAAAAAAAAAAAAATGTAATAAATACAGTGTAACGTGTATATTGTAATGATTATATAATTGTGAAATTGATATATTGAAAAAAAAAAAAATGATTATAGAGAAAGAAGAAAAAAAAAAAATTAAATTTCTCAAATTTATTTAAATTAAATTCTCAACTCTTACTTGTGGAATTTTGAAGATTACGTATATTCACTGTATTGGAATTCGTTACAGATAATTGGAGAACGTATAATTGAATCGTGTGTTGGGGCATTTCATTCGTGCTCACCAATGAATTTTCGAGTTATCTTGCACAATAACTAAACGCATGAGGCCACGTATTTTGATAAAATGTCACGCGTGACTGAAAAAAAAAAAAAAGAAGAAGGAAAAAAAAAGCGTCATTGATTTAGTTGTGTTTCTACTTTTCATCACGGAGTTTGAAATCGAATCTCGGTGTGTTTACGTTTTTTGATAGAATGAGCTTTGAATTAATAAAACAACAAAAAAAAAAAAAAAAAACAAACAAACAAAGAAAAAAAAAATAATATTCAACATTTATATTTGTTTAATGTAATTGAAATTAAAATTGAAATTGGCATTAAATTTGAAAGTGTCTCAAATAAATATTCAAATAACATTATCGTCCAAAATTTTGGAAAATATATAAATTTACAAAGTGAATTGCCAAATAACTTGAATATTTCACAAAAAAATTTAACGAAAATATATATAACTGTAAACGACAAAAAAAAAAAAAAAAAAAAAAAAAGGATAATTATATTCCAGAAATTATGAAGATTTTGGAGATTGTATTATTATTTATTTTTATTCATTACGTAATGGGAATAATAACATTTAATACATTGGGAGATATTTTGAAATATTATCGAATGTATTCACAATTTCCTGAATTATTTAATCCATCGGATGCAATTATCGAATCTTCATATGATTTTATAATTATTGGATCGGGTTCTGGTGGTTCAGTTGTGGCAAATCGTTTAACAGAATTGTCAAATTGGCAAGTATTATTAATAGAAGCTGGAAAGGATGAAATATTTTTGAGTGATTGGCCATTATTAGCGCCTATTATGCAAATAACTGGATACAATTGGGGATATAAAACGGAAAGATGTAAAAATATAAATAATGGATATTGCTTGTCAATGATTGATGGCCGTTGTAATTGGCCACGGGGTAAAGCCGTTGGTGGAACATCAGTTATTAATTTTATGATTCATTCACGTGGATCAAAACGAGATTATGATGGTTGGGCAAATAATGGAAACGATGGTTGGAGTTATAAAGATATTTATCCTTATTTATTGAAAACTGAAAGATTCACTGACAACAAAAATATTCGTGGCGTTGATAATAATATTTATGGAAAAAATGGCTACTTGGATGTTACAACTGCTCCGTGGTCGTCAAAATTGAGAAATGTATTTTTACAAGCGGGCGAAGAATTAAATTATCCAATAAAAGATTGCAATAATGCGGATCCAATTGGATTTTGTCCAGTGCTAGCTAATTTACGATTTGGCCGTCGTGTGAGTGCTGGCAAAGCTTATATACAACCATTAAAAAATCGGAGTAATTTTCATTTATTAAAACGTTCATTGGTAACAAAAATAGTTATTGATCCAAAAAGTAAAATTGCTCGTGGTGTTATATATTATAAAAATGGTAAATTATATTATGTGAAAGCATTAAAAGAAGTTATATTGAGTGCGGGAAGTTTGAATTCACCAAAAATTCTTATGTTATCGGGAATTGGTCCAAGAGAACACTTGGAAAATCATGGGATTGATGTTATTGAAGATCTTCCAGTTGGATTTAATTTGCAAGATCACGTTAGTATGGCAGCATTAACTTTTCTCGTTAATGACAGTGTGACAATTGTTGAGCCACGTATTGCAACTGATGTAAAAAGTACTTTTGATTATTTACTACGTGGAATTGGACCATTAACAATTCCAGCTGGAGCTGATGCATTGGCATTTATAAATACAAAAGATAATAGTAATAATGACGAAGCGGATATTGAATTGGTACTTGGTATTGGTTCAATGGCTGGTGACATATCAGGCAGTCTTCGAAGTATCTTTGGATTGTCCGATGAATGGTATTATAAAGTTTTTCATGATTTTTTTGGACATGATGCATTCAGCATTGTACCAATTGTATTACATCCTAAAAGTCGTGGTCGAGTTAGTTTAAAAAGTTCAAATCCACATGACGATCCAATACTCGAAGCCAATTATTATGATGATGAAGAAGATTTGAAGACATTAGTACGTGGAATAAAAAAGGTAAAGTACATATATATATATATATATATATATTTGTATATTTATCGTTATAAATTAATTTTTGTTCAACTCAATGATAAAAAAAAAAAAAAAAGGCTATTCAACCTTGAACAATCTGCTATAACAGAATTCTATAATGAATTTATGATACATTCACTTCTATAATTCATATAATCACTATCTTTATCACTATTACTGTGCTATAAATAAAATATATATTAATTGGAAATAAACAAATAATTTATATACATAATTATTTATAGGCAATTGAAGTTGCTTCGACAAATGCATTTAAACGTTATAATGCAACACTTTTACCAGTCAAATTTCCTGGATGTCAACATTTAAATTTTAACACGGATGAATATTGGACGTGTGTTTGTCGGCAAATTTCATCAACACTTGGACACTTTGTTGGAACATGTAAAATGGCACCAAAAAATTCTCATGGTGTTGTTGATTCAAAACTCAAAGTTTATGGTATTAAAAATTTACGTGTCGTTGATGCCAGTATAATGCCAACATTAGTTAGTGGACATACCAATGCACCGACATATATGATTGGTGAGAAAGCCAGTGATATGATTAAAAAACAGTGGAATAAATAAAATTAAAAAATAATATTTAACAAAAATATACAAATTAATTTTCATTTTCAATATGCAATTTTACGTTTGTAAAATACATACATATATATATATTATTTCCCAATGTGTTGTGATGTGAAACATTGCCATAATATGTGATTAATTTAAAAGTCAATAAGAAATACAAAGTTATATCAAATTTTTTTTTTGTTTTTTTTTTCATTTAATAGCTTTACTGTTTGAATTCACATTAGTCACGCGATTATATCCAAAACAAAATCAATAAATCTCATATCCAGGTACGACTGAATTTCGTGCATGGATTCAAAATCATAAAATTCAACGACTGTATATACATGTATATACATATAAATATGTGTTTTCATGTGCGTGCGTGTATGTGTGCATATGCGTGTATGTTTGTATCGACGTATAACATAGTGATATTGTTTCATTTTTACAGAATAATTATGTTCTCAATATTAGAAGACACAGGTACTTGAAGCTTCTGAGAAGCCATTTATAATAAATAAATAATGTCTTAAAATTATGAAAATATTGTTTTTTTTTATGATTATTATGATAAACCAGAAGAATAGACTTCAAACAATTTTGAAGAGCCTTGAGACTATTAAAATAGGCAGTAACCACGTTGCCATTGTCTTTTCAGATCCTAAAAAAAAAGTTAAACAAGATATATTAATGACATGGTTGTTTTGTTTTTTTGTTTGTTTTTTCTTCCTAAAATTAAATACTGTATTGTAATGTTTTATTCTACCATTTTCACTGAATCTTATACAATCCGTTTTGTCTTCTGTTAGTATATAATTTTGTGCGCAATCGCAAATACCTGAAAAATAAAATGATAAATCAAAGAAAAAAGAAATCAAAGTAAATGATGTATTAATATAATATATACATAAAAATGTATATTTGGTAAAAATAAAGAAATAAAAAAATAAAAAAAAAATATATATATATATATTGAATAATTTTTATACCATTTACACAATCGACATTTACAACTTCTTCTTCCTTTAAATCTGTTTCAGGCATTGGTTTAACACATTGCGCACGACTTGAACAACTTTTTTTCATCATATATGGATCTTGATGAATAAATAATAAGAAAATTAAAAAAATTTTGTTTTGTTTTTGAATTGATATAGAATTATATAAATTTATTTATATTTATTTCAATTGAATTTTAATTCGTAAACTCACTGATTTTTCGAAGACACACTGATCCTCGATTTTTAAAATCTAATACACACGTACATTTTTTTTCCTCACCGCATTCGGCGTTTTTAAGAAAAGCTTTACACTGTGAATCCTCTTCGCACGGATCGCCAATTAAATTGGCGGCTTTCAAACATCGTTTTTTATCAATTGAGAGAACATGATCAACTTTGCAACCACACGTACCGTAACATCGTGAATGCATTGTAATACATTCATCATCACTTGTGCAGTTTTGTCCTAAAACTGAACCGCAAAAAAAAAAATAATAATAATAATAATAATAATTAACTAATGAAATATAATAATTAATAATAAAAAATTATTCAAAATGAAATAAAATGCAATTAAGTAAACGGTATTTACATGAACTTCGGACGCAGTTTTTACCATCTGCAGTTGGATGGTGTAATATTGGACAACTACAATATCCATCAACACAAAAAGATGGTGATCCTTCAACGTAACAATTATAAGATGTTTGACACATTTTTCCAATACCTAAAATAAAAGAAAAAAAAAATATATATATATATATATAAATTGTAAATAAATTTATAAATGTTAATTATATTTCGAGTGTTTTTGAAATGAAACAAAAATTTATTTGATATTATAAAATTATATTGCTCATACCAATTGATTGGTAACATCTTCTTTGCTGTTTTTCGTAGTGAGCTCCATCGGAGCAGACGCAGACATTGTCCCGGCATTCCGCTTGGACGGTGAAGGTCACACGACACTGATCGTCCTCGCGACACGACTCGCCCAAGTTTGTAACAACTAAAATAAAAATATACACAAACATATATAAACTAATGTAAAAAAAAGCCGGGAGATGTAGAGAAAAATGAGTGAGAACAAGAGTGAATAAAGTAATGAAAGAGAAAGAAGATATATATAAATAACGAAAAATTTTAATTTACAAAAAATTAGGTTATGAAAAATATATTACACATGAATATAAAATTAGAGGTTATACAAACAAAAAAATGCACTCTTGAGAAATATAAATTTTCTTCTTGTTAATACGATGAAAGTGACGTAGAAGTGAGGCGAGTTTGCCGGCTCGATGAACACACAGCGGCTGGACATGCTCGAAGAGTTAAAGAATTACATTAGAGGGAAGTTATATATATATATAGGTATAAAATATCTCCACTACCGTGAGACAAAGATTTCATAACTGAGATTCACCATGCAATTCTTTTTCTCATACTTGTACAGTTACTTATATGGTTGATTCATTGTTTCACTGATAATGGGATATATATAATTTATATATTCACAGAAACAGAATTGAAAGAAAGAAAAAAAAAAAAAAAAAAAAAAATTAAATAACAATAAAATGAAAAATAAAGTTTACTCACCTTTGAGACATTGCAATTTAGTGCGATTACTGCTAACCAGAAAACCATCCATGCACAAACATGATTTACGATTCCAACAATAGGCATTTTCTGGACAATCTGTTTCTGAAGTGCATGTCATCTGTGTTTCTGCAATTAAATATATAAATTTTTTATTTTTTTAATTGATATTTTTAATTGAAAAAAAAAAAAATTAAACAAAAAAAAAATTATTATAATAATAATAAATAAATAAATATTAAAATTAATAATTAAATAAATATACGTTAAAAGAGTAGACAATGAATTAATATATATATATACAATTTTTTAAATATTCTATTTATTCATTTCAATGTTATATAAATATCACTCTAAAATTGTTCTAATTAACTTTAAAAGATGAATACACCGATGTTAATAAATTACATTCTCACTTTTTTTAACCTTCAACGTTTATATAATTAATCTAAATATCACACATCAATTAATCCTCATTAATACAATAAAAATTATTATATAACAATATATTTGTTGAACAAAATATTATATAAATATGATTAAGAAATATTTATAACGTACTTTGATGATGTTTATTATCATCCGTGCATGGATATCCATATTTAAGAGCAATGGATATTGATGAGCATGAAGCCGTAACAAGGCATAGTAAAACAAACACGAAAACACTAAAATTCCACATTCGGACACTTATCTTCTTTTTCTTCTTGCTGCGACAACGTGTATCAGTTCACTACATCTGATTGTCATTCTGAACTACACAATGTATATAAATTTTTTTTTTTTTATATCTTATCAGATTAATATAATATAATAATATTCAAAGGCATTCATCATCAATAAATAAAGAATAGTGTGATAATATCATCCATTAAATTTATATATAAATTCAAATCAAATTAAAAAAACATTAGAGTATTTATTTATTTATTTATTTATTTATTTATTTATTTATTTATTATTATTATTACTATTATATTATATTTTTGTTTTGTTAATCTGTCTATTTTTATCTTATAATATATTTATGTACGTTTATTTAATATTTAGACAAATAATTTGAATTTTGTAGTATTACGTAATGGTATTGAATGTAGATTTATTTACTGGCTATTGTGTGATCTGACCATGGCGTTTGTTACAATCATACACATAATACACCAGTTTCTATTCATCCTCAATAATATATGTATATACAAATTGTGTGTGAACACAAATAACAGAGTAGAATTTATTATTAATTTTATTTTTTCTTTTCTCTTTGGCTTTTTGAAATTCTAAATGGACTTCCGTTTGTACAATAAAACAACGTGGTTCTTTATGATCAAGAGAAAAAAGAAAAAATTGTTTTGTATACACACACACACATAGACACACAACCTCAAATACAATTTAATTTAATTTTTTTTTTTTTTTTTCATTCGATTTTTAACTGTTTCTAAACTGTGTATTTTATCTCAATTTGTGTTAAAAAATTATGATTTTTAACATTAAAAATTGATTTAATTAATTATATCTAGTTCACTGATTTTGGATAACGTTTTTTTTTTTTTTTTCAGATGAATAAAATTGAATTAAATTGGGCAATAAGATATGAAGAATAAACCATGACACAAATGATATAACTGTTGAATAACAAATATTATTCCAAGTGTCTGCAGGGCGTTTATATATGTGGTAGTTACGACACGTGATATTATACACCGCAAAAACCGCAAAAAATTTAAATTTAGAAAAATAAACTTGAGCATATATTCAATATGAATATTGTAAGAATAAAAAACAATTTAATAATTAATATATTAATATATTAATTAGAAATAATAAATAAATATTTATTATTGAGAACGTAGAGATAGATACGCGTGCTCACTAGCGACTGGCAGGTATAAAAAAAAAAGATCCCTCTCGTTGCAATGAAGAACGAAGGGGGATCCCTCTACACTACTCCACGTTGCCCCCGGAAGAGGGCGAACTTCGAATATACAAACGTATAGGTATAACTAACACACACGCATTCAGGGGAGCAAACTATGTAATTTAAGATTCGTATATATATAATATACGTACACAGAGTGTTCATGTGTAGAAAAGTGTTGAACATGAAAGCGAAGGAGTCGTGAAAGAGAAGAAGTGAGAAAGACGGAGATAAATAAACGTGGCAGTGAATTGAGATGGAGAATAAATGCGGGATTATATATATATATGTTTGTGTGTTTGTGTGTGTGTGTGTGTGTGTGTGTGTGAAGGGCAAGAGCGAGTAAGATAAGAACACCCACGAAAAATAAACGTGAGTGTGTGAGTTTAAGGCCTGTTTTGTCCCTCATCACAATTGCGACTCACTCACTAAAACAATATGACCCACATGATGCCATAACAAATAATTTTTATAAATGACCATAATCTTTTGTTACAAATAGATATAAAAAATATAATAAAAATTAAAAAATTATTTTTCAATTTAAAATCTATTTATAATTATATTTTTTCAAATTTATTTATTTAAAAATATCAATCGTTAATTATTATAATCCAATTCTATATTTATTTAAAATAAAATATTTATTATTCAAATTTATAAATATATATATATATATAGATATTTTTTTTACTTACGTCTCATGCGTATAGGTAAATGTGATGTTAATCTTTCATTGGATGATAAAGCAGATTTAAATATGGTGGTGGTTATAACAATTGTTGAAATAATGGTAATGGCTTGAGAGTGTTTTTGAGTATTCCTAGGCATCGTCAGAAGAACAATCGTCGCAGGTTAAGATTCGCGATGGTTCTTTGGATCTCTTTGCCAACCCACTCCACACTTTACACTACTACTCTGCTTGCCCTTCCCTTTCTCTTTGCTGATCTTCTCGTTCTCGTCAGCTTCCTCTGTTTCTCATTTTTTTTCTTCTTCGGCTTCGTTGTTGTTATTCTTGTCTTTGACTTTTGTTTCACTGATGGCAAAATGCTTTACAAAATCGTGAGAGCGTATAAAAACCCCCGGAAGAATTTTCTCATACACGCATTTTAACTTAACAATTGGTCATACACTTTATAAATGAATGTATAAATATCATTTTACCAGGGTATGGAAGTGAATTCGTGAATTGACTCACATTTCGTTGAATTATGATATCTAATCTTTGAAAAAAAAAAAAAAAAAGCTCCGGGTACCTGTTGCGACGCAGTCATGCTCGCCTGCTCATTCTACTTTTTGTATAGATAACACATGTATAAAGTACATATATATATATATATATATATATATATATGCATTAAAAGTATTTGATTGAAAGAAAAAATTTAACCCCGTTCAACTATTTTGCATTGATATGTATATTTTATTATAATTAATATCATGTTTTATTTCTAATTACAAATTACTGTAATACCGATTATATTTACTATGTTTATTTTCTATTTTTTTCATTTAACTTGACACATAAATAATTATTAGAAAAATCAATTGAATCAATTAATTGATTACAGTAAAATTGTCATTCTTGTTTTATATAATTATATATTTTTTTTTTTTTTTTTTCCATTTTTATTATTTATCTAATTTAATTATTTGATTGTAATAAATACTTTTTTTGTATACGATAAAAATTAAACAATAATACAATACAAAAAAAAAAGAAGAAAAATAATTTAAATTAATTGAACAATAATTGGAGTATGTGATTGAATACAGAAAAATTTTATCACAATCAATTTCTACTTTGGCACTCATATTATTCATTTTTTTCTTCTTCTTCTTCTTATTTTTTTTTTTTGTTTATTTACTCTCTTTAATCGAATTTCTTGTATCTCAATATAAATCAAATTGCATAATTTCAAGAGTAATAAAAATTAACTATTCAATTTTCACACAAATTTTTTTTTTTTTTTCAAATATAAATATCAATATAAATTTTTTTTTTTTGTTTTTTGTTTTTTTTCTTAAATATTTACACTAGAATAATTTCGCACAGCGAATATATATTATACTGATTAGCAAGCACCATTTTATATGACAACAAATCCATTCAAAATTATTAATTCACAATAAATAATATAATTTAAATTACTGCCCAACAATTAGTAGAGAAAAAATTAACAAACTCACTGATATTTTATATAATGTAGCAGATGCTGAAAATAATAATAATATTATAATTTATAAAATAGTTATATAATATTTTCTATTTATTTATTTATTATTATATTTTTATTTCATACCTGTATTCACAATGCATTTATTTCCACTCTGGATGAAACCATCAGCACACGTACAAATAGTATTTACACATTTCAATGCCAACAGTGATGTAGATAGTTCATCTTGATAACAATCGTCATCACTTTCACACACTTCACCAACATCTAAAGAGCAATGAAAAAAAAAAAAAAAAAAAAGGATTAATCATATTAAATAAAATTACATTGAAAAAATATTTAAAATTATTAAAAAAAATATCATATTTCTCTCACGTTTATTGATGAGACATTGATGAATTTTAGAAACAAAATGTGTAGACTTGATACATCGACAATGATTATCAAAACATTCAGCATTTATACCTAATGTTGCATTACACTGTGTCGATTCATCACAATGTTGTGATAATTCACGAGCAATTGGCAAACAACGTTTATTATCAGAATCTAAAACAGAGTCAACTGAGCAAACACAAATATTTTGTTTGTTGCATTCAGAGTGATCGTTATGCGAGCATTCCTGTGTATTTTTACACGTTTCACCAATTCCTGTAATTTTCATATTTATTTATATAAAATTATAATTGATAGATATTAAGTGATGAAATACTTGGATATTAGTTAATAATTACCGGCATTTTTGAAACAAGCACGATCAACATAATGAAAACCATCAATACAAAGACATTGATAATGTGAACATGATGTGAATTGAAATTTTGCAAGACATTGCTTATTATCCTCACACGTTCCACCAATTGTATTTACAACTGTAACATTAAATATCAAAGTTCATAATATTTATTTAATCTTTTTTTATTACTCAATTAATATATAGAATATTTCATTATTACTTGGAAGACACTTGTTCCCATCATTATTTGATACATATTCATGTTTACACAAACATTGTGACATTGTTGAATTGCAATAACCGTGATCGAGTTTGCAATCAATTGGATGTTTACACCTTCGACCAATAATTGCACCTAAAATTATATCAATTAGATATCATTTGAAAATTATAATTATACTGAAAGAATTATTGGAAAATACATTTATTAATAATTCGTATATATCGATAAATAATATATTCATAATTGATACAAACCTGATATTTTTGTGGATGCCAACATTGTATTTGGTGCTGTACAATTTTTTACTACTCCCCCTTCATTACATATACAAACGGTATTTTTGCAAATTGCATTTGATGGTAGAAATTTTACTTGTCTACAACTTTCATCATTTACACATGATATTGGTACAGCTGTAAAATAATAATATCAATAAAATTGGCAAATTTTAATTGATTTTTTTTTTTTTTTTTTTTTTTTTTCTTTTCAACTCAATACTTTATAGTTATAATACACATGAATAAATGTTGAAAATTAATGTTCAATAACGAAATGTCGTGATAAGCGTATTCAATTTTTTTTTTTTTTTTTTTTTTTAAATTTTTTATTATCGTCGAGTTAATAATAAACATTTAATATTCTGACTTGTGTGTGTAATAAATACACTTATAAATTAAACTATTACTCAAATTGACATGATCTGCTGTAAATGAAATTGAAAAAAAAAAAATTATTTTTTTATTTATTATCAAAAATATTTTATGAATAATCCAATAATTAATTAGGAAATTTAATGTGATTTTATCGTCAATTATATTTCAAGTATCATGTATTGGATTGGATAAATTCCACAGATAATAATTAATATCATCATTTGTAAGCTTCGAATTATGCAAAAAGGGTAATAACCACACGTCATGGATTGTGGTCTTGTTATGTTTAAAGTGTTGCAGTTTTTTTATCTTACATTCCTATTGTATCATGAATGAAATGATATTGGTCATTTCATCAATACTTTGATTTTATTTTATATTATAAATATAATATTTTCACTTTTATATTCAATTTTGATTGTGAGTTTAGTATTATTTGTCGTATTTATTTCATTGTGAATGGAAAATAATAACTTCATTGATTTATTTGTGAGATTAAAATTGTTATTATTGAATAGTAGGATTTGGATAAATACTTTTGAGGTAAGAAATGTATGTATTAATATGATAAACACGTTTGTAAACATCACGTTTGTACATTTGATTTGTACTCTTGTGTGTCTTTCTGATTTAACAAAGTAAAATAATAATTTCAATCAAATTATAATTGAATATGTATATATATATATATTTTTTTTTCCTAAAATTTACAAATAAATAATTCATTATTATTGTATATTATTAATATAAACTTACCAAAATCATGGGAATTAATTGTTTTACTCATAAAAAGAATAATTGATAATAATGAAATAGCAACGAATATCTTCATTTTTCTATGATTACGAATGAATTTATTATTATTTTTAAAATAATATAAACAATATTTATTATGAAATATAGAAATAAAAATGAAATTTTAAATAATTCTCACAGACTTTAGTTACGAAAAATTCAATATAATAATTGTTTTGTTAATAGTTTTAATTTTTGGAAAATATTAATAATAATTTGAATAAACTAGAGAAATGGATCAGTGATGAGAATGTGAACTGACGCTATGAACAACTAAATACAGAGACATGATCGAACTCTCGTAGTTCTCTCTGTTTCCCTCTCCAACAGCACAAACGAGATCGCTTTTTCATACTATTTGTATATGCTCCATCTCGTCTATTTCCCCACTACTTTTCCATTTATATTTTTCTTTCATTTATCTTGTGACCACACATCCGAGATTTATGCACAACTGCATTCATTACAATATAACATTGAATATATATATATATGAAAAATCATTTTACAATTATTTTTATCTTTGAAAAACATTTAATAAATATTCTTGTCGTGAAAATTTAATTTATAAATAATTATCTTATTAAATAATGATAAACAAAAAAAATATATTATTGTCTAATTGATATGAATTATTTCGCTATGTTGAATGTCCAGTTATACTATACATAAATAAATACATTCAATATTATATAAAAAATTTATTTTCTATTCATATTTTTATCCAAGTTCTCACGTCAATACACATTTTTTCTTTTCTCTCATTTTTTCTTTTCTCTCATCTTTTTTTTTTTTTTTTTTTTTCTACAATTAACATTTCACAAACATTTATGCATAAATATTATATTCAAAGTCGTATTTGTAAGTGAAAATTTGTGTTAAATTCAATTTAATAACATGAATAAAAAATTAAATTTGATTATTTTACAACTTTCTGTTTAACCAACATACTAAATACATTTAAAAAAATATATAAACAGAAAAAAAATTTTAAAAACTACAAAAACATTTTTTTTTTCTTCTATTAATATTCATGAAATGAAAATTCGAATGTCATGAATGAATACATTCATATTTGAATGTATGTATTGGAAAGCCTGGTAACTTCATTTCAGATAATAAATCTACAATAGAAATTGTCTGATACATTTCATTGAAAGTAGAATACACATAGAGTAACAGATATGACACTATGAATAATAATAATAATAATAATAATAATAATAAAAACAATAACAATAATTGAATAAGAAAAGTAACGTATTCTACTTTTAAATCTACTTTTTCTCTGTTTTCATTCTCTTTTTTTTTTTTCTTTTTAGTCAGTTTGCAGATATAGATAACACGTAGATAATAATGCAGGTTCCCACTACATATTTCTAAAAAAAAAAAAGATAAGAATTATCGGGTTTGTGTGTGAAAAAGAATATGGAAACAAAAATTAGAGGAATACATACACTTCAGTCTATCTATCATTGATCCTATACGAGCATTCAATCATGATATTACCAGTTCAAATAATTATTTTCATTCTTCAGATAAATTATTCCCATCATTTTGTTGGTGATATAAAAAAAGCCGGAAAGTTGATAATAAAAATGGAATTCATCAACACATGAAATTGTTGTCAATTACACCGTTTTTTCTTTTTTTTTTTTTATTTGTGTATTCCAGATTTCGTGCTAGACAGAGAAAGTGTAATAATTGGACAGTCCTGTAAACGAGATTATCAATGTATTAAAAATGCGTATTGTAGATCACAAAAAACGTGTTGGTGTGATGAAACATATAAACCTAATCCAAACATGCATTTGTGTCACGCAAGTAAAATTTAAATAAATTATAACTATTATTTATTTGTTTATCAATTATAATTTTTTATATTTTTGATATTTTTTATTAAATTTAATATTGTATTCCAGTGATAATAAAATAAAATAAATTGAGATGATTCAATTAAATGAATCATTGAATGGTATTGCGATGATACTAAACAAGTTGTCTTAATTTATTATTCACTACGCTACTGGAATTCACTAGATTTCTATCGTTATTCTTCTTTTTTTTTTTTTTTCTTTTTATTTTTTTCTTCAAAATATTACATTACAATAAATAAATAATATTTTATATATTCACACACCGTTATTTCATTGCATCATCGATTTTTATAGCAGCCGGAACAAATTGTGATAATCACGATGATTGTAAAACAATGTCGAATGCCGAGTGCATTCAAAATTTGTGTGTATGTATGAATAACTATATCTTGGATATAAATAACTCATCTAATTGTATAATCCGTGAGTATAATAATATAAATTTAGAAATAAAAAATAAATTTTAATTAATAATAAATATATAGAATTGATATAGAATGTAATAAAAAATATCAAATATGATAAAATATTTTTTACAGGGCCCACAAAATCTGGTGATTATTGTCAGAGAAATGACGAGTGTATTGAGACATTAATTAAAGCCCATTGTGTTAATGAAAAATGCAAATGCAATGCCGACTACAAGTTTGCAAACGAGACTGAAAAGTGTATTCTGGCAAAAGGTAATATTTATTATATATTAATAAAATCAAATATGTTTGTAAGAGTTGATTTATATATTTGATTACTACTATTTCATTCATGTGTTATAATAGGAGTTTATCAACAATGCAAATATGATTATGAGTGTTATGATGAAGCAAAACCAAATGATCTTCATTGTCCCGAAGGCGAATGTATTTACAAATATCAAAGAGCACACGGTAAGCACGAGTTAATTAATCTTAATTGTTCTACGCACGTTAAAGTATTGAGTTTCATTGTATTATATCCATTTTCTCTACGTAGATTTATATATATTATTTTTATCTTGATCATTATTATTTATTTCGTCATATTTTTTTTCTTCTTATTATTATTTTAGGATCTGTTGTACAATCTTCAATTTATCTGTTGGTTCTTGGATTGAGAAGTGTCATGGGTATCTTACAATTTTTGTAACAAGGACACAGATTATTTTAATGAAATTTAAGCTGAGGTATTCTGATTATATTTATCCACTTAAAACATAGGACACGAAGAAATTAAAAAATATGAAATATTTTATATAATCATTTCAATATTTCATGATGTGACAAGTGATACAATACCTTCGTTATACATTTATCAACAAGTAGAAATAACTCACGGTTGATAAAAAAAAATACACAAGTATTTGAATTTCAATAATAATTCCTACCTATTGCAGATAATATAACCTACAAATAATTCACATATAAATAGTTATTATTAATAAAGTGGCCAAGTAGTGACTTAAGCAATTGCAGATAATTTTTATAAATAATTGTAGGATGTATCAATTAAATAATATAATATATATAACCTAAAAGATTTATGGTGGATATTTCAATCACATAGTATTTAGAAGAATTTAAGGAGGACAATGTTGTTGATCACTTAACTTATACATTTATGTGAGATTGTAATAATTTATAAATAATATTCAAGAAATATTTATTATATGTATACGAAATATTTACGCGCTTCTTTTAACTCGGTCGATAAGACAAGCCCCGTATATGATTTTGGACTGACATCTAGAGTAGATGCGATAATATTGTAAACATCAATAATATATTTTGTCTAATAATATATCTATGACATGTATGATATATAAATTGACTGAATAATTGATGGCAATAAATAAAATGCAGTCTGTTTTTATTTACACAAACGTATATATTAATACGGTTTTTTTTTTAATTTATTTTTATTATTATTATTTTTTTTTTTCATTCAAATTTATCCAGCCACAAATTTATCTTCATACACAATATACATATGAAAAATTTCTTATCAATTTTTTTTAATTTTTTTTTTTTTTTATCAGCATCTAAATTATTATTTGTCTCAGATCAAAATTTATATGAAGTAATACTATATTTTATACGTCAACAACAGTATATTGTTGCACAGTTACATGTATAACCTAAAAATACAATCTTCCGCCATCTTACTCCATTCAAATGGCAGTGGCGGTATTGTGATACTGCGGCATATTTTTATCGACATTCATTTAATTTTTATACATTTAAATAAAAAAATAGGATGGTAAAATAATCAAAAAAAATAAAAAAAATTTTATCAAATTTTAATTTCTTTTAATTTATACATAATTTTGTTGTGAAAATTGCAAATTAGTTTCGTCATTGAATGCTGGTACAGTCGCAACTGAAATAAATGTAAAATACATAATATTATTTTATTTTCGGTCATTGTTCAAACAAAATATTATGCATGGGGAGTCATACAAAATCTCTAGATTTTATAAAACAACGACAATTTCGCGAAGACAGTTTTTCAATTTGTGACCAAATTATTGAGTTATTTTCGAATAAAGTTGACCGTATTTTCCATGTGTAAGCAATGTATTTGAAAATGACTGTACCCGTGGTGCGACAGGCCAGACCAACTGGTCGGTGTGGATACTATCGTCACAACAAAATGACTCATGGATATTATTTCTTTTCAATTTATTTACTAAATACTAAAATGTATAACAATATCTAGCTACGACAATTATAAAAATTAATGACTCTAACCTCAAAAGTTTTGCCACATCTGTATAAAATTAAACGAATTTTCATTCATCTTATACGTATTAAATGAATTCAAGGGACTTGAAGAAAATATTTCTCAATATAAGTCAATTATTCCACTGGCACAATAATAACCTTAAAATTAACGATAAATATGAAATAAAAAAATTTTTTTAAGGTTAAAATATGCACATTAAATGTATGATGTATAATAAAATAAATTTTGTAAAATTATTCATTTGTCTTAATAGATAGTTAGAGAAGAAAGAAAATTGTGGAACCGCGCAAATGTATCATTTGTCATGCAATGTACGCAAGCCTTACTACGGGTATTGACTTCAACAAACAATTCATCAGAGTATATTAAAAAATTACAAAATCAACTTGATCAACAGCAAAATTACGTATGGGGCATCTAACCAAACTTGTAGAGAAAAAAAAAGTATATCAATTAAGTATACATTACAATAAATTAATATGTTGAAATATAGAGATATTTCAAATAAATGATCAATATTTTTGCACAATATTCCATATTATTGTGACAGGAGTGTACCAAGTCGACGCCAAAGACGAGGGGCTTGTTGGTACACTCCCATTAAAAAATTCCATAATCCACTCATATTTAATAAGACACAGAGACATTTAATTCATCATAAAATCGTTAGGGGCATCTAAACAATATTGTAAATTATAAAAAATTATCACAATTTTGTCAATATAGTTATTGTTTTTATTGATTAATTATAGGAAAAATTTGGATTATAAGACGGCATTTGATGAACATGATGTTCGTAGTTTTTCGTATTGAGTGTATCAACGGACGCTAGTACAGAGACTGGCAGGCCGGCTTTGGCTCAGTTGGCAGCAGAACGCACACGGTGATACAACGTAAATCATGGCCGACATATCGAAGGACGATATCCGTAAGGAAATCACCGGTAAGTCCAATAAAATCATTTATTTACGCTATATTTTCCTCATATTACTCCACAATATGTATTATCGTATTATTATCTTTCATTTTTGTATAAATAATTTATTGAATAATCAGTGAAAAATAGCAAGTTTACTCTTGTAGTGTTACTAATGCTCACGAGCTTATGTATAGAAGAGTGTACGTTGCTGGCGTGCCCCACGCCGGCCATTGTACGGTGATATCGCGAGCTCCTGGTACGGCCGCATGAAAAAACATTTTTTTTTTTTTTTTTTTTTTTTCCCAACCATTACAATTAACTTTGATTTTATTAATTATTCGTTAAAATTTTATTTAAATAATTATTTACAATAATTATTTTTTTTTTCCTTTCCTTCTCTTTTTTTTTTTTTTTTTTTTTTCTTTTTTTGTGTTGGTTACTGATTGAGGTTATATATTGTTTTATTCGGATTCGATACGTAATTCTTTTGTGAAAATAAGGCGTATATGTATCATGGCGTAATATCATATGTATATTTGTTCTGATTTTTTTTTTTTTTTTAAAATTAAACTTCCGTCCTCTTCTATTTTTTTTTTTTTTTTTTTTGTCAATATTGTCACTCAACTTCTCACCTGATTCCCCATATATAAATAGAAATATGTTGATTAAATAAATTAATTAAAAAAATAAAAATTCACAATGAAATTTGAATTTTTTTGTACTCCGAATCGCCTCTTGATTATTTTATATTCATGAATTGTTAATAATAATAATAATTGAAGAGATAATTCGGAATATGATAAATTTTCCAATAATAATATTCTCATAAAAATATTGAAATTTCAATGACAGTATGTTATTATTATTATTTACATAGTAATTTTGAATCATAAAAAAATCCCGCCGTTATCGAATTAGATATTCTCGCTCCACTAGTTTATTTCTTGATAGAGTGGGGATGATTTTATGAGATACTGAGTATCGCAGTGGTGGGAGAGAAATTGGCAGCAGAGGACGGGCATTGAGGATATAACTTGGTAGAACAGAGTGTCTTAACGTAAAAAGGGAATACGCGTGTATGACTGAGGGAGAGAGTAAGTGAGACGCGATAACGAACGTACGGAGCGTGGATGTAAATTTTTGGTAGAGACTTCCCGACATTATTTCGATATGAATGCAGTCGGTCGATTGGTCATCTCACTCTCTGTTCCCCTTCCCCCCTCCCCTTTCATATATATATATATATAGTTGCGATCACAATAAGGAAAAAAAAAAAAAGAATACGTAGTTTTGAATCAGCGTAAATTTATGCGAGATCAAATTCACACAAGTGTGAACGTGTGCTCCGCACACAGATACATGAAAAAATCTTTTACCACGTTCAACGTACATGATCCCATGAATTGTCGGTTTTTTTTCTTACAAGATAAACAAAGAGAAAAAAAAAATATTGCGTTAATGGTGGATGCCTCCGAATAGTGATTTTACACACAAAAATACACATTTAATTTTTCGCGCCGGTTGTGATTACCATCATTGATTTTATACAAAGTATTACGAATATAGTATTAATATTTTTTCAATAATATTTGTATTTATAATATAAAGAGAAAATATGGTGTTTTTATTATTGTTTATGCCATTTTATAAACGGAAAAAAAAAAAAAAAAACAAAATTTGTGTATTACTGAGATTAAAAAAATCATCTATAAGAGTGAAAATCAAAATGGTGGTGGTGGTAGTTATATATTGAATATATTATGCGAGTGCGTATACACATATCTATAGATATGTGTGTATAGGTATATGGTGGCGGGCACATGCTCTGGGTTTGAGACTCTATATAGAAGTCAGAGTCCGCCATTTATGTTCGATATTTCGTCGTGTTCCCGCCGTCCGCGATAAATGCGATGCTGCTGCGCGTTTTTCATTTTTTTTTTGTTTTTTTTTTGTTTATACTTTCTCACTTATTCATGATAGCCATTATAATGAAACAAAGTTTATTTCCTATTTGAAAAATATCAAAGAGTCCAAAAATAGTTGACTTTATTTCATATTAATTGTGATGTATTGAATCAATTTTATAATGATTTTTTTATTTTTACAGCTATCTTGAAAGATGCGGATTTAACAACAATGTCTGCAAAAAGAGTGAGACAACAAATTGAAGATAAATTAGACATTAATCTTTCTGAAAGGTAAATAAAATTGATATTATGTAAAAAAATATATATATATATTACAATATTTAAAATAACGGACACATTCGATTGTTATATTATTAACATTCAAAATATTATTTTCTTTGTAAATTATTCAATATGAAGAGAGTAGAATGGATATTGTGTCCAAAATAAAGATAAAGGGTTTCTGTGTGAGGCTGATTAATTTGATTAAGCTGTCACTTCGTTCCCCCTCTAACAATTAATTAAATTTCCAAAAAAATCGATGTTTGAATAATAATGAGTTCATTGTATTAATCATTAAAAAAAACATTTTCTTTATTTATTTATTAATTTGTTTTATTCAATTTTTAGGAAAAAGGAAGTTGATGATTTGGTAATGGAACATCTTCAAGAGAAACAGGATAACGGAAAGAAGAGTAAAACTACAAAAAAAGCAGCAAGTGAAGAATCTGAGGAAGGTGAAGAAGAAGAGGAAGAAGAAGGTTCTGAAGAGGAAGAGGAGGAGGAAGAGAAAAAGCCTGCAAAACGTGGTCCACCAAAAAAAGCATCATTAACTAAACGCAAAAAGGGATCATCTGATGATGAAGAAAGTGCAAGTGATGATGATGCAAGCGATGAAGAATACAGTCCAAAAAAAGTTGCTAAAACATCGCCAAAGAAAGGAAAACCAGGAAAGAAAGGAAAAAAAAAGGGTAGTGATAGTGATAGCGATGAAGATTGGGGCAAATCAAAGAAACAACCTAGTAGTGCGAAAAAAGGCGCTGCTAAAGGCAAAGGCGGTTACACGAGAGCAATAACATTGTCACCCGAATTAGCTGCTGTTGTTGGCGCTGATCAAATGGCACGTCACGAAGTTGTTAAAAAAGTTTGGAATATTATTAAAGAGAGGAATCTCTATGTAAGTGTAGATCTAATAATGAAAATATTCATTTTTTTATCCTATGTAATTTTGATATTTTTCCATACTAATTTTTTTTCTTTTGTTCTTTTAGGACCCAAAAAATAAACAGTTTGCTATTTGCGATGAAGAATTATTGAAAGTAATCGGAGTTAAACGCTTCAGGACTTTTGGTATGATGAAATACCTCAAGAATCACTTCGTAGATTAAACGACGGTCAAGGAGTCGAAAAAGAGAGAGAGAGAGAGAGAGAAAGAAAGAAAGAAAGAAAGAAAGAAAGAAAGAAAAAGAGATGGAGAGATAGAGAGATCGAATGAAAATGATGGGTGGGGAAAAAACAAAAAATGATAATGATATTTAAAAAAAAAAAATTGAATAATTATGATAGATTAAACTTGGAAAAAATATAATTGCGTGATGGAAGAGTTCATTCATAATTTTTCGAAGTAAAAAAATTGACCTTTTTCCCACCGCATTTCCGCAAAAAACAAAAAAAAAAGAATAAACAGACATATAATTATCCCCAATCTCTCAAAAATAATAAGGACAATTAACGTATAATATAATTAATTCCAAGCAAGCTATACAAACAAAAGAAGAAAATGTGTTTTATATAGAATATGCGCTGAAAGAAATGACTTTTTAAATGTAAATCTAAGGGGAGAATATATTTTTTTTTAATTTTTTTTTTTTTTTTGTTTCTCCTGTCAATTCATCGTCTCCATCTTTATAACGAAAGAAAGAAATAATAATAATAATAATAATAATGAAATAATAAAAATAAAAACAATTTATAAAACATACATTGCATTTTGCATGGAAGTTTAAAACCAAGAAAGAAAAAAGTGATGCAGTAAGCCCAGTTTTGAGTTTGATATTTTTTTTTTTCTTTTTCAAAATTGATGTGTGCTGATTTAATAATTATTATTTAATGGGCATTAATAATTTGATTTAATTTATCTTTGGCTTTATATAGAGAAAAAAAAAATTGTTTTTTCACTTAAGTTCAAATCATTGACATGTCTTTTTTTATTATTAATTTGTGGTTTCTGATCTTACATTGATTATTAATCAAAGGAAAAAAATGAAAACACTAATGCTTCTTGATTATTTTATTTTATTTTTTTTTCTTTTCTCAACTATTTTCACATATTCTGTGGAATTGGGCAAAGCGAAACAAAGAGGTTAAAAACAAGTGATAAACGTGAAAATGATTGAGAAATCAATTATAAAACAAAAGAAAAAGAATTTAAAAGATAAACAAATAGGAACTTAATGTGAGAGCGTATGAAAGGAACTTTCATTTTAAAAAAATAATAATAATAACACATTAACAAATATACATTCATACACAAACACACACACACACACACATATATATATTTTACACAACTGTTCCAATGATGTGTAGCTTCTTCTGTATAATAGATAACATTATACATTAAGAAAAAAAGAAGAAAAAAAAAAAAAAAAAAAAAAAACGAGTTGGACATGTGTACAACACAGAAAAATGAAAAATGTTAAAAGAAAAAGAGGTGAAGAGAATGTGTGAGAAAATCTTGAAAATTTACAAAAAAATAATAATAAATCGAACGAAATTGTACAACTGTGGTTTAATCTCTCATCAAAAGAATTTAATTGTATTTCAATGTGTAATTAACTATTTCTTCTATAACGTAGTAATTTAACTTTTTTTTTTTTTTTTTTTCTTATGGTGTAAAAATTGATTTAATATTTAAGATTTGAAAAAAAAATAAAAATAAAAAAATTCCGAAAGTGATTGTATTTGGATAAAAATCATATATCACCAAACAAACAAAACAAAACCAAACATCTTATCATGAGTGTATTATCCTTTTTTATTTATCATTTAATACAAATACAAAAACGGAAAAATTCCATTTCATTAAAAAAGTTAATGACCTATTATGAATATGGAATAAATTAATTAATTTAACTTGAATATGATTTAAAATTTGAAACAACAAAAAAAATTGAATCACAATCATGGGGAAATAATTCACGGTATTTTAATTTTAGTGAAACAAACGTGCAAAAAAAAAAAAAAAAAAAATATAAAACCGTTTTTTTTTAAATTTAATAGATTTCGTTTGTAGTTGAATGAAAAAAAATATATATATATATTGATGAGAAAAATGCTGATTAATCCATTGAAAAGTTGATCACATGTTGAACTTCATCTTTATGTCCACGAAGTCCAAATATAAAATTTCTATTTTTCTTTGTATTGCATTCCTTATCCTCATGCGTTTGAACACACGCTGTTTTGGCAAGTGATACCTGAATATTTGCCGTTTTCTTAAAGTGCGAAACATTTGTTTGGGTACTTTTTGTACGACATTGTGTAATATTGACCTTTATAAAGAGGAAAAAAGTGTATAATAACATTGATATTTAACATGGATATAATCAACAATACTAAATTAATTTCAATTGTTAAAAACGATCATTTATGATAAATATGGTGGTACTATTAATTCAGATGCTTACGAGTTTCAGAGCGTTCTTCCTGTGCTCCCATAAGCTGTGATGATAATTCGTATCGATATTTGTATGAAAAACGTGAAGATCAGTCTGAACACCTTGATCCTGATGAATTTTTAGTCGGCATCCTTCCACTGATGATCTGAAAAAAATTTTATTCTACCATTTTACATCGATTTAATAATATACAGTCAACATATTGATGTTGTATCTAGTGTAGATTAGAATTATTAAAAAATTTCCTGTGATTGATCGATTGTCGACTTACTCTTCTTGTTCATTCATTGCTTCAATATCTTCATGAACATGAAATAAATGAATATACTCGGGATGTTGACGAATAATATCCAATGCTTCGTATACATATCTATTGGGATCATTCCCAAATTGTTTTGCAGCATCACTTGAACTAAATGCATAATATTTTCCACGCCATTTGGCTATACCAATATTAGGATTTCCAGGTATAAGTGCACCACGTCCAGCAATAAATGTCCAAACACAAAATCCCAAAAACTAAAAATTTTATGTTTGTATATTTATTCATATTCAATTATGAAAAATATTAATTATGACTAAAAAAAAAAATTCACCTCAAGATGAATCAATTCAAATTCTTTTATTGCATTTGGATAAAATATTGAACAATCTCCACACTCATCTGTAACAAAATAATTATAATTAATTCAATTATACAAATTCATAATAATATATATTTTTTTATTAATTCCGTTTATTCATATATGAAAAATAATTTACTTATTTGTTGGCCCATTGAACGTTCCAATCTTTCAGCATCAGAAAGTATTTCGGAATTATTTATAAATGGCTCCAACTTTGTCTCATCATCAATTTCAATATTCTTTCGTGGACATTTTCAAATAATATGTATTTTAAGAAAAATATTTTTTTTTACATCTATATATCAATATAATTCATATACCTTTGCACTCAAAGTTTGCAATTGCCAAAGAAAATTATTTATATGATTCAGAACCATGACCTCTTCTTGAAAATGCATCCATATGTCAGATAAATTGATAAATTGTGGCTGCAATGATGGAAATATTTCAATATTCATTTATAAATTACATACAAATAATAATTTATACGTATACAATATCAAAATTACTAACGTAGACTTGAACAATTGGAATTGCCGTACGAAATTTAACTGTATCATGGAGTTTATATAGTCGCGCTTGAAGACGTTCCATAAGTGATTTAAATTCACTTTCACAAAATTCAACATCAGCTAATAGTTTCCTATACAACATAAATATCAAATATATTTAATGCTAATCTTTACATGTGAATATTCGTGAATATATTTACCTTATGTAAATTTCTTGTTGACGACATGCTGCAAGCGATTCAATTATCCAAGTAATGTTTTTTTGTTTTTTCTCATTTCTATATTTCGAACCTGATGATGTTCTATTATTTTCAAGTACAATTGATTGTGCAGCTAAACTCTCAACAGTTGCGGTTAACCGATAAATTAATTTCATCAAATCCTCCAATAATTGTAGAATTAAATCACGTGATTTGCCAATGGCCTCTTGTAGCATTGATGGTACTAGAATTATTTTGATATATTATTTACATAATTAGTATAATTAATTTGATAATTTGAAAAATAATTATCTCCATATATTATTACAATCGTCGATGCCTTCTCCGCCTCTCTTACAATCTTTATTGAATAATCGAATACCAGCAACGATACTCATAAGCTCTATCAGTTGTTTTTCTTTTTCTTTTCGTGATAGCGTTACTAGATTGGCAACCTCTGAAGGTAAATAAACACTTTGAAGGGCCATCGCTACTTCCCTATATCATTTGTCAACATGAAACAATTTTTTCTTTTATTTCTGAATTAGCTCATTATTTTTTTCTAATATTCTTATGACAATTTAATTATGAATGAATGATTTATGTACGTACTTCAAAACTGATGGTACCATTGGATTTCCCAAGCCACTCATTAGTGTTATTACAATGAGAATTTTTTGGTAAAGCTTTTCAATTTCACAATCAGTGTTTACACGTGTTGTTTCACAAATTTCTACAATTAATGGACATGTTTTTTTTAAAACTCGTTGTCTATATTTCTTTATTGTTTCATCTGTAATTAAATATGAAGTGATAAAAAATATGAAAAGTTCAATAGAAAATTTTGTTGGTATTTTACAAAATTACTTCGATTGGAATAATTTTTTGTAAAGTGTAATTGCATTTTTAATATCATTAAACTTGGATTTGATTGGTCTAATAATTTTTCCACTATCATATTTATTATCTTGCTTATTGTTTCTTCATCGTCCATATCAATATTCCACTTTGGATTTAATTGATATAAATTCAACTAAATTTAAAATAATATATTTATAAAATAAATTATCTTGTGGATGATTTGTTTATTTATATATTTTTTAATTACCATAAATGACACTAAATCTTTTGAAACTGTCACATTTTTTTCATTACACTCTTCCACAATTGTTTGAATTAAATTTTTTTTCCAGCCACTCATCATAGTTGACATTATTCTTTCATCTACAATTGTTCAATCCATTTCCCAAACAGTTTGATCAATATTTTTATTGTTACGTTGATATTTAATTGTCATAACCTGAAAAATTAAAAAATTAAAAATTCAGTATTAGTATTGAAATAATGATAAATATATAATATTTCATATATTATATTATTGATAAAATTGTACAATTGAAATATTTCAATATCATTTATATATTCTTTAAATTATTATCGATACATAAGAAAATTTAAATAATTAAATTTTCCCGGTATAAAATGGCGATGCGCAATCAACATTTGCATTATCATTGCGCATACTCGTATATCTTCGTTATGTTTCGATACCATTCGATATACTCATCCGCGTGCATTTTCACGTTCTATTTGTATATATAATATCCAATGAAAATTTATCCCTACCATTTAGTCTGTCGTCGAACGCAATTGGTGTTGGTTCATATTTATTCGTGTATTTGACTATGCGACCGCGAACAATTGAAGTATATATAATATGTAACAATGTATTCGGAATCGTGATACACTCAAATTATTAATTTATAATTATTATTAATTGTGTTATTATAATTATAATAATAATTATTATTATCATTGTAAATAACGTGAAACGCGAATATTATAGCGACTGAGTGTATGAAATAGGTATGGCTGGTGATATTTGGCGAGGCTATGACGCCTCCTCTAGCAAGTCGTCGGTCAATCGACTTTGGTGCAGTGAACTCGTATTATGGAGGTTTTTAGCCCTCACTTGGTGGCTATCATTTATTTTATTCTCCAGCAACGTAGCATCTAGCGACGTCAAGACTCGATTCGGTGAGTCACGATCAATTTTTTTTATTCACGTTTTTCTGTATGTCCTTTATCAATAATATATATATATATATATATATATTTACGTGTGTGTGCAATTTTTTTGCCGTTATGTTGTAAAAATATCGTTTTTTTTTTTTTTTTTTTTTTTTTTTTTAATTTAATATTACAAGGAATTATTTGTGAACTCTTGTGGTATATAATTCAAAATAGTTTATCAAAGAAAATAAACAAAAAAAATTTTTTAATATTTTTATCATTGTCGGGTTGAAATTTATTTTTATACTGTATATATTGAGAACAAAGAAAAATTGTGTAAATCAATATTATTATGATTGACAATAATTTCATAAAAAATATTAAAATTATTATATTACAATAAATTTATTATTTTAATTTGTTATTTGTTTTTTGTTTTTTTTTTTTTTTTTATTTTTTCTATTAATTCAATTAATTAAATAACATTTTAAAATTAAATAAATACACTAATTAATTTTTTATACTCAATTATTTATTATTGTCCTGTCATTGGAATTTAATGAGTCAATTAATCAATTTTTTTTTTCTTTTTTTTTTTTTTTTTTTCTTAAATTTTCTACTCATTTTATTGTTATTATTATTTTTTTATATCATTTATGACAATTTATCACGAGTAATTGTCAGTGTGTTTGATCATAACAATTATAATATTCACTGAATATTTTCAATTTCAATTTTTTCTGTCTCACTGACTCACTCTCCTCTTTCTCCATCTCTCCCCCTCCCTACTCATTCTCTCATTTTATATACGTGAGTCTGTTATGTGAAAATGTTTGTGCATATAAAGGTGATGTGTGTGATTATCCGGAAATTGATACAAATTTATTTGTCATACAGTTTATGATTCACTAGTTATTAATTAATTCATTTATTATTATTATTATTATTATTATTATTATTATTATTATAATTATTATTATTTTTTTGTTATATTAAAAACTTTCAAATTATTTTATTCAATTATATTCATTTTATTACTATACATTTTATATACGCATGTATATATTTTTTTATACGTATAAAATTGTATGAATAACTGAATATTGTTAAAAAAAAAATTTTTTTAAATAATAATAATAGTAATAAAAAATTGAAAGTAAATGGAAATAAAAACCGGTTGTGTTTGGTGGGATACCGAGACATTTATACAGACACAAACGAAGGGTGAACTGACTCACGGCAAACATTCTATAGTTATATAATTTATATATTTATATATATGTATAGCACGTGAGGTTTTATTTTAACGATTTCATGTGAATCATCGCGATCAATTCACCGTGAAATAAAGTCCGAGGGTTAGAAACACTACCTGTGCATAAACATACAAATAAATAATATAAATACTGTATTATTCTCCATTTGACTTTTATTATTATTATTTTATTAAATTTTTTTTTTTTTTTTTTCTTTATTTTATATTTCTCAATTAATATTCAAGGATATCTATTTTCATATATTGTCATGTTACCATTACTGATCATGTGGATAAAAAATTTTTTGAATTAATCAATTTACAAAATGTTCAGAGAAAAAAACAAAAAATATATAAATAAATAAATGAATGAATGAATGAATGAGTAAATAAATAATAAGAATATATTGTATTAATTAATTTGACGTGTGGATAATTTGTGGATTTAATTAGAATTTTATGTTTGTATGTTTCGACTGGGAATAGCCCGTGGTAGTTTCCGGTTCCTCTTTCACTTTATCTATCACTTTTTATCGGTGATTCGATCAGTTGTCCATTGGTACAAACGGATATGTCGAAGGTTAAAAAATTATTGCCACGTCGTGCTTAGAAAATTAATGTACCAATGAAGTAGAAATATTCTATTTTACCTCATTTCTCTTTATCTCTCTTTCTCTCTCTCTCACACACACACACTTGAGGAAATAATTATGTATATATTATAAATTATCATCAATTCATATGCGTTTATGTTTGCATAATAAACACAATTGATTAATATTTATTTAATATGCAATTTTAATAATTGAATATGATCTAAGTAGTAGTGTATTTTTCAATTATGATATTAAATTAAGTGAACAAATAATATGAGATTTTTTATTTTTTAAAATTTTTTTTTTTTAATTTTTATGTATTAAAAATTTCTATTTATTTTCTAGATAAAGTAAGAAATACTTTTAACATTGTTTTTAATGAAAATTCATATGTAAATTGAAATTATAATAATCAATTATTTAGTACAATAGTACAGAGTAAAATAATTTATTTGGCTTGTACTTTATAAATCAACCTCTACTACGACACTGCAATTTAACATTTACAATCATTCATTTGATGAATATAAACAAATACAAATAATTATATCAATTTAAATTGAATAATTTGAATTTTATATTAAATTGTAATTATATCGTGATATTTTATGAATTTTTATTTTACAATTAAATTATTAAGAGACAGAAAAAAAAAGAAAAATAAAAAAGAAAAAAAATTATCTAGTATATTAAATATTTAATCTGAAAATTGTTATGTTATAAATTAATGGCCACGTATGTACAACGTGTGTCGCTATTATTCAATTTTAATAGTTTAATCGCAATATAAATTCATCATAAAGTCCAGTTTGTTATCACATGAAATATTTTATTGTTCAGTGAAGATACATTTTTGCTTTATCATACAATTTTATCTAATTCAAAAATCCCTTGTCATTGACACCATTTAAATATAATAGTGTATATACAAATTGAATTGCCCTTAAAGTTTAACAATAAATAAATATATATAGTTTAGATTATTGTCAATTTAAAACTTTCTCAGTGACTCTGTATCACCCAGAATTAATTGATTCCTCTTATACTTGGGCTAATTCTATTTTTATATTATTTTTGAGGTTATGTTTTTGATGAATAT